>CM035435.1:143950845-143983345 GCA_020310875.1 Ceratopteris richardii
TTGTTGTTAAGACTCCAAAGCGGTGCCAGCACCGGAAATTCCGTCATCACAAATGTCCTTCCCAAGGACGCCGTCTCGGAACGTCTTGCTGTTAAGACTCCAAACGGGGGGGACTCCATTTTTGGCGGGGAATTTTTTTTGCCGATTCTTTTTTTTAATTTTCGAATTTCAAAAGTTGGTGCCCAACTTCTCTCTCTAGAAGCTTCTTATGGGGCCCAAAGGGGCTCTTTGTTGCCCTCAAAACACACAACTTACTTTCAACTTTCTCTTGAGCTTCCTTGGTGTGCACCCTTGCATATTCAGCAGCCCTCTCCATCCTCTTAACCTTTGGGCCTCTCTAGGAGAGTGATTTCAGCAGCCACTCTCTTGAGTCCTCTCCTCAAAGCTCAAGAACTTACCCTTTGGAGTTCTAAACCTTCCTCCTCTCTTTCATTTGGAGTGTAGGAGTAGGAATTATGGCCTCTTCATCAAGCACATACAAGAGAAGGAAGGCCGTCGCAAAATGGACATGGTAGTAAGAGGTGGAGTCTCCCATGTCCATCGGAGAAGGAGGTGGTTCAAGACCATGGACATGCAAATTATGTGGATACAAAAGGACCGGTGGAGCGAACAAGGTGTGTGCGCATCTTCTTCATGAGAGTGGCAATGAAGTAAAGTTTTGTAATGCCATCATTTCAGAGAAAAAGCAAGAACTTCTCATCAAGCTTGCTGTGCGTGATGCCCATGTGCATGCTCGACGTGCTTCACAAGCTCTGGTCAACCCCGCGTCATTTGTGAGAATTTCTACCTCTGTTTCCAAGGAGGCATCTTCATCGACAACCATGGCTCGACCTCATCCTCCTTCCACACCAAAAGATATGCCATCTGTAAGCTCCACACCATATGGACGTACTCATCGCCAACAAACCCTTGATGATAAATGGAATCACGAATTGAAGGAAGAGGTTGACATGGAAGTAGCGAGGTTTTCTATCATGACCACATACCTTTCAATGCAGCCCGGTAAGTAATCATAATCCATATAGCATAACTGAATTTTCAATTTACCTACTTATTTGCAATTTGTATAATGTAAATTCTCTTTTTGCTCATAGATCACAGTACTTCAAGGAGATGATGAAAAAAGTAGGGGAATATGGATTGCAATATGTTCCTCCCACTTCAGAGAGTTTGCATACGGTTCTATTAGACAAGGAGAAGAAACTTGTGGAAGTCGCATGTGAGAACATCCGAAAGTCATGGGAAAGAAATGGAGTGTCCTTGCTCGTGGATGGATGGAGTGATACACAGCGGAGATCTATCCATGGAGTTATTGCTTACTCTCGAGGTGAGATGTACTTCATATAATCCCATGATGCATATGAGACAAGAAAATCAGTCGATGTGCTTGCTTCTGAGTGGGCAAGTGCCATAGAAATGGTGGGTCCAACAAATGTTGTTGCCATTGTAGTAGATGGGGAAGCCGCAAACAGAGGAGTTGCCCAAATCATTGAAAGTATGTATCCTCATATTAGTGTTTGTTTTTGCATGGCTCATTGCCTAAATAATATTCTCAAAGATATTGGCACTTTGGATTGGATTTTCCCTTGAATCAATGAGGCAAATGCATTAGTGAGCTTCATCAACAATCATACATGTGTGAAGAATGAGTTCAGCAAAAGATCTACTCTTGTTTTGCTGAAATATGCTGAAACACGATAACTTCATCATGCTACACTGTATTGCGAAGTGTAGTGGTGTTTTAAGAGGCCTACTATTGAGTGATGAATTTGCAGCAATGCTAGAGGCTTCCACTACAGTAGTAAAGGAATTCAGAAAACTAGCAGATAATGCAGCATCGTGGGAGAATATTAGTTGCATAGTGGATATCGTGTGACCACTTGTGCACTTGCTAAGAGTGGTGGATTCTATGGAGCCATGCATTAGCAAAGTATATGAAGCTATGGATCGAACCATAGAGTCACTTAAGAAGCTAGTGCAAGAAGATGAGAAGTATGAAGAAATTTCATCAATATGTGTTCGACGATGGAATGCCTATCACTCCCCACTCCATGCACCCTGAATTCCAAGATAAGAAACAATATGCTGATCCGGAGGTGGCAAGTGGACGGAGGACGATATCGGAGAGACTTTTCCCAAGTGCATCGAGGAGGCTTATTAGAGATCAATTATCCAAATATAGAACTATGAAAGATGCTTCATTTTCATGTGTAGATGCACAAGAAGATAGGTTTCGTGTTGGCGCTGCTCTATGGTGGGAAGATTTTGGATTTGATGGTCCAGAGTTGCAACAATTGGCTATACGGATACTTAGCCAAGCTTGCACTAGGAGCTTCCTTGAGCGACTATGGAGTGTTTATGGACATGTAGCCTCTAAGAAGAGGAATAGACTTTGTGTGCAACGTGCTAGTGATCTTGTCTTTGTCAATGCAACTTTAAGGATGCTTCGCAAGACCTAAAGCATGGTTTCAGATCCTTTTACAGAATGGGAGATGGAGGACAAGGTGCAAGGTGAAGAACATGCAGAAGAGGCACATGATTCAGAATACTTTGAGCAAGTGGAGATTCAGATTGAACCATTGGCTACCACCTCTACTGATGTAGCACAAACTCCCCACTTGGATTCTCCTTGACACTTAGTCTTGAGTTATCTTAGATCTATCATGATTCATCTATGCCATATGGGCCATGGCCGTATCTTTTTGGTTTTATTCATGGTATGTACGCTTTTTGATATATAGTAGCAATCAAGATGATATGCTGATTATTTATTAATCCTCTATCTTTTTTGACGAGATCATTGTAATATGGATGTGTTTTCAAATTTAAATATTGTCTATGGTGTATGAGCCTTGAGGTCACATGTGGTTTGTAAATTGTTCCATGTTGTCTATCATATAAGTGATAGCTTGATCAATGATCAAATCAGATGACATAAGTTAGTGCTCAGTGTATATCCACACTCCTACAACAACACATCACATGTTTTCATATATTTCACTTTGAAAGACTTATTTTTATTATTTTCTTGTTTATTTGTGCTCTTATAAGCAACCAAAATCCATATGAATGGTTTCCATTTCAAATTAGCCTTGCAATCAACATATTTTGAGTGCCGTCCCGGATTGGCATCCTCGGGACGGTACAGGTCTCGTCCCCGACCTCGGGACGTCACTGTCCTTGGGACATGTCACCGTCCCTTGGTGACTATGTTTTTTTCCTAATGCTGAGAGTTTAGATACTACACACTATTTGTGTTGGTTATAAACCAAGTCCTTGGATAAATAGAATAGTACCTATGTTGCTTTAGTTCTTTAACATCTTTTATTTGAGTTGTTGGCAAGGTTTTAGTTTTCCCACCTAGCATGCGTTAAGGTATGATGGTTTCAGTTCTTCATGATTTGGAGATCAAGTCTTGCTTGAGTGTAGGAATAAGCACTTCTTGTTGTGTGTAATTTCCAAATCCCTTATCGTGGAAATGTCTTATAAATCTTACAAATTAAGTCAAACTTTCCAAGATCTAAGTTTTAGGAATCGCTTCCTTGTTGCTCTTTCCATGATGAGAACCAAACACCTTTTGGTTTTCCTCATGTATGCTCTAAACCTATCGGTCTATGTGCACATCCTTCTAGTGCAAGCCTTAGGGCTTAACTTCCAAGCATGCTTTTAGCTTGTTTCCTCTAGGGCATCCTAACCTAGCTTGGAATCTTGCTTAGCGCATTTTTAACTTATGATTTTGCTAATAGTATTTTGCCCCAAAACCTAAATAAAACTTCATTCTATTTGACTTTTGAGTCTGGAAATGGAGATAAGTTACAAGTACCATCGGTACTTTGTTAGGATTGCTTATTAAATCAATGATCCATATTTCTCTCTTCAATAAGGCTCAATAGGATTTTGATAAATTGAATGAGGGTGGGCAATTGCTTTGTGGACATTTAAGTGTCCCGCAACTAATTAAAAACTTATGGTTGTGGATCCACAAAGTTCCTCTTTATTTCATAACTTCATTTGGAAGTTCTCATTTTAAATCTTACATGAGATTTCTTCCAACACATGGAAGTTGAATTTATTTTAGTGGTGGTTTCCTAGTTACCATAGGAAAGGAAAACTTATCGGCTTCTAATGGTTGAAGGTTTTCTCTCCCATATATTTATAATAATGTAGTTGATTGCTAGTCTTGTGTATAGCATTCTTTGTAGGATTATTCCTTTTGAGTAACCTTGGTCTTCATTCAAAATAACTTGAAATTACTTTTTTCCACATTTTTGTAATAGAAGAATCGAAAGGGGAAAATTTCAAGTTCTTAGCATAGTTGGAAAAATTCTCGTGCCAAACCTCTTGGATGTGTATGGTACATATGGTGCGCACTAAACGTATCGTTCATGTATGGTACTTCTTTTTAAAATTATTATTTTTTATTAAAATGGAGGTTTGACAGGCGCCCACTCCCCCGGCTTCAACTTTCAGAGTGCGATTGTACAAGAAAATGGGCATAGTACTCGCAAGACCCCCTGTATCCCACAAAGCAAGGGTTAGACAAGGTGAAAACTCGGTTCCAACCAGTTTAACTGGCCATAGCCATTACATGTCCAGCCTAGGGGTTGAACCTTGGACCTCCGCCTCAAGAGGCTAGAGCCAAACCAATTCCCCTACGGGGCATGGTACTTGTTTTGTACACGTATGGTACTTGTTTTGTAAAAAAGTTGTATCATTTATTTTTTTCAACTTGCACCTCATTATATGAGCCATACAATTCATAGTTAACTATGCTATGAGACTCATGTGCTCATGTGGTAATTCATTGTACAATGTAAATACATGCATGGAGAATATGTTATTATATGTAAAAGTATATAAAGTGTACTATATAGTGTATAAAGCATGCTTCATAGTGAAATGTTTAGATTGTGTTTGTGTGTGTGACATATGTGTGTGTCTCTCTCTCTCTCTGTCTATCTATCTATCTATCTATCTATCTATCTATCTATCTATATATATATATATATATATATATATATATATATATATATATATATATATATATATATATATATATATATATATATATATATATATATGAAAAAAATATGTATACATACTGTAGTGTACCAAACCTCCTTGCCACGTACCGTTCATGCACTGTACACGTATTGTACGTACCGTACCAAACGTACCGAACCATCGTGGTTCTTATCACCATGAAACTCAAAGTTTTGTCTAGGAGGCCTCATACGAATGAAAGAAATTCTTGAGATAGTTTTCAGTAGTATTAGCGAGTGTCATTGAAATGAGTTTCATCATACCAATGAAATCTATTTCAATCTGCAAAACTTATGTTTTTCTAAGAGTGCTTCTTTGGAGTCCTTGAGAGAGGTTTACTCTTAACCATGTCAATTTCTCAATGTCAACTTTGGAATCTCTCAAAAAGCTTGCAATAAGTATATAGGATACATAGAGTAGACTTTGTCTATCCTTAGCGTCTTTCTAAAGTAGTAGAAAGATGTTGCCCCAATTCAGAAGCATGAGTGCATGTGCCACATGAACTAAGGATATAGGATGTCACTTTCTCTATCTAATTATTTTACTACAAACTTCATCAATGATTGCCTTCAAACACAAATTCTAGCATTTTTATCTAAATAGAGTCTAGATAGATTGTTTGCTAACTATTCTTAGCATGCTTCTTACATGCGCTTAATGTTATGTGATAAAGAAGGTGAAAAAGGACTCAAAACTTATAGAAAAGTTAGGCATTGGTTTGTTTGCATTCTTTTCTCCCTCCAACATGCTCGAGCATTTTTGAAACCAAGAGGTTTGATGGCATAAATTTTGATCTTTGGAAGGTGAGGATGAAAGGTCTTTTATTCTTTAACAATTGTGATGGTGCACTTGTAAGAGGCAAACATATTACCATGGATGAAGAGTCACTTATATTAACTTGAAGAGGAGAGCCACTATCTACATGCAAATGAGAGGGTTTGCTAAATTTTGATAGAAATTGAGAGTTATGTATAAAAAATACCACTTTTGTGAATTAGGTTCATTTAACAAGGAGTTGATGTTTTTGAAGCTTGATATTTTATAAGTACATTAAAAACTGATGTTTTTGAAGTTTTAATGGTTTATATGTTTTTGAAGCTTGATGTTTCACAGGAGATGGATGTTTTTGAAGTTTTGATGTTTTATACCTACATTTAATTGGGTCCTGGGAGCCTTTGATGACAAACTGAATACCTCTTTTCTCCTGACAATGTTGGTTGATAAATGGGAGACAATGTTGGTTGATAAATGGGAGACATTTATCTCTGTCTAAAAATGGAAAATTTATCTTTATTGGTGCAAAGTGGTTTATCCTCTATGAGAAACTTAGGAGAATGGCAAGGGAAGTTGCTTTGACCAAATGGAAAGAAACGAGAGCAATAACGATAATATGTATAGTGGCTTAGAAGCATAAGCAAAAGAAAGCAATTATCAATGGGATAGGGAAAGCTATACAAAGCTTGATTGCTTTTGGATATTACAAAGAAGAGATGGAAAGCTAATAGAATGCAAATGAAAAGAAAAAGGAACATTAAAGAGTGCATGAGGATTTAACCATGTTGTTCCACTAAAACTTGTGACGGTTCTAGTGAGATGATGAGGGAGCCTAGTAGGGCTTCCTCATCATCTGACGAGCCTGACTCTATACGACTCAAGAGTTAGTAAGGACATCGAAAGATTGATTGAATGGGAGCAGAGCTTGACTCTAGACGACTCAAGAGTTAGTAAGGACATCGAAAGATTGATTCCCTAGTTTATAGTGGAGAAATTGCAAGGACAACAATTAAGAATAAGGGGGAGAAGTGTAATGTCCCCAAACCCAAAGGACATCAAGATGGCACATGTAGTTAGTGTGTAGCCAAGTGTGGAGTATCCGTCCAATGTGAAGTAGGACACCTCCTTAAAAAAGTTTATAAATAGGACGCTTGGGCTCATTTGTTATTCATTCGGCATATGAGGCTCTTGGACTCGTGGTCCTTGTTGGAGTCTCCCACACACATGTCGGCGCGGGCATGGTGGTATGGGACACAAGGACCTTGAGGGGATTGCTACATGCTTGGTTGTAGGCTCTAGGCTCGGGGATGGGTTGCTCTATACCCTAGGGCTAGGAGGTGAGGTTTGATGTTCTTTCTTTCTATGTTTGTGGATATAGCTTATGTTTTGTGACTTGTCCCATTTGTAGGGAGGATCTTGGGTTAGCATGGGGTGATGCTAAGTTCTACCTAGGGCTAGGAGGTGAGTTTGATGTTCTTCCTTTCTATGTTTGTGGATATAGCTTATGTTTTGTCCCATTTGTAGGGAGGATCTAGAAATAGCATGGGGTGACGCTAAGTTCTAACAGATACCCTCACACTTAATGTAAGCCTTTGTTGGATGGGGGAAATTGGTTCATGACGATCCCTTCCTTCCATGCAACAAGAAACTATCCCCTTAGTTGAGGAACACTTGTATCAACAACTAGTTTACTACAATAGCAAATCCAAGATGAATTGGCCATAAATTGCCTAAAAGCTTCCAAGGTTGAGTTGGCACGACTGACCTAGGTCAGCTTGGTCCAAGTCGACCAAGGTTGACTTGGCATGTAGGCTATATTTGCATGATACATATAAATATGTGTTTCTCTTTGCAAGGAGGATGATTATGAGTTACAACATTTGTTGGTGGGCGGAAGATGATCAAGAAACTCAACATGCACAAGTTCTTGTGTTCATGCTCGTAGTGTGTGTCTCTTGTGTATGCGCACGTGAGAGAGAGAGGGCATGTATTCATTGTTAATTCTGTGTTCACTTTTGGGCATGGATAGAAAACTCAGTTCCTAGAGCTTCTTGTTGAGTTCATGCTCGTGGTGTGTGCACATTGTGGGGTGCGTGTGTGGGCATGTATTCATTCTTAGTTCTATACCCACTATTGGGCACTGAGGACGTTATTGGGGATGTCATAGTATTGAGTCGATATTGGGCAGAGTGGAGCTCATATGCTATATAGTTTTGTGGTTGACTACCATAAGCTTATAGTTGCACTTTCATTTGAGGGTGAATTTGGGGTTTACCTGGATTCATTCTGGTATATATATTGGGCATAGATGACATTAATGGGGTTTTCATAGTATTTAGTAGATACCATACTAAAAGGAGCTAATGTTGTCTAGACGTGGTGGTTGATTACTATGAGCGTATAGTTGTACTTTCTTGTTGAGATGGATGTGGGCTTTTGCGTGGATATATCTTGGTATCCATGCAGATATGTATTTTTAAGATTCTTTTAAATTCAATTACACTCATGGAAGTTTGATAGAAATTTCATATGTGCTTAGAGGTATGATCACTTCTAACAATTTTTTAATGTGAATTTTAGAATCAGTACTTTTTTGTATAAACTTTAGTTTTTTTTTGTTAAGAAACTCTAGTTTTTATCAGAAAAGCTATAAGGGCCACTTATAGCTCAAATTTTTGATCTATAGAAGAAAAAGCTAGTCTCCAAGAAGATTTGGAGAGAATTTTCAATCTCCTACTTAGTTTGGATATTTATCTGCTGCTCATTTCCGTGATGCCACACTGCTATGTGTACTTGTGCATCCTCTCCACCTTGCATATTCTTATCTCCATAGCTCTTCTTCTCTGTCTTCATACAGCTGATCACTTGTGAGACTGTTTAGGGCTGGGTTGAAAGAGCTCCATTCTGTGAGTTTTCTTTAATTCGAAACTCGTGTGTTAGCGCTTTGCTTTCTCTCTCTGGAGTCCGAAGTTTGTTGCAATTCTAGTTTTGTAGGATTTTGTTTTCGACACATCTGAGTTATTTCATCATCAAAAAATTCTCCACCATATTTTTAGTACATGTTTGTTCTGCTTTTTTGTCTCCATCATTATTGCCTTTTTTTGGTCCATCAAGTGAGCAATACAAGGCTTACTGAAATTCGAAGCCGATTTGGTCATAATATGGTCAAATCTTCTTTTGTTGCAGTCTTATCTCCCTTGACCGGAGATAATATTACTACAATGAAACAGAAGTACTATCAATAAGACCTGAATCAGTCCTTACCCAGAATGAGATTTTCTTATTTTACATCACAAGTTTCATCCTAGCAATTCCATTCCACCTAACAATTCCTGTGCATGAAATTCGAGATAAAACATTTTGATTACAAAACATTCTTGATATGTGTGTTATTTTGAATTTGAATGAGCTTCTTCACAGGAGCCCTTTGAGGAAAGTGGAACCATTTGTTGTATCTGATACTACAGTAATGTAAAGAAAAAACTCAAGTTCATTTTCCTGTCTATTTCTGTCCTGTTGTTGATCGTTTTCCACATACACTATATTCCAATCATGTGAATGCATGTATGTATTTATATTTATGTATGTATCTGTAGGTGCATATATGGGATGTAAATGTATGTCTACATATTTCTGTATGTATCCCTGTGCGTGCTTTTGTAAATGGAGGTTGCTTGGGTGGGGGAGAAGTGAGGAAGAAAGGGGTACTGGTGGGGTAAAGTGGGAAGAGAGTGAACAGAAAAAGAGTAATTAACGTTTGTTGAATAAAGAGGGGAAAGTTCATTTTGAAATTGTGTTGCTTTCACCAAGGTGGTTTGCTAGTATTAATTATGTCTGCTGCTTTTATAGACAATGCTCCTGTGTCAAAGGTGGTTGTGATAGCATGTGGCATTGCATCAGTGCTTGTTGGAGCGCAAGGAAGGGCAAAGGGTTCTGGCCTCTCTTATCTGGTAAATTGAACTTTTTGAGGATTACTTCAGCATGAAGATACCCAGCTTTCTAAATGTTGATCTTCTCATTCATATCTTTATGTCAAGGCACTTGTGAAGAAACACCAATTTTGGCGAGTTTTGACCTCATCTTGTATCTTTTCTTCCACACCGGAGCTTATATTTGGGCTTTATCTTGTATACATATTTAGAGTTTTTGAGAGGCAAATCGGTTCCAACAAGTACTCGGTATATTCTTTTAGCTTTTAGTATGGTTGCCATCCATATTTTATTAATGTTACTGATATACATATCATGTTCGTTTTGCACAGGTATTTTTATTCTTTTCGACAATAGTTACCATGGTTCTCAATGTTGCGTATGTCATTGTATCAAAAGGTATGTGATTTGGATGAGTCTTTAACATAGATGTTACATTTTTATTAAATTCTTACATTCTTGTCGGCTATCGTTTGAATACCATAATAAAGTTTGATAGGTTTGTTCTCGGAATTTTATATGAAAAGCACTGCACTCAATGTACGGTTATATCTTCGAACATCTTTCTAACAATTTCAGCTCATGAGCTGCATTTATGAACTGGTATTTTGGTACCCATTCAAACTAAAAGAAAAAACATGAAAATAGATCCATTGAAGAATTCAGGCTTTGCTGTGAAGAAGGAATACATACGATTATCAAGATCAAAGATATGTTATAAATCCATGGATAAAAATAACGCTTTATTTTGATCAGATTTCCTTTTTGGTAGAACATTGATCTGGTCTTTTTAATTCCTTAAATTATTGTTTTATACTGAAGGAAGATGTCAAATTGAACAAACTTCTTAATGATGGTAGAACAAACTTAGTAGTATGTATGCTTCTTACAGGTGAATTGCACAAGTCCTTTCTTTGTTGTTTTTCTTCTAGGAAGATGATATAAACTCAGTTATCTTTGAATTTTTTATTGGGCATTGCAGCTTGGTTTTGACAAAAAGCTGAATTGAAAATCCTAAAAAATATAAATGTAGTTTATCATTGGCTTATGTTAGGTTTTTCAATGTGTAAGCACCTAATGTAGACTTTTGTTTGCTTACAACAGATCAATCTCCTTTGGGGCTTTCTTCAGGACCATATGGTCTAATTTTTGCATCATTTGTCCAATTTTATTTTGACATTCCAACCTCAGCATGGTTTCGCTTATTTGGAATTCAATTCTCAGACAAGGTGTTTGTATACCTTCCTGGTTTACAGGTATGCCTGTAAAGTGCCTTCATCAAAGTGTTCAGAATCGCTCTAGTAAATGTAACATATACGATCCTGTTTTGATACTCCCATCAGTTACTGCTGTCTGCTTGGAAACGATCCCTTATCCCTGGTATATGTGGCTTGTTGGCGGGGGCTGCGTATCGTCTCAATCTCTTAGGCATTCGAAGGATAAAAGTAAGTCTATGCTAGGTGCATTTCTTCCTTTGTTGTTAGTGTTTTTACTAATTTATTTGCATGATGCGCATACATTTCGTTGACTTTGCTAGAGATCTTGATTTAGAAAGACTCTTTATTAAAGTCTGCACCTACTCTAGGGCACTGATGACGTGAGTAGAGATGTCATAGCTATTTGTCCAAGCTATGCATGATAAAGTTTAATTCTGATACTTCTTGTTTAGGACAGACATAGAAGTTGACGATGCACATTTTATTTCGTTTTGTTTTTGTTTAATTTGCTTATATACATATATTTATATATATATATATAATCATTATTTATTTATTTATTTATGGAATTATTTTTTTATTTATTTTCTTTTATTTTAAAATTCTATTTTTATATATTTTATATTTTATATTTTTTATTTTAATTTGTTTCTTTTTTAATTTATTATTATTTTTTATTATTTAATTATTTATTATTTTTTTATTTTTTATTTTTTATTTTATTTTTATTATTTATTTATTATTTTTTGTTTTGTGTGTGTGTGTGTATGTGTATGTGTATGTGTATGTGTATGTGTATGTGTATGTGTATGTGTATGTGTATGTGTTCGTGTTCATGTGAGTGTGTGTGCATCTCTTTTTGTATTGGTTTTCTTTCTTGGTTTTTTCTTTCTTGGTTGTAACTTTCATGTCTTATATTGGTCTTAAGTCTCTTGCTTTTGTTTGTTATTTTTTTCCAATGTGTATGTATTTGTGTTCTCTATCTTGAGTTCGTAAGTTTGGATAACTCTGAACTTATGAAGGTATACATTTCTTATTTTGAATTCAGCAAAAGGTAATTTGCAATCTTGATACTAGTGAATAAAATATTTGAAAGTAGTGATGTATCACATCTCCAGTTTTTTTCTTTGAACAATCATTTCATTGGGAACAAATGATTTATTGCAATGTGTAGGCTCCACATGAGCAAATTTGAAATTCCAATGTGGTTAGCAACAGGGTTGGCTACACATTAGCAATGGGTTGGGGTTGCAATTCCAAAATTTTGAGCAAGCTACATATCATTCAAAATCTTTTATAGGTCATTGCAATTATCATATCATGTCGTATATGATTAAATAAGATCTATAAAAATATACCCTATCAACTATGCATTTTCTGTAATTTTTCCTATCTTTTGTCTGCATTTTGTGCCCAGCAGTTCTGGAAGTGCCAAAAACTCAGTTTGCGGAGCTTTTTGTGAGTTTATGCTCGTGGTTGTGTGCGTTGTGGGGTGTGTGTGTGTGAGCATGTATTCATTCTTAGCTCTATACCCATGATTGAGAACTGATGATGTTAGTGGGGATGTCATAATATCGAGTTGATACCGTGCATAGTGGAGCTGATATGCTATATAGTCTTGTGGTTGACTACCATGAGCTTATAGTTGCACTTTCATTTGAGGGTGAATTTGAGGTTACCCTGGATTCATATATGTTTGTTGTATTAGTGGACATGCAATTTTTACTTGTGGATTCTTTGTCCAAGTTGCGACCAATTGTTAGGTGTGTATACCCTATCAACTATGCATTTTCTGTCATTTTTCCTATCTTTTGTTTGCATTTGGTGCTAGGCTTCATTATGGCTAAGTGTGCCCATCACTTTCGAAAGTGATAGAAACTAAGTTTACAGAGCTTCTTGTGAGTTCATGCTCGTGGTGTGTGTGTATGTGTGTGTGTTGTGGGATGTGTCTGTGAGCATGTATTCATTCTTAGATCTATACCCACTATTGGGCACTGATGACATTAGTGGGGATGTCATAGTATTGAGTGGATATTGTGCATAATGGAGCTGATATGATATGTAGTCTTGTGATTGACTACCATGAGCTTATAGTTGCACTTCCATTTGATTGTGAATTTGGGGTTTACCTAGATTCATTCTGGTATGTATGTTTGTCGCATTAATGGACATGTAGTTTTCACTTGTGGATTCTTCTAGAGTGAGTAACAACTAGGTGTTAGGTGTGTATACCCTATCAACTATGCATTTTCTGTAATTTTTTCTATCTTTTCTTTGCATTTGGTGGTAGGGTTCATTATGGCCCAGTTTGCCCATCACTTTTGGAAGTGATATAAACTCAGCTCGCAGAGATTCTTGTGAGTTCATGCTCATGGACCATGGTGTGTGTGCATTGTGGGCGGTGTGTGTGAGCATGTATTCATTCCTAGCTCTATACCCACTATTGGGCAGTGATGACGTTAGTGGGGATGTCATAGTATTGAGTCCATATTGTGCATAATGGAGCTGAACTGCTTTGTAGTCTTGTGGTTGACTACCACAGGCTTATAGTTGCACTTTTCATTTGAGGGTGAATTTGGGATTTACCTGGATTTATTCTGGTATATATGGTTGTAACTTTGTTGTATTAGTGGACATGTAGTTTTCACTTGTGGATTCTTTGTGCGAGTTGGGACCAGTTGTTGCGACCAATTGTCAGGTGTTTCTACACTATCAACTATGCATTTTCTGTAAATTTTTCTATCTTTTGTTTGCCTTTGGTGCTAGGCTTCATTATGGTTGAGTTTACCAATCACTTCCGAAAGTGATAGAAACTTAGTTTGAAGAGCTTCTTGTGAGTTCATGCCCTTGGTGTGTACGCATTGTGGTGTGCATGTGTGAGCATGTATTCATTCTTAGCTCTATACCCAGTGCCCACTATAAGGCATTGATGATGTTAATGGGGATGTCATAGTATTGAGTCAATACTATGCATAATGGAGCCAATATGCTACATAGTCTTGTGGTTGACTACCACGAGCTTATAGTTGCACTTACATTTGATGGTGAATTTGGGGTTTACCTTGATTCATTATGCTATATATAGACAACAATATTAAGAATTCGGATGTGGTCATGTAGAATTGACATAAAAATACACGACGACATTAAAAGTCTGGGTGTATCAATATAGATAGATGGAACCAAAATTTTTAAGGTCTTGGATCGAACTTTGGACTTTGAAGATTTCATCAAATGGAAAATTATGAATGATTAGTGTCAAGCTTAAAGAGTAAATCTATAAACATGGGATTATCAATCATCATTGGAACATTCATCATCCAATTAGTAGTAGAATCATAAGACAATCATCATATAGATTTAGCAGCTAGATTTAATGGATCAATAATAAATAGAATGGTATATCGATTCTTGTGAATAGTCATGACTTATCACATAAGATTTGAATCTTGATACATCATAATGCATAGTAAAAATGATAAATCATCAACATAAATCTAGAGAAGAATACTAATGTTTTGCAATTGTTTGAAAAGTGTACATGTTAGACTTTAGGTATCAACCATATGAAAAATTTTCTACGCTAAATCATTTTGAGAAACATCCTTATGTCCATGGGATCATCATGAAGGTCAGCTATGTCGAGCCCCTACACAAGGTGAACATGGTGCCACAAAGTGTTTTATTAGATGTGGAAAAGGAATGAAGCTAGGGACTATGAAGGTGATCAAGCTTTGGTCGTAGAAATGAAAAGGCTTGATGAAGCAAAAGGAAGGATTGGGTACTTCTCTTGTAGTAGATGCTTGATCTTATGATTATTTGGGCTATTCAAGGAAGTCTTAGCGTGTCTATTGAGCCATGTTAAGAATCCATGTTAAGACACAAAAGAACAATAGGGTCACTTTACTTGATAGACCAAGGATGAAGCTCTTCTCCAAGTTATGTACATAGATCAAAAGGAAAATATGGGCAGCTTGATGTATCCCAATGTGATAATGAATGACAAGAAGATTTCACGAATAACAGCTTGTTTTGATTGCATTTGGTGCTAGGCTTCATTATGGCTGAGTTTGCCCATCACTTTCGGAAGTGATAGAAACTCAGTTCGCAAAGCTTCTTGTGAGTTCATGCTCATGGTGTGTACGCGCTATGGGGTGCGTGTGCGAGCATGTATTCATTCTTAGCCTCTATACCCACTATTGGGCACTGGTGACGCGAGTGGGGATGTCATAGTATTGAGTCGATACTGTGCATAATGGATAGTTGCACTTTCATTTGAGGGTGAATTTGGGGTTTAGCTCGATTCATCCTGGTATATAAGATTTCATGAAGAGACGACTCCTTTTGTCTTATTTTGCCTCACTTACATCTTCCCTTTTTTGAGGATTCTTAGACACCATGAGTAGCCTTATTGATATGTGTTCAAGTGATAGTATCCCTATGCTCCTTAAAGAAAAAATAATATTTCCTCTTTTTTATTAGTTTATTTTTGGCTTTCTACCCCTTGAAAAGGATTTGCATGCGAAGCAACTTGTTGCAAACAGGGTTGCATTACAAAGTGCAGTTGCAAAGTTACTAACTATTTGCAATACATTGTGTTATAACTGTGAAGGAAACATACACTTTCATACTCCAAGAAAGGATGGAGTTTTAGAGAGGAGGAGACTAGTAATGTTTTTGGAGTGGGTTGGTTGGGAAAATTGTGCAAATATGAGGGTGTATAACCAATTAGCACAATGCATTAAAAGAAACTAAAAGCAATGTGAGTGGGGGCTTTAATATAGTGGAAAAAAAGTATGCATAGTCTATGACTAATGTGGGGGATATATCCTATAGAAACTCTCATTTTTGTAGCATGTCATCTTTGAGTTTGGAGATGAGGTGTTGGCCTAGTCTTATATGATGACTTGCCCCCCCCAATAGCTCAATGAAGGGAGGAGGGAGTGGAAGTAGGCAATAGGAAGAACCTCTTAATGGTCCCAAATTTTTGGATACATTTGGCATATGCATGTGAAGTGCTTCACACATTAAAATCTTGAATGACTTGAAATAGTGATGGAATTGTGGTAGGCCCAAACAATAATCACATGTCAAATCCAAGATCTTTCCAACACTTGACCTTAGCACATAACACACCTTGTCTTGATCAAGAGAGGTAAATGACAATAGAGAGAGATAAGAAGACAATTATAAAAGTGCAATCGCATATAGCTACTACACACACTAGAGGAATGCAAAATGTCAATATACAATGTGTATGATACAAAATCTGAAATTAGGTTGAATCTAAAGGTTCTAGGTACAAAAAGTAGTGTGAGTGTCTTAGAGCTATTATGTGAGTGAAGATGTGCAAAAAGAAGGAAATGAACTATTCAGATCAGTTATTACGACCTAATTCTGGAAATGAACTATTCAGATCAGTTATTACGACCTAATTCTGAAATCAGGTCTTCTCTCTCTCTCACACACACACACAAACATAGAGAGAGAGAGAGAGAGAGAGAGAGAGAGAGAGAGAGAGAGAGAGAGAGAGAGAGAGAGAGAGAGAGAGAGAGAGAGAGAGAGAGAGAGAGAGAGAGAGAGAGAGAGAGAGAGAGAGAGACTTTTTAACGTCTATTAGAGGCCAAAATCGGCCTATGAGACAAAACATATACATCAGTATGATCCAATCCACTGTGATCCCAAAAGGAAAATAAAGTGTGAGTACAAAAAAACGGGTATAAAAGGAGTGGACAATAACTGGCATCAAGAGTGTGGGGTGCTATGGGTATGCACTCTATATGCTCAATGGGTGTGATACAAATATGATATGCATAGGGAGGGGAGGCTCGATGGTATCACAACCCTCTGAATGCCTGGGGTGGGTGTAGGATATAATGCATCGGTGGGTAAGGCATCATGGCAATCCTCAAAATGCTCTGAACGTCCAGATCGACAGGGGTGCGCTGCTGACGTCTCTGTATCTCCATGTCATGGCGTGCGTGAATCGCCTGAATCTCTCTCTGGTGTGGACGGGCTCTCCGGAGTGGGGGTCTCGGTCGTCGACGCTGTCGTCTAAGCTCCTCTGCTCTGTGTAATGTGACACCCCGCATCGAGCTGGGTCCTCGAGTGGCTGTGGGTCTGAAAAAATCTGTAATATAAGTCTGAGGGGGGGGGGGGCCAGGTGTATCTCCATCTGCTGCTCGAGGAGTGATGTACGACGGTGCTGGAGCTCTACTAGGAAACGACCTAGAGGGCGCTGGTCCTCTGTCCCCAATAAAGCCTTGATCTCTCTGCTCCCCCTGAAGAGCTGTGGGTAGCGGTCTCTGATGTCCTCATATGCCTGGCATCTACATGTGTAGTGCTCCTCGTCCTCCACCTCCTCTCTACATATCCTGCATAATCTCTCGTCCCTCGGGGTATGTGTCGCTCGCCCAACCTCAATCTCAAGCTTGTGTGATGATACTCTGAGCTGCCCGATGGCCACTCTCTCAGCTCGTGCCATGTATGTATCCATGTATCGTAGTCTCTGAATGAAACCATCCGTTGTCACAGTCAGGAAGTGCTCTCTGTAGTGTTGCCTCTTTGTGGGAAGAGGCTCCCGTGGTGCTATCCATGTCTCCCTGACGTGTATCTGAAGTAGGTCTTGACGGATGATCCTATTCCTCTCCGAACGAGAGAGGGTAATGTGGGGGGAAGAGAGGTCATACTGAAAAGGGGGAAGATCGGTAATGCTCATGCCATGGTCTGCTAACCATCGGTAAGTCTGTGCATACCATACTCTCTCATCCCTTGTCTCTGCTAAATGTTTGGAGTTCTCAAATGCAAGCCTGGTGAGTCGGCTGGTGGAGAGCTCTCTGACCCTCAGAATAAAGGTCACCAACTGGAAGAGGGCCTCCATTAGCATCGGTGGTGTGCCAAGCTCAGCTCGTATAATGTCATGTGGAACGGAGGGCTTGCTTCGCAGCAAGCGTGAGATCATGGTGACCTAGGGTCTCTCAATCCGCGTCCACATCGCCTCCGTGATCCCAGGTGCCCAAACTGCTGCTGCGTACATCAATGCGGGTGTCACTAGAGTGTCAAAGAGCCACCCCTTAGTCCGGGGCTCTTGAAAATGTGTCTGAGAGCAACGTCTCTCCAATCTGTAAGTGCCGCATAGCCTCGCGTCAATCTATCTCTCGCTGCTTGTGCCATGGAGAATACCCCTGTGCTTCGTGAGAAGGTGACACCTAGGTAGACGTAGGAGTCCACTACCTCTATCTGTCCTCCAGCAGCAGCGAAAGAGGCGTGATGGCATACTGTCCTGGAGGTATGGAAGATCATGACCTTGGTCTTGCCAAGGTTCACTGTGAGTCCTCTCTCCATGCAGAAGGTATCGAGCGCCTGTAAATGTGACTGCAACCCCTCTTGTGACTCGGAAAGCAAGACAATGTCATCAACATATAATAGAATGTGTACTGGTGTACCTCCGAGGTCTCCTCCTAGCCCTCTTGCTCGCTGTATATACTCCGTGATCTCGTCGATGTAGAGACCGAAGAGAGTGGGTGAGAGAGGGCAACCTTGTTTCACACCAATGGTGCTAACAAGGATGTCTGATAGGCCGCCGGGGCAGCGTACCTTGCCTGTGACTCGTGCATACAGAGCATGGATGGCCAATAGCATGTCTGATGGTAGTGTAACTCCTGGAGCCTCCGTAGTAGTCTCTCTCGAGGAACCATGTCGAAGGCTTTGCGGAAATCCACAAAGCAACAGTATAGTCTTTGCTTCCTCGCCTTCGCGCTCTCAATCAAGCAACGAAGCACGAAGATGTGGTCGATGGTGGAGAAAGTGCGGCGGAAGCCTGCTTGGCCGGGTGCTCTGATCCCAGCTGCCTTAGCGTGTGTACTGAGCTCTGCCTCTAGTACTACCCCATAGATCTTGGCCACGATATGGCCTATCATAATAGTCGTGTAGTTCCGTGGATCCATCATATCGCCGGACTTATGGATAGGCGTAATAGTATGCATAGTCCACGAGTCAGGTAATCCCTCAACCAAAGCACGGTTGAAGAGATGGGCGATCAGGTGGGAAACTACATCTGCTGCGTATATAAAGTGCTCGCCCTGTAGCCCTGTGTGGTCTGCTGAACGGCCATGCTGTAGCCTATGGATGGCCTGTCGTACCATGCCTGCTGTGAAGAGGGTGGATATCACAGGACGCGGTGTGGGAGGGATCGGCAATGGTGGCTGTCTTGGGACGTCATATAACCTCCGGGCGTAGGTGTGCTAAGTCTGAGGATCTGCTACGGGTGTAGGTGGGCGTGGTGACTGGGTGTGATATGCATGGTGAGCCGCGTATGGATAGGGCAAGATATGCGTGGTCAGCTCCAATCGGTATGGGTGGGATATCACATTGGTGGCTCTGAGTGCGGGCATTGAAGTCTCCTACAAGTAAGACTTCGCCCATCCCGGTATACTCCATAATGGTGTCACTGAGGCAGTCATATGGCGATGTGGTGTCTGTTCCCTCCCCCCCTAAGGGTTGCTCAGGGGAATGTGTGAAGCGCGAGCCGATGGGTGCAATATAGCATACGGCGAAATACGCTGCTCTCTCCTCTGATAGCTGGAGGCATATCCACATGAAACGTGCCTTTGGGTCTCTGGCTACCACCTGTACCCTGTGCTGTAGCGATTGTCTGTAGAGCACGGCTACTCCTCCTGATCCTCGTGTGGTGTGCTGTCTCATGTGTCGGCGGTGAGCTGACTCCCACATATAGCCCTCAATCCTCGGTAGGCTCCTCCCGGGGCTCTCGTGTGTCTCTGTCAAGAAGATCATGTCTCTGCCCTCCATCACCTCCTCAAGACGTCCTTGATGTGTCCACAAAGATCCATTGCAATTCCAGACTGCAATGTGCACCTCCTGTTGTGCTGTCTCATAGGCCGCGAATCCCTAGTCAATGGGCCGTCCATCAATGATGACACGACCGTCTCTGTATAGGGCACGATGTCCCTCTCGTCGGGCCTGGAGGACACGCGGCATGCATGCACGTCTGTGCTCTACCTGCATCCGTGTGAGATCGTCATCTAAATAGATGGGGGTGCCCGGTGTAGTGCGTAGTACCGCCCGTCGTCTGAGGAAGTCTCTCCTCCCGGCCTCATCTGAGAACTGAATGATAAGTGCTCTGCTCCGTGTGGTGTCCTGTCCTGCTCTCTAGGCTCTGGTGAAAGGGAGAGGCTCATCCGCGTGGTATCCAAGTAGTGTGCACAAGCGACGCCCATCCTGCTCTGGTGATCCGTCTGTCTCTGTGAGGCCGGAGACGCGAACATTGAGACCATTAAGAGGTTCGTCCTGTTGTTTCTGTTGTCCATGAGTTTCTGTTGTCCATGAGTTCTAGTAAATTACAGGAATTATGTTTGTTATTCGAACTGAGTTTTTTGGGTCCTCCCTCAGAAACTAAGAGTATAGAAATGTCAGTGAGCTTCTCAGCAGTGACGCAATAGTAAATGCTCCATTCTTATCTTGCTTCTCGGTACATAAATAATAATAATGATAATGTATTTCCTTCTGTTTACTTTGATGCTTCTTTCATTCCTATTCTGTTGTCAAATTTGACGTGCATTGTTGTTTTCATGCTTTCTGCATCAATCTTGTGTTATATGACAGTTTTTAAGTATTTGCTATTTAAAAAGCTTGATGGTAAAGGTTTCACATATGGCTTTCAATGATATTTCTTACCTATTCACTTCATTCATCGAATGGGCCACTTTATATTGGAAGGGTGCTGATTGGTCCTGTTATTATGTAGGCTGACAATACTGATCTCCCCTTTAATCTTCTTTTTCTCCCCCTACCCCCCAACACACACACACACACACACACACACACACACACACACACACACACACACACACACACACACACACACACACACACACACACACACACACACACACACACACACAGTTCCCTGAAGCAATGGCTTCGACTGCTGCTCGTGTGTTTGCACCTTTACTTCCAAGGGGGGGTGTTTCATCAAGTTCCAATGGTCGGCGATCTTCGAGTCCCCAGTTTGTTGCTGGTTTACAGGCAAGTTCACACTATAAGGTTTTTATTCCAATGGGCTTCTGGCTTGATCACTCACTGAAGCCTGTATCAATTTATGCTGTGCAATCAGGGCCGTGGTCCTGGTTTGGCACCATCTGCTCCAGTTTTGCTCCCACCTCCAGAGGAATCTGTTGCCATGCTTGTCTCCATGGGGTTTGATAGGACTAGAGTGTTACAAGCATTGACACAAGCCAGGAATGATGTAACAATAGCCACTAACTTGCTACTAGAAGGGCAATCATGATGGATGAATTCGCATAAATGCTAAGTTATTTTATTGGCAAGAGAAGTAGATTACATCGCATTCGATGATAAGCACAGGTATTCCCAGGTAGGCAACATTGAAGGCAACCCCTATGAGCTGAAGGCTTCATATGTTCATGAAGCATCTGATTGTAGTTGTTATATACCCTTCATTCATGGAAACGTTATGAACCTGAAGATAAAGGTTCAATATTGGAGGGGTGCTTTGTTTCATGGTGTCAAGTAACATGGTACATGATTTTGAACTAGGACTGAGACTTGATGATTGTAAGTTTCCTTCAGTTCTTTTGCGCAAGTAGCATGTGACAGACATCTGGTAAGAATGGCACTTCCAATGGTTTGAGAGAAGTAATATGTAATAATCTATGTCTAGTATTCTGAACAGATACATAATTAAGATTCACTGCTGTAGCTTGCGCACTCGTTTCTATATTGTAGTCCCTTCTTAGCTGAAACTCTGCACCTCATCATGAAAATCCATCCCATTTTCAATCAGGTGAAATATACAACTACCTTTCCTGCGAGCTTGAGCTGTTGCCACTTTTCTTTATCCACTTTCCGTAATGATGTATCCTCCTTTTCCCCTTCCCAGCATGCGAGCACATGCACCTGTGCATGTGCATGCACATACAGATGCGGGTAGGTGAGACGGACATTTGTGTGGGCATCGCGCACATGCACATGCCACGTGTGCACATACAGACAGAGGGATGGACACACACACAAACAAAACACACACACAAACAACACACACAGAGAGAGAGAGAGAGAGAGAGAGGTTTTGCATTTTTTTGGGTGATTGGATTACACTTTTTGAGTCACCCGAGGGAGCATTCGGGTGTATGCTACATAGATTTGGGGAACAATCGCCTGAATTATGGGCACATGCATAATGATCACTCAACTTTTGACCATCGGAATTAGGGGCAGGATTCAGGATTTATTATGAACTATTTCGAGCATGAAGATCAGTTGAGAATGATTAAGGAGAAAAGACATGAAGTCGTTATATTGCGTAATGATCATAAATAATTGTTATCATTATAGTTTATATTTTTATCATGATCTATGCCATTCTTCAATTCAATCCGAGTAGATCCATTTCTTTCGTTTCTTCGTTCTTTCCAACTTGAATCTCCATTTCTTCTCTGAAAAAGATGAGTATTAGTTATTTAGAATTACACAATGCATATTTATACTGAAGTGCATCAAACTCACCAGTTTATAAGAGTACTCACATAACTTTGAATAAAATCTCTAAATAGTGCATTGTGTAAGTGTAAGGTCTCTTCATGATGCACTAAGTCTCTCCAATCGTATGGCTCTTCATTGTTCTTTGATTTTTGAAATTCCACATGCATTTTCAATTTTAATCTTACCCTTGGAGTGATGTTTTCAAATATAATCTCTCTCACTTCTAAACCCACTCTAACACGGAAAGCTGTTACTAGAAATGTTGGAGCCTTGTATGCCTAATCATCTAATAAATAAGGTTTAATAAGCTCTCCACACACTTCAATACTAAGATATGATAAAATGGTTCTAGCCTTTAGTTTAGGACTGGAGTCATGCACTCCACTAGGGCCATTCATCGAAGCTCTAAACCAATTTTTTGGTATCCACAATGCCTTGTAAAAGAATGGTTGGAAGTCCATGTCTATTCATAATTCTATAGGATAACATTCTTCTGTTGGTTTTCTATGTAGTGTGCAATCTATTGCATGTATTAGGCTAGTGAGATCTTAAAAATCTTCAATAAAACTTTGCTCTCTCTCTCTCTCTCTTTATGAAGGATAAATTCCATACCTATGAAATATCTTTTTACTAGTGTTTGGTAAACTATGAAACTGTACTTTGTAATTATGGAAGCACCAAAACCAATTAGTTTTGTCATTGTTTTTGGAGATTGACCATGATCAAGCCTCCATAGAACACATGGTTATATCCACTTCCAAATGATCATAACAAATGATATCATTTGAATATGGTAACAATATGCAGGAGGGCTATTTAGTACAATCATTCAAGCTCTCTACTCGAGATGAACCAAAATAGTAGAAGAGTGCATCAATTCATTTCTCTCATCAGATAACGTAATTATACACATGATAAGTATGTAGGAAAACATTTTATTGTCGTTTGCTGATTTTCTATGTAGCTTAACATGTGTGTAATCTATTGCCCTTGAAATTTGTGATAGACTAGTGAGATCTTTGAAATCTTGAGTAATACTTTGCAATCTCTCTCTTGATAAAGGATAAATTTCATTCCTACAAAACATACTTTTACTAGTGAGTAGCTTGCAAACTATGAAAGTGTACTTTCTATTTATGAAAGTACTAAAACCAAATAGTTTTGTTATTGCTTTAGAAGATTGACTATGAACAATCCTCCATAGAACACATTCTAGTGCAAGTTTTGGAGATATTGAATCAGAGACATGGAATGCCGATTGACTAGAAGATAAACATGGTCTAACCATATTCACAAGGTCATGAAATGATGTGTATGGTATTCTATATGCGTATTGAAACTTATATTGATAATTTAGATGTTCCTCATACCAAATGAGTCCATGTATAAATGAAAAAATACCCTTTTGTCTCGGAAAGATCCACCACTCTAGTTGTGAAAATGAAGATGCTGTAGGTTCTATGGTTACAAGTATTGCACAATACATCCACCTCCAAATGATCATAACAAATGATATCATTTGAATGTGACAACAATGTGGAGGAGAGCTATTGAGTATATCATTCAAGCCCTCTACTCAAGATAACCAAAATCCTATAGAAGTGCACCAACTCATTTCTCTCATCCTATAACATAGTTATACACATGATAAGAAAAAAAGACATTAATACATGGTATTCATTTGAAGAGGAAAAGAAAACATATCGTTATTTTCACTATAAAAGATAAAAACTATAAAATATTAGAGTCATGATCTTACATTAACTTCTACATAATCTATCACAAAAGAAATAACTCAATTCTTATTCTGTCACATCATTTTAACAATCACTAGAAACATGGATCTTTATGTTTCTAATACTGATCCGTGTATTTCTACCATTTGAAGTTTAAAGTCATTATCTTTCTCTTGCATTCTTCGTTGGCTTTGTATTTATGCACTATATGCATAAATCATTTGCGAGACTCCTTCCATCATGATGTTCGCAACATTATCAATCGAGTTCCTTTGTTGTTGATGAGCTCTTTTTCCTATAATGCCTTTGAGTTTGAAATATTCTTGTTCACGTCTATATTGATCTCCTCTTATATTGGAGGAATATCGTTGTTGCATTCATTAGGAATTTCGCTAGTTTCACTATCAAAATCTCTTTGAAGTTTCATAAGTATGGAACCCTTAATGCATTCACACAAGTCTAAATATTTTTATGAACTTGGGAAAGATCTTGTCATACTTTGCATTTTGGCCTCCATATGTTGTTTTTTCAATGTGTCAATATGTTTCCAAACTTGATTACTAGTAAAATTCACTAAATTCTTCCTTTTTGAAGGAATTAGTGACATCCGCCTAATCCTTTGTCTTAAGGTTTCCTTGCTTGGTATGAAGATAAACATCTTGAAAACATTTTATGAAAGTCATCGTATGGGCATTATCCCATATAAATCCTCGTGATCCTTTTCTAAAAGAACGATTTGATGATGCTCCCTGTACATGTTGTGAAGAAGGATGTCCTTGAGAACATGTATGCAATCAATCATGATGGGTTTCGAAAGATTCATATTATAAAATTTCATATGTAAATAACCACACACACATACCCACATATACATATACACATTCTCTCTCTCTCACATACACACACACAAGTATGTGTATATATATATATATATATATATATATATATATATATATATATATATATATATATATATATATACACACACACACACACACACACACACACACACACACACACATACACACACACATACACACTCTACATAACACACACACACACACGCACACACACACACACACACACACATATATATATATATATATATATATATATATATATATATATATATATATATATATATATATATATATATATATATATATATATATATATATATGTGTGTGTGTGTGTGTGTGTGTTATGTAGGTAATTATATGCATGGAATCAAAGAAATCTTGTAGTCAATGCATGTCAGCTATTTAGATATCAATTCATGATGGAAGATCTATTAAAGGCTAGGAGTCACTAAGTAGTAATCATGTTGATTCCACTCAATTATCACTTATCTCATCTCGATGAACCCTTAGTATCTTGCTCAATTAAGCTACAAAGTTAATACATTTATTCATTCTAATCAAATTATACATACATTTTTCTTGGATTTTATTTGGCACTTCATTTTAGTTCTCTAGGCTTGATTTTAAACCATGACCACATCCACTCCCTCTAGACCTATGCATCCTCTAGATGTGCCACGCTATATACATATAAAAAAATAAAATTAAGTATCAAATAGGGAGAAGTGGATGTAAATAAATTCGAAAGAAAAACAAGCACATGCTCATTCATGAAAACTTATTTATTTTTGTACTAATTTATGGAATATAGTCTTTTCAAGCATCATATCTAGCCACATTAGACTAGGAAATCATATGGGCAATCTACAAGTTTCATAGCACTTGCATTTGTCTAACCCATTAGGATCTAGCTGCATATCCTAAACTCTTATATAGACCAATCCCTACAAACTTTTTTTGTCGGAATGTTATTCCCTTTCCCTGTTGGTTTCTCACCACCCAATGATCTCATGAGATCTTCTTATTTTATTTTTCATTTTTACTTTTGATTGATTTGATTTTTCTTTTTGCATGTCATCTTAGTTGGATCTTTCTATTTATTTATTTATTTGTTCATTTTATCCACAAATCAGCCTATGCCAAAATCCGATGCAACTCATGGATTTGTCCATGTGGCCATGCTACTCTACTTGTCCATCGATCCAACATAGCACACAACACGTAGTTCTAGCCCTATGCGAAATTGATATCAACTCACTAATCTGATCACTTGACCAGAGTGACTCCACCTACCGATCAACTTACATAGGTGGATGACAACATTTATGCCATGCCATACGATGAGCATCGGCTTGTGGCCCTAATCACTTGATTAGGGTAGTTCTATCCACCTACTAGCCCATCACAATGCATGAACAACACATGCATATACAATATATAGCTAGTTGGTATATGAAGGTTAATACTATAACACAATCAATTTGGAGGCATGGTCTACTGAGGGGCTAATAGTAGGAAACAAAGAATTCCACTTCACCCAAGTGTTTATGCATACTAGTATATACAGACATTTATTCAGACTTCATCTTTACCTACTTAGGGTTTCACTCTTAAAAGCCCTAATCCGTTAGCTAAATCTACTTCATATAATTTGCTTGCCCTTCATGTAAATAAATTTGAAAGAAAAACAAGCACATGCTCATTCATGAAAACTTATTTATTTATGTACTAATTTAGGGAATGTAGTCTTTTCAAGCATCATACCTAGCCACATCAGACTAGGAAGTCATATGAGCAATCTATAAGCTTCGTAGCACTGGCATTTGTTTAATCCATTAGGATCTAGTTGCATATCCTAAACTCTTATATAGAAAAATCCCTACTAAGTTGTTTTGTCGAAATGTTATTCTTTTTTTCTGTTGGTTTATCACCACCCTCATTTTTACTTTTGATTTATTTGATTTTTCTTTTTGTACGTAATCCTAGCTCAATCTTTCTATTTATTTATTTATTTGTTCAATTTATCCACAAATCGGCCTATGCCAAAATCCGATGTGACTCATGGACTTGTCCATGTGGCCATGCTACTCTACTTGTCCACCGTTCCAACATAGCACACAACACGTAGTTCTAGCCCTATGCGAAATTGATGTCAAATCACTGATCTGGTCACTCAACTAGAGTAACTCCACCTACCAATCAACCCATATAGATGCATGACAACATTTAGGCCATGTCATACGATGAAACTAGCATCAGTTTGTGGCCCTAATCACTTGTTTAGGGTAGTTTCATCCACGTACTAGCCTATCACAATGCATCAACAACACATGCATATACACATATATAGCTTGTTGGTAAATGAAGGCTAATACTATAACACAATCAATTTGGAGGCAGGGTCTATTGAGGGACCAATAACAGGAAATGAAGAATTCCACTTCACCAAGTGTTTATGCACACTAGTATGTACAAACATTTGTTCAGACTTCATCTTTTCCTACTTAGGGTTTCACTCTTGAAAGCCCTAATCCACTAGCTAAATCTATTTCATATAATTCCCTTGCCCTTCATATATCTCATGTAATTATAATGGGCATCCCTCTTAGATTTGTAAAAATTCCAACATGAAAATCACACGCAAGAAGCAATGCATGCTTACATACATATGAAGAAGAAAATAAGTTAGAATGGAAGCATTTCATCTATTGTTGATCAACAATTTGATTCACCTTGAGTGCATTAATTATCATACACATGTTCACTCCAAATTCTCATCTTCCACTCTTTATTTAATTTCATGTATTTATCTTAAAATTAAAACATAAAAATTAGAATATTTATATATGTATATTTACAAAATCTCTTTCAACATTGTAGATTTCTTGTCAATCATGGGTTTCCCTTGCAATACATCTCCGTCATTGGGTGCTCACCAAAGAAGCTATCCTTATAGAACAACCAATGTTGTATTGCATTCATCATTGAAAGATTCTTGAATATGTTTGATATCCAAGCAAGCCATTTCATTTTCTTGTCCATCCTTTCAGACATTGATCTTTGTACATATGTAGTATAGAATCGATCCTCAAAAGGAGTGACCAAGCATAACTAACCTTATGTACAATCTTCTCAAATGTATTGTATGAAGATGCAGTCAACATACTTAAAACATTTATATATGCATTTTTTATATTTAAAGCACTTAATATGGGACCAAAAAATTCATTTACAATCATAGTATCTTTTATTCGGATGCCTCCTCTTGCATGGATCTTGTTATCTATGTGCATAAAAACACATGCATACATATCCATATGCTTTAAAAAATCTTTCTCTTGATGAATGCCTTTATGCACATCTTCCTTTTTGTATTTCATAATTCTCATTCATTGAGTCAACTGCTCGTATACATTCATGCACACTCATGTCCTCACTCACTTGCACCTCATTACTTCTTTGCATATCAACATATATATGCATAACATAGTCTAAGTTGAACTCACTCTCCCTTTGGATTTCATCTTTTTCATGTTTAACATTCTTCACTAGTTTTCCATCTAAATTATACATATGAGAATCAATGTTTCCCTGGAACCTTGTAGATCATGTCCTACTTCTTGGTTTGTTTGACTATCCCCTATTGGATGGGAGGAGTTAATTAGAGCAAGGAAAGCCTCATCTTGTTTTCTTGTCAGTTTTAATGAATTTTATTTTCTTTTATGTTTGATGTTTGTTTGATTTGAATTTGATTAGCTTCCACATTTTCCTTTGCTCCTTCCATCTTGGGTTTTGTCCATATAAAGCACTTAAAGATGTAAACATCATAAAGATATCTACAAGCTCTTGGCAACTTGGAACTTTAGAGATTGTATCTTTTATACTTGTGGGTTCTTCTTGATGAAACTTATCATAAGCATGTATTTGGAATCTAATGATTGTTGCTTCATGAAAATAGGGGTCTCTAATACTTTGTGAGCTTGCACAACATCTGTAGTTATTTAAATGCAAGGATTTTTTACGTATTTATCATCTATATGAAGATCTGCTCTCCAATCATCAATAAAATTTGCCATTGTTTGTTGTTTTTTGAGATATCTTCTCATAGCTTCATGGACAGGCATACATTCCTCGATAAATCTTGATTCAGAATTTATGTCTTGTAGAATTGGAATTAACTCCTCTCGAGATTTATATATATACTGCTCATAGAAACAATGAAACTCTTTCATGTGTTATGCATCTCTTATCATGTTCAGATAGGTCATTGAATTCTCCCTTAGAATCTTTTGATCTCTAGAATCAATTGGTCCTTGGGCATATGAACCCACTTTAGGAAGGAGTTTTGCATCACTTTACCCATTTCCTCTAGCATGAACTCCATGAGGAGTGCCACTTTGTATTGAGCCCATGGTGTTTGTATTCTTTGCATAAGCTCACCATATAGATAAAATTTAAACACATAGAAAAGTTCTCTCATAGCTCATTGCCGTCATAGGTATGAGAACAACACCTACATGCTTTGCCTTGAGTTGTATTCTTTGCAAAATTTGGATATGTCCCTTCCATTGAAAATTTGCATTGCCTAGTTAGTTGCTCATGAAGAGAGTAGGTAGCTCTATGTCATCTACACTTTTGTCGAAAGTGTAAGAATTGAGATATAAGATCGTCCATATTTGTTGTGCTAGACTCTCCATTGTCGGCTATATGATTTACTCGCCCCTTCCTTTCACATGGGGTTCACCAAGTATGTCATCGTGTTCATGAAAAGGAGGGTGAGAGGAGATTCAACTTGATTCAAGAATTCTCAAGAGCACACATGAGATTGAAATGAAGAAAATGAATCCTTTATTTCTTAATTCCCAATGATCGACATCTTTAGTCCTTAAGGACCATTAAGTTATATGGGAATAAGGTACATATTCTTGATTAAGGCCTTAAGAGTGGCATATAGGAAATCTCTTATTTCAAAATGTAAAGAAATCCATTCTTTTTAGATCATGACATCGCATTATTCAAATTACTGGATTTGATCTAGCACATAGGGTTCATAGAGTGTATGAGCACACTAAATTCTAAGTCATATTGCACTTGCCATCGATGCTTCCATTTTGTCGAAAGCAATTTAGCATGCAAAATTTTTGTATTAATCCTTCTTGACCTTCAAACATTTCTGCTTGCATATTTTATCCTAAGTATCATGAATTTAGTTCACATGATTTATGTATGAGTTTATTTGTGTTCATTCTTGAGGTTGTAGAACTTAAAAAGATATGCACTTACAAAGAGTGATGATATGCTTGTGAACACTTTTATTTGTGATTAAAGCTCTAGTTAGAACAGAAGCTCAATCTCTTCAAATGAGTGCACTAAAATGGGAAAGAGTGAGATTGCAATCCATGTGCACACCATGTTTCAATCACATTTGAATTCTTTGCCAAGAATTTTAAGACAACAAACTATTATTCTTGCTTCATACAAATTGTCCAAATGACCTTCTCAATAAAACTTAATGATTCAAGGTTTGATGTGATGGAATCATTCAGTACATGTATCCCTTGCACTTCAATTTACATGCAACATATAATCAAATAACACTTCAACTACACACATGTTATTTTTGTTAATATATTCTTAAAAGCGAGAAGTACCACAGTCTCTCATCAGCTATATTCACCATTTTTCTAGCAAACATACAATTAATTCTTTATTATTTAAAGAGGATGTAAGTGTTATACCAACAAAATACTCGTTCTCTTTGCAACACATGTTAAAACAATGGAAGATGTGCTATTTATGAATTTGTGCATAACTAGGAAAGAGATGTTTGGTTGTAATCAAAACTCCCTCATAGATGAGTTAATGTGCTTTAGAAAACTCATTTTTTAGCATCATTTATGTTGCATATATCAAAACATACATGATTTTGGTATCCTTGTTATAGCTTTTAACAATGACGTGAATACTAAGTGAGGCTTCCATTGCCATGGTTTTGGCCAACATTTTAGAACACAAATGGCGAAGATGGACTTCAAGATTAATACAATATTTGTGGAGGACAAAGAAATAGATGGAATGATTTCCCATGATTGCACCTCCTCAAACTATGCACCTATATGGTTGTCCTTTCCTAATTCAATCTGTCTTGCTTTGCATTCGACTATTAAAGCTCCCAAAATTCTACCACATTTCCTTCAAAAAGAAAGACTTTTAACCCTGCTTTGCTTCTTTCCCTTCTTTTGGAGTGGAGACCTTGATGAACCTACATTGCCTTATATCCATTGTAGAAGAATAAAATTTACAGTTTTATTGCTCACTACTATGGAAATCTTTGTTGTGTACGATTCTCATGGGCATAAGAATGATGGGTCTTGTATTTTGATGCTTGTCTAAAGAGCTCTCCCCAATATCCATAAGTGCAATTAGAAGACCTTCATAAGCTTTTAAAAACAACACAATGGGATGAAGAAAATGCAATGCTATAACCATACATCAACAAGATTGAATAGTGAAAGTAGGAGGCTAGATGAAATTATGTTTCTCAAAACACACATTCTTTGTTTATATTAGCTTCGAAGTGCTCATAGTCAGAACTTGATTTGTGAAAAATATCGGTAGAGTTCTTGCATTGAGGTAGAAAGCATAACCTTACTACTTTATTTTGGTATATATTATGAGTGGGAACATATTGCAAATGATTTTGGCCATCTCATGAAAGCATTCAAAGTTTCAATATGAGGACTCATAAGAAATGAACATCTACTATGTGCAAGACATGGGATGTTCATAAAATACTGTGAAAACCAAAAGTAGAATGGAAACAAAAGTGAATAGTATACTTAACACCCTTAAGAGATTTAAATCTAACTTTCCATTGTCTTGCCATTTTTTGTTTTCTCATGTCCTCTTTTTCCTTAGCTTTAACAACATCATGTATGCTTAAGATTTAGAACATCAACTTTAGTCTCCTAGAGGGAGCTTATACATGGACCTCTTGGGTCTCATAAAATTAAAGAGGATTAATTCCCTCATTTCATCCATCTCGCTCACTTCCCCGAAATCCCAACATGTGGTAGCAATGAATTCCTTCTTTTAGCTTAGATTCTTAGAGTAATTTTGAAGTCTCCTCTCATAGTATTAAACCCATGCTGAGATACATAATCAAACAAATCCTCCAAAGTATGACCTATTTTACAAAAACACCTCGATGAAGTCGTTCTTTATGATTGATGGCGAAGGTAGTCTCTTTCAATGGATGTCTCCACTTTCCTCCCTATGTGGCATTTGTCAAATTTTTTTTTCTGTGCGACATATGCTCATTCCTTCCATCCTCAATATTCCTTGAATGAAGTTGTTTAGTAGCTTTAGGTATTGCTTCCATTTTCCTTTTGTGAATGACAAGATTCTCCTAGTTGTCTCCT
>CM035435.1:143988345-144018345 GCA_020310875.1 Ceratopteris richardii
AAAGGTTCAATAATAGAGGGCTGCTTTGTTTCATGGTTGCAAGTAAAATGGTACATGATTTGGAACTAAGAGTGAGACTTGATGATTGTAAGTTTCCTTCAGTTCTTTTGCGCAAGTAGCATGTGATACACATCTGGTATGAATGGCACTTCCAATGGCTTGAGAGAAGTAATATGTAACAATTTATGTCTATTATGAATGGTACATAATTGAGATTCAGTGTTGTAGCTTGTCCACTTGTTTTGTATTGTAGCCTCTTCTTAGCTGAAACTCCTCTTTCTAGCTTTTGGTCTGTTGATATGTCTTTGTCTTCACACATCTGACCTGTTGTATTGCCTAGAGCCTGTTTACTTCTTTTCTGTCGCACGCCTTATTTTGCTGACCTCTAATCTCTTTTAAGTCAGTGTTACATTTTAAAGGTCCTGTTCTTGAATCTTCTCTGTCATCCTCTAGGACCTGACTCATTTCTTTCCATCGCACGCATCTAGTGGATGAGGAGGGAGCTAGGATCTTCAGACAATTGGTTATCTTATCCGATGAAGAATCCTTCGTGTGCTGTCTCTCTTTCCAGCTTGTTTTGCTTCACCGCCTACTCGTGGTGGATGAGGAAGCTGTGTGCAACCTCCCATGAAATGTCATCGTTGTTATCTTTCTTTAATTTCACTCCTCAGGACCTGGTTCTTTGGTCAAAACAGTGAATGGCGGGAAACACCTTCACTCATTGCACAACTCGTACTTACTCACACACACACTACAATAGTTCAAAAGTGATGGGGAAGGGTAGACAACAGTCCTACACACACATTCCAAGCTTCACACACACACACACACAAAAGATCATAGAGACAATGAAAATCTGCAAGAAAGAAGCAAATTGCAAAATTTTAAGCTGTCCTCTTTCACAATGGCAAAAAGTCTTTACAAAGATTCACCAAGTGACTTATATACATGTACCCTAAAAATGGTCCTTTCACACAAGTGACCGGCACTTTATTGGCTAATCTCTAATTCCTACTATTTTACAAGAACTATATTACAAGGATTTGAGCTTATGCATCTAGAGTACTCCTCTAGTGCATTTACATCGTTTCTAGGAAATTTTCTGAGAGTCTGAAGAAGAAAATTATGCCCATTAATTTGGAAATTTTGGGGCTCCTCTTTTATGTCTCTTTTCTCTGCAACACTCTCCCCCTCTTTGTCTCTATCGTCCCTTGACAGCCTTTGCTTCTTGTTTGTAGCTTGTCTTTGGCTCCCGAATACATGCACCCAGTGGTCGAAGAAGCGATAAGGACTGTCAAAGAATTTTTTACTTTATCCGAGGTATGTCCTTTGCTTTTGTTTGCCCCTTGGTATTCCTTATATCACAAGTCTGGGTTTCTGTATTGAGTCGGGATGCCATGCACGCCATCAGTGGCTAAGAATGTGATGTTCTTAGTCACCCTCTTCAACTTTTCAGTCTCTGCCTCTTTCTAGCTTTTGGTCTTATGATATGTCTTTGTCTTCACACATCTGACCTGTTGTATTGCCTGGAGCTTGTTTACTTCTTTTCTATCGCAGGCCTTATTTTGCTGACCTCTAATCTCTTTTAAGTCAGCATTACGTTTTAAAGGTCTTGTTCTTGAATCTTCTCTGTCATCCTCTAGGACCTGACTCATTTCTTTCCACCACACGCATCGAGTGGACGAGGAGGGAGCTAGGACCTTCAGACAATTGGTTATCTTATCCGATGAAGAATCCTTCGTGTGTTGTCTCTCTTTCTAGCTTGTTTCGCTTCACCGCCTGCTCTTGGTGGATGAGGAAGCTGTGCGCAATCTCCCATGAAATGTCTTGGTTGTTATCTTTCTTTAATTCCACTCCTCAGGACCTGGTTCTTTGGTGTTGTCACTTGATGCGTGCCCCTGTGGGGCTTTGGGCAGAGAGTTGTTCTTTTCCTTTATAAACTTCATTCCCTACTGAGCAGTTTTATTCTTTGATCTTCTTCTTCTTCTCTTTTTGCTTGAGTCCCCTTCCACACATCCCTCCTCCTGAACTCTGTTGTCCCCAACATGCTTTTTGTGGCGTTGTGAATACGTTTGTATGACTTTCTGATCTCTTTGATTAAGCGAATTGGCTTGACATAGCATTAATTCTTTCCATTGGCTTGATTTTACCCCGTCATCTGATGCCTGTCTATGATCAGTAAAGAAACTTAATTCAAAAGCCACCAGTCTGGCATTAAGATTCGAAGACATTTTTACAAAAATTTATGAATCTAACTAAAAAAATCCTATGAAAAACGCCTCTTCAAAAGTCTGCATATAAGTACTTGGTAAAAACATTAGCCGTGAGTATATGGCCATGAGGTGCTAGGTATAGTTGATAGATAAAAAATAAGGGCGTCTAATCCCTGATTAATGCCGATGAAGTTCAAAAATGTGTATTGGGCATGCTGAAACACCCTGATAACAGTAAGTGACATACTCAAGATCTTATTAGTCATTTTGATAGCTAAATCAGATATAGTTGCATATCGAGTGATCCAAAATTGGTTTTGATCATGTATTTTTCGGTCGGTAGATACTCACGAGGTGGACTAGGTAGTAATGGATGGTTGAGCCACTGATTACTTATGCTTTCCTGGCACTGGCCTTCCCAGAATTGCATCCAGGAGTGTCTTCTTGGTACTGGGCAAAAAGATGGATTGACTTGAAGTATGTATGGTGATGATTCCCATTGTACCCATAGCGTAGGGTTCTTCTCCACAAATTTTCTCCTCCATATAGGATCCGCTTTATCAAATTCCTCTTGTGTGTAGGTGAATGTTTGCATGCTAAACTAGAGGTTGCTATCTGGCTCTTTATTTGTTGTGGACTTTATATACTGCTGTGTTTGCTCTTTAAGTAATCCATATGGTACATTGCAAGGTTTCAATACCTGTTCCAGATTTTTGCTTTCAATCTTTGTTTCCTTCATGACCTTGACTACTTGATCTTCAAAATCTTCAGTGAGTTGGGACACCTGTAGTGCCCGCTCATGCCGGCTTAGTTCTGCAATATCCCGAGTATGTCATTCAATGTTGGTCTCCATTTCCTCCCTTATCGATGAATGATGTAAGGGGGAGAAAGAGGACGTACCTCAATCTCCTCATTAGCCACTGTGGAGTGTGGAACTACTGGTGTCCCCTCTGTTACCCTCTGTGCTAGTTGATCCCGTAATTGCTTGATTAGTTCATCCTTTTCTTTAATCTCTTCGGTGACTTTCGTAACCGTTTACTTTTGTTTGAGGAGATCTTCTCCTATGACAATGAGTTGATCAACATCTTCTTTGCATTGTACTATATATCAATTTTTGCTGCCTTCCACTTCTTTCTCAGTTCCGTGGTGTCATCCATATACCTTTTCTCCCATGCGGTGATGATGGCTTGCTCCTGTGTGAGCTGATCTTCATACTTTGCTATCCTTTCCTCCCATGCTCATGTGTCTTTCTCTGGTACTTATGGAGCTTCTATCGGTTGATTGCATAAAAGGGCTGTCATAAGGTCCTTGTTCCTGTTTCGTAGGTTATCTGCTTCATCCATGTATACCTTGATTTGTGATTCAAGAATCTTGCTTCTAGCATTTATTCGTGTTTTTTCTGCCTCGCTAGCTTCATACTTGTTTTGTAATTCTTTTAATTGCTCTTTTAGGTTCTGATTTTTTGCTTCGAGTGTTTTGCATTGATGCTTCGCTTCTTGGACTTCTACCTCTTTCTCTAATATTAGCTTTTGTGCTTGACTTAATTGGGCAGATAGATTCTCACCTTTCTCCTGAAATTGATTCTTTTCCCTCATTGCTTTGTCGTAGTCAGCATCAGCCTCAAGCATCAACTATTGAGTGTCCATAGCAGTCTGTATCATTTGTTGTACTACTGGCTTGAGCTGAGCGACGTCCACATTTAACCATGTCTTTGGGATTCTTGGAGCTTCTCCTATGCGCACATCTTTTCCTTGCTCCACATGTATGGTCTCGTTATGAGGTTGCCTTATTTGTAGTTGTACTTCATGTTCTTTTCTTTCTTCTTCCTTATTAACAGTCTTCGTGGCACTCCCTTGAAATGTGACATCCATTGGAGATGGTTCTGCCACTACCCTTATTGGTGTAAAGGGTTTTGATTCTTCAACTATATTTTCCACTTTTTCTTCCTTGGGGTTCTTGAATAGGACCTCTCCTGCTAGCAGAGTCTCTTGGATTTGAATATTAGATGCTTCATTCAATTTAATAACATGTACCCTTTCTTGGAAAGCTTCCTTCCTTGTCGTGTCTTTGCCGGAGTTTATTGGCGTTTAAGCTACCTTCATTCCTTCCATGTCTACGCCCTCGTTCACTTGATTTAACTCCTCCCATTGTCCATCATCCTTGGAATCACTTCGAATGTCTACATTCAACATGGAGGTTAACTGTTCTTCTTGTGCATCTGATGATGAGCTTGAGTTTATTAATCCCAATTCTCTGTATCTGTGGACTTTGGTCAACCTCTTTCTTTGTTCCGAGTCTTGGTGTGCTTGTTGGTAGTGGTGCCCTTGCACTGAGAGGTTTATTTGTCCTTCGGTATACTGATGTAGCTTCCATTGCTCTTGTCAATTCTTCTTCCGTAATGGGAGGGTTTTCTTCAAGTCGCGTTCTTGGAAGTACGCATGCCCTCTTTGTAGCTGGCACTTCTGCTTCTGCTTGCATTATTTCCCTTAGCCTTTTGGTACCTCTCATTCTAGGTTGGGAGCTCGTTTTTGCTTCCTCTATCTTTACTCCTTTCTTTTTCCTAGGGACTATAGCAATCTTTGCATATTTTGCCACTACTTCGGATGACAACATCTCTTTCAAATGTTCTCTAATTCCCAAGGCATGATATATCAATATAGTCAAGGCAACACTCCCATTTAAAAACTTCTTGTGATTCCACTGCTTCTTTGCCTCGAATAGCTGTTCTTGAATGTAGGGAGTCATATTTACTTGATTCCTGATTTGTTTTATAGCATGTGACAACGTTTGTACAATGATCTTATGTGGAGCAGTGTACATGTGCATGTTGGGAAAACAAAAGTGATGATGGATGAGTCTTACTTCTTCTTCGATATCAATGCAATTGATGTCATTGGAAGTTCTGGTCTTTGCTCCTCGACTTTCCTCCTTCAAAACTATAGTCCCATCTTTTTCCCAACCGAAAGCCTCTTTAATCAGGTCATGGGTGAATTGTATGATGATCCATTCGCCGACTACATCTAAGACTCTTGCTTCCGGTACCAATGGATCATGCAAGGCAGGTTGTAAGGTGTTCATGACTTGCGTACATAATTGGAAGTTAGGTTTGTATATCGATATTCAAAATACTTGTGTATGCCCGCTTTCTTCATAATTTCCATTGTCGATGGAAGTTCATGCACGACCTTAAAGTCTTGGGACATCACAGGAAACTGATGATCCGTGTCCATAATTTTGATGGTCACTAGGAACAAGTAATCCCCTACTGGTTGATCTTCCTTAAACTAGTGACCTTTTGCTTTAGTCACGCTTTGTAGAGGGAATTCCAGCACTTCCTCTTGAATGGTAGCTTCAGAATCCTCAGAAGCCATTTGCACTCGTAATGAAAAGAGCATTAGCTTCCATTAAAAGACATGTCTATGGTGAGGTGTGTGGTCCATCAATGGCTCCATGTAACGTTTTACTCGACATCCACTTATGTAATTAGGAAGAATATCTCCATCCAGAGTTGGTAGATTAACCGCTCCACTCGTTGAACTCCTATTGATTATTAGAGGTCCATATCCGCGCTTTTGTAGCTTCTTGGTATGTTGCTTCAAGGTGTAGACCACAACTAAATCTCCTTCTTTTAGTCCTTTGTCTTTGATGTGCGCATCATAATATGCCTTTTGTCTTCTCTTGGCTGCATAAATTCTTGCAACAGCTTGTATCCTAGTCTCATGTGGCTTCTTAATTTGGTCTAGTTGTTTGGATAATTCATGTCCCATCCATTCATACTGTTGGGCTACTCTCAAGGTTGGCACTAAGAAATCGATTGGGAGGATTGCGCTCTGTCCATACACTAGATTAAATGGGGTAGTTCCAATGGCAGTCTTGTAAGCAACACAGAAGGCCCAAATTGCATGATGCAATTGTTTGTCCCAATCTGACCATCCACTATTGACTATCTTTGTCAATACGGTGCATAACACCTTATTGGAACTTTCCGCTTGACCATTGGCTTGAGGATGATACGGGGCTGATTTTTTATGGATCACCAAGAACTCGTTCATTAAGGACTCTATTAATTCATTAATGAAATGCGTTCCTCTATCACTCAGGTAATCCAAAGCGAGTGAAGATATGCTCAAAAAGAAACCTTGCGGTGGTTTGAGCATCATTTTTTCTAGTAGCCTTTGCCTCTACCCATTTAGTTAGGTAATCCATTGCTACTATTATGTATTCATGTGATCCTTTGGCTGGTGGGTTAATGGGTCCTATGAAATCAATACCCCATTTGGAGAAAGCTCTTGCACAAACCATGGGTCTCAATGGCATATCATCCGATCGAATCGGATATTTGGCTCGTTGGCAAGTCTTGCAACTTCATACATAGGTGTCAGCATCCATATGTAGAGTTGGCCACCACAAGCCCGCAAAGAGGATCATTCTTATAGTTCTTTCAGCTGAGAAATGTCCTCCTGCTGCACCCGCATGTGCCATCTCTAATATGGGTAGGTACTCTCCTTCATCTACACATAGCCGTAGGTGATTGTCTTTTCCTCTCTTGAATAATTGTTTTCCCATGATAACATAGTCCTTACTCATTTCTTCAAGGGATCGTTTCCTTGCTACGCTAATTCCTTCCTCATGTTCTTGTGTCTTTAGGAATTTCACCAATGCTTTACTCTAGTTGGGTGCTATTGTCGAGAAAGGTAAAGATGTATGATCATCTAGAGTGATTTCCCGACATTCCGTGCAACCACTGACATATTCATGGACATCCTTAGGCATAGCTAGCCAGTATACTCCTAGCCGTTTCAATTCTCTTAGAGTTCCATGAGTTCCTTTGTGCATTCTCCATTTGTTTACATGGGCTTGTTCAATCAAATTCTTTTGTTCGTCTTCCTCTACACATCTCGATAGTACGCCGTTGGGTTCCTTATAATACACACTTCCTGTAATAATGTGTAAGTTACGTGATTGTAGAATTTCCTTTTTACTCTCCTTATTAATTGAATGTTGTGGTCCATGAGTGAGTATTGGGATCATTTTTTCTGCCCACTTCGGACATACTTACAAATTGAACAGATAAGTGTCTGGCAAATCATCGGGTACTCCGCTTGGGGGTTCTCCATGTGTTAACCTAGAGAGATGATCTGCTCTTACATGGGTATTCCCTTTTTTCACAATTACCTCAAAATCAAATTCCATTAATAAGAGAAACCATCTCACAAGTCCTCCCGTGTTGCAAGGCTTATTGACTAAGTACAATAAAGCTTGATGATCTATGAAGAATTTGAACTTATTGGCTAAGAGACAGTGTTTGAATTTCTTTACAGCGTACACCATCCCTAACCCCTCTCGCTCTGTAGTGGTATAGTTTCTTTCAACTTGATTCAGTTGTCTACTTGCATAGGCAATTGGATGATCCAATTTTCCTTCGTCTGCTGGCTGAGCTAAGATGCATCCTATTGCGTGACTGGAAGCATCCACATGAATATGAAAAGGCTTGTTCCAATTGGGTGTTTTCAAAATTGGGGCCATGCTAAGCCGCTTCTTCAGCTCCTTAAATGCCTTCTCGCATTTGTCTGTCCACGTGAATTGAGTCAACAATCCATATAAGGGTATGGCAATTATGGCATACATGTGGATGAATCGTCGATAGTATCCACAATGACCCATAAATGCTTGTACCTCTTTTGCATTCTTTGGTCTAGGAAGTTCTAGAATTACCTTGATCTTGTCTTCATCTAGAGATATTCCGTTCCTTGACACGATGTGTCCTAAAATCTTCCCTTGTCTTACCATGAAGATGCACTTCTCAGGATTAGTAGACTTCGGGACGCTTATACTGGCGGACCAAAACAGGTATATACCTTTGGCATAAAAAGACGAAATAGCCTGCATAAGCACTGTGATAGTGCGTTCGTAGGCCGAAACGAGCTCAAATCGCGATTTCGACACGACACAGCAAAGCTGTTTTGATCTTTGAAACATGCTGAGTATGCTCACCAAATTTCTTGCAAATCTGAGAGTGCAAACGGAGGAGTGTCGACGGCACCCTAGATGAAGCGACGACCTGCTCTGATACCAATTGTTGGAGATAGATGTCTGCGGCAGCACGCGAACAGCACAAGGAAGAAGAAGAAGCTTGGAGCACAAACACACAATACTGAATGTATTACTAGAGAATGTACAAAGATAAGTAGCCCATTAGGGCAATATGCGTATATACAAGCCGGGGGGAAAAAACCTCCTAAAGAGGGAAAAAAGTGCCTCGGTGGTCCTAGTGTGTTCACACACATCACTACCTAAATATATCAACAGTGGAAAGGAACATCTCTTTAGAGATTGCCCAGAAAATCCCAATAAGGCTCAGGACACTGCACCTATTAATGTGATCGACGTAATAGAAGCATCGGGAAGTGACAAAGAGTACACTATTCCATTAAAGTCCATCACACGAGCTCAAACGAAAAATCAAGAAAAAAGACGAGTAGACCTAGAACAAGAAAAGGGTAAAACCCTAGAACCCAGAATTCAAGTAGTGGAAGATTCGGAAGACCCACGCGAGAGTATCCAAACAATAAAAAGCCAAAAGTGGAAGGATAGGAGAGAAAAACTCAAGGAGAACAATACAATGATTGTATTAAAGCCAAGGATCAGAATCCAAAAAAAGGGGATGATAAACAAGAACTACTGAACATCTCGGATAAACCTATGTCCATAATCCCAGATTTAGAGGCTGACTGGCCCAAGAAGATCAATGGAAAAGCAATGGAGTTGCAAAACCTCCTTTTGACGAATTAGATGTGGAAGATTTTCAACCAACGCCAAACATGGAATAAATATATGAGGAAGTTTCTAGACTAGACCAAAATAGGGAGGAGACCCAGAGCATTTCTACCCTACCAAACTACATGGGAGAATATGAAAAAGAATCCATAATCTTCCGTGCTCCCACAGTATGAGGAAAAGAAGAGGGAATCTCAAATAAGAACTCACACAATCTAACAGAACTTAAAAAGACCAAAGTACAATGCCAATTGATTGTGGAAGAATTACTTCGTGTTAAACCGCAATTATGGAAACAATTAGCAGGACAATTGGAGTTAGAGCAGGAGAAGAACAAAAAGGAAAGCAAGGGAAATGAAAACCCATCTAACATACAAATCCCAGTGGATAAGGTTGGAGAATTTAGCGAAGGAGATGAGGGTAACACATTTCTACCTGTCACATACAATGGATACATGACCAAGGCCATACTAGACACAGGAGCAGGAGTAGGTATTGCCACCAAAGAGATTTGGGAGAAATGGGGAAAGCCAGCCCTACGAACAACTCGAATGAAGCTTCAATTAGCTGATGGTCATGTGGAGAAACCATTAGGAATATTAGAAAGGATTAAATTAACCACCTGTGGAGTTGAATTTGAGCATACATTAGCGATCTGTCAATTTGGAAAAGAATATAATTATGAGATGATATTAGGATGACCTTTCATGAGACAGCTTAGGGTAGTGCAAGATTGGGGACGAGACTCATTATACCTTCAACATCAAGGAAACACTACCAAGATAAACTTGCATACCTTTGCGTACCGAGATGTACCTCCACTACAATGGAACCCCATACATAAGGAAGAGGATGATTTGTCTATCCAAAGTGCTGGATCAAGTGATCAAACATGGATGCATGAGGATGCCCAATTATGGATGTGTAAGGAAGCAAAGAAAGAGGATAACAAGATGCAGTTATGGCCCATAGGACATCCAAATTATAGACTCGTAGAGGACCCAATGTACATGCCTCAAATCTTCCCTGATGAAGCATTCGAACCGCACGGTTGGATGGAGATCCTAGCAACCTTAGATGTATGTATGAATGAAGAAGTCTTGACTATGAATGAATGTGTGGACAAAGAAGGCTACGACGTAAATTTGTACATGGTAGTCCTGCAGGAGGTAGAAGCGGGAGAAATATTAGACAAGGAATGGAAAGAAGAATACGAGAGCATAGAAATGGAACCAGAATTTGATTCGGAGGATCAATATTTAGGAGCCATTCAAGCTGAAGAGAAGTACGGAACAACCAAAGTGTTAGCAATAGAAGCAGCCCCTATCGTACCACATCAAGAGGAAAGCGTGAGTAAGATCGAAACAACCCCTGATCTTTTTGAACTACCGGAACATTTCAAAAGATATGAAGTAGAAGAAAGGAAAATAGCCATACAGATGCCTAAGAGAGGCGCAAGAGAAGGAGATGAGTATGACCACAAGGAACAAACAAACAAAATCATAGTAACCGTAGACGATGGAGAAGAAAGATGTACATACATAGGAAAGGATGTGTCAATGGAGGAGGAAGAAAAATTGATACGATTGATCCGAGAATATCGAGATGTATTTGCTTGGACGTATAAGGATCTCAAGGGGGTGGAACCCTCCATTTGTTCTCATAGAATACCAATGACACCGGAAGCAAAACCATCAAAACAACACCCTTACACATATAATGAGGTTTATGTTGAAAAAATAAAAGAAGAAATAGACAAACTATTAGCGGCTAGATTCATTTATGAGATAGAACATACCGAATGGGTGTCGCCATTAGTTTTTGTACCCAAAAAGAACGGAAAAATAAGAGTGTACATTAATCTAAAGAAAGTCAATGCAGCCATGATTCGTGATAGCTACCCATTACCTATCACCGATCACCTTTTGGAAAGAGTTGCAGGAAAAGAACTCTATAGCTTCTTAGATGGATTCTCTGGTTACAACCAAGTAGCTATTGCTACTAAGGATCATAAGACTACATTCGCGAGTGAATGGGGGGCCTATGCTTTCAGAGTGATGCCTTTTGGACTCACCAACACCCCTGTGACTTTCCAGATGTTGATGTGTCACGTTTTCAAATTCTTGAAGAAAATTATGGAAGTATATGTAGATGACATATGTACATATTCAAATCGGAGGCAAGAACACATTCCTGAATTGCGAAAAATATTTGATAAATGCCGACAATATAGGTCTAGCAGCACTCATCTGGGTAGTTCCATTCAACTTTTTGAGATATAGTCAATTTTCTGTATCAAGCTATTTTAGTCACCGGCCATGGCTAGTGATGTATTCCGTATGTTGGCTATTGAGGATAAGTTGGATGGTACCAACTACCCATTATGGGCTTATATGATGCGACATGTATTGGTTGCAAAAGGATTGTGGAACATTGTGCAGGGTGTTGAGAGACATGCTGTTACACCTGTAACAACAGGTACTGCAAATACAGGTGCTGGAGCTGATGAAGATAGTGTCAAAGATGATATTGTGCAGATTCCTGTTTGTGCTGTTGTTTTTGCTGCACCTACTGCAGAGCAGATTTGTTGGGATGGCAGAGATGCCTAGGCACATGCGTTGATAGCTTTGTCTATCAAACGTGCCATTATTCCTCATATTCGCTCTTGTAGAATAGCAAAGGATGCTTGGGATATACTTACCACATTGTACCAGGCTAGGAATGAGGCTCGTGTTGCTTACCTCCGAAAACAGTTGGAGAGTGAGCACATGAATGAAGGTGATTCTATGGACAGTTTCCTAACAAAGATCAAAGACTTGAAGGAACAATTGATTTCTGCTGATGAGGTATACCAGATAGCTCACTTGTGTAGACCGTTCTGAATGGTATTCCTGATTCATATCAGAGTTTTGCTTCTACTCTTTGGTTGATGATGAAAGGCAATCCAAATGCCTTGTCATTTGAGGAGTTAGTCTCTGTTCTGTTGCAGGAAGATCAGTCCAGACAGAACAGGTCCATTATGCGTGTTGCAGATCAAGCTTTCCTCGCTAGTCAGAAGTGCAAAGGAAAATGGAGTTCTTCTACTAGTAAGTAGAAATCTACAAATGCTACACATTCAAAGAACCAAGACAAAGATGAGAAAAATTCAGAAAAACAGAAATTGTTTTGCAAGTACTATAAAGGGAATGATCATATCATAAAGAACTGTCCAAAATTGGCTGCAAAAGAGGCAAAGAAAAAGGAGGCTGGAAACTCAGCCTCACAACTGGAAGTGGCCATAGTAGGCTGCTTCTTGCTCAACCAAGATATACATGAGCTCCATGAGTGACATGTTCTTTCTTTGAGCAACTCCATTCTTTTGCGGTGTATACGGCACTGTACACTTGTGTTTTATCCCACGTTCAACCAGAAATGCATTAAAATGAGAAGACATATATTCCCCCCCTCGATCAGAACGGAGGGTGCCCATTTTACATGCTGACAGATTTTCAGCCAAAACCAAAAACTGTTTGAAGCACATGAACACTTCGGACTTTGCCTTCAATGGATATACCCATGCATGCCTAGAAAAATCATCAATGAAAGTCACGAAGTAAAGGTAATTTCCAAAAGAGGGTGTCTGCATAGGACCACAGACATCACTATGTACAAGCTGCAATTTCTGTGTAGCCCGAACTGAACCATCTTTTGGAAAGGAGGAACGCTGCATTTTGCCCAAAATACAGCCTTCACATACATGTTTTCCAGGTGCCTCAAGCTTGGGCAAAGAAGACACCATATCAGATTTCTGCAGGCGTAGCAAACTAGCGAAATTCAGATGACCAAAGCGTGCATGCCAAAGCTTTGCATCTGACATAGCCTGAGAATCATGAACTGCACATGCCGAATCATTATGAGATCTTTCATAGTCTATGAGCTTATACAGCCCACGACATAAAATGCCAGAAGCAATAATAACATCGCCATTTGACAAATCATGAACTATACATCTGTCATCGACAAATTTCACAACCAAGCCAATCTTGGCTAATGCAGAAACTGATAACAAATTCTTCTTGATCCCTGGCACAAATAAAGCATCTGACAAAGTGAAAGAACTACCATCAGCAGTAGTGAGAATGATCTTACCAACTCCCATGATAAGATAAGAGGAGTTGTTGGCCAAGTGACAGTATTCCCTGTAGGGGTAGGCTCGAGTGAAGAGAAGAAACTGTGCTACGAGGTAATATGTTTGGTCACCCCACTGTCAAACTACCAAACATCTGAGTCCATTGCAGACATGCACTGCTCATGAGAAGATGGGTCAAAACTGCAAACAGTAGTAAACGCCCATTCCTCTTCCTGCACAAGATTAGCAGACTCTGTTTTTGGTGAGTGTGTGTGGCTCAGACGCCTTATGGCTGATTTGGGTGTTGGCCAGTCTTCTGCCACCACCATCTTCACTGACAGTCAAAGTGCATTGGTAGTTGCGAGGAACCCTGTGTTCCATGCTCGCACTAAGCACATTGAGGTGCATTACCACTACGTCAGGGAGAGGTTCTCTGTTGGGGAGATCAGCTTGGCATATGTGCCCACGCAGGAGAACATTGTAGACCTTTTCACGAAGGCTCTGCCTAGGGAGAAGTTTGAAGCTTTCCGCAAAGCTTTGGGCTTACTTCCTTTTGTGGAGTGATTTCCACATAGCTTGGCACTTCCTTATACATGAGTGGCAGCTCCTTGTTCACTGCATCACTCCCAAGGGGATTTTGTTGATATATTTAGGTAGTGATGTGTGTGAACACACTAGGACCGCCGGGGTACTTTTTTCTCTCTTTAGGAGGTTTTTTTCCCCTGACTTGTATATACGCCTATTGCCCTAATGGGCAACTTATCTTTGTACATTCTCTAGTAATACATTCAGTATTGTGTGTTTGTGCTCCAAGCTTCTTCTTCTTCCTTGTGCTGTTCGTGTGCTTCTGCAGACATCTATCTCCAACATCCACAATCACTGCTTCAATATCCTTCCCATGTCCTAGAGGGTGGTGGGTTGTATGTTCTAGTACATTATCTGATAAAGTGGTCTCCTCCGCATCTATAACACGGTCCTTTTGGCATAGGTGGTTTGATGGGTGGTCTTACGGGTACTGGTGCTTTGGGTGCGGTGTACATTAGTGTTGCCACCTCTGGTCCGTAGAAATTGTCATATCCTTCATATCCATAGTATTATGGGTCATAAGCTTGCTCGTACTCCATCATACTGGCTTCATAGGAATAATACTCTCCTTGGGTCTATTCATATCCTGGGTTCGTTGATTCTGCACTAGCCATAGGCGATGCTGGCACTATGGCTCTTTCTAAGTTTTCCTTTGGTTGAGCATATTTGACAAGTACTAGGTGTTGAGGAAGTGGCGGTTGTGGTCCTAACATTGGCTGAGGGTTTCCAAATTGTACTTGCTCATATGGTCTAGGTGCTCCTGGTGGTCTTGGGTAGGGATTATACCTGGGAATCTCCCTGCCTGGCTCTCTAGGTGGGTATCCATATGGCCGATACTGAGGTGGGTTTAAAGGTCGTGTCTGCTTGTTGAATGGGCAATTCTCAGTGGTGTGGTTGGTGTATTTCTGTTCTATGTGGCAATACAAAGCGGTTCCTTGATGTGGCTACCTATTATAAGGGTAAGCTTGAGGCACACCTCTTCCTCCACGTGCACACATGTGAGTGGGGTGATCACCTCCACATAGGCTACATCTTCATAACATGGGTATTCTTAGTGATGGGTGCTGGTAGTTCCTCTGTCCGTGAACTTCTAACTTCTTCGCCACCAGTTCTGCTAACTCTTCTACGTTACTAGAGTTTGATGTTACTGTGCTTTGAGTGTCTTCTGATTTAGTAGGACTGGTTGTACTCTTGAGATCATTTGCTAGGTTGTCCTCTAGATCAATACACTCTTGAAGACATTCATTCAACGTCTATAGTTTTTTCACATAGACTAAAGTTTTTAGAGTTCCTTTTGTTAGTTCGTTCAAGAATAATGATATCATTTTTTGCTGCGTAGGTCTTTCTGCCACTGGGCATCTATCAACATACTTATTAAATCTTCGGACAGCTGTTTTCACAGTTTCATTTGGGTTCTGTTTGAAGCTATGGATTAAAGATGAAGAGTTGTGTTTAATCCCTCTCTTAGTGAATTCCCCTATGAATTCTTAAAAGAATTGCTCAATGTTTTCAAATTGATTGGGATCGAATGGCTGAAACCAAGTCAAGGCCGTTCCTGTGAGAGTGAGCCCAAAGGAATCATACTGCACAAAGAAATCATCCACTTGTTCAGCTCTTAGAACTTGTTTAAATTCAGCTATGTGGTCGTAAGGTTCTCCCATCCGGTCATAATGATTTCTCATACACTTGGCCACTTGAATCGGTCTCAATCTTCTTATAGGCTCTGGTTGTCTAGGCATTACAGGAATTGCTGGTCTGATTGGAGGCATTCCGTGCTGCACTCCTAGTGGTGGTCTTGGTCTCAATGGTGGCCAGTATTGGTTGCCCATTCCAGGGTGTGTTTGGTTGTGTGCTTGCATTCCGGGCATTGTAAATTGTACATGGGTTCAGTTTGGATTACTCCGATGGCTTGTTTGTCCCGACATTGTATGTTCTGACTTTGGTTTTGTCCCGAAGGGGTTCTGAGAGGTAGTTGCCTGCTCTCGTTGAGGGAATACGGGTAACCCCATATACTTCAATCGAGCCCTATCTATGGCATCCACAAGCCAGTATCTTCTTTGGTTCTTGTCTAGGTATGTGACCCTAGACTCATCTTCCGGATCTTTTAACTCATAGAAGGTAATTGGACTTTCCTCGTGTCCGTGCGTAGGTGAGTCAGTTTGTAATAGTAAGTCTGATCCATGGATCAAGTAGACCTCTAGTAACTAATCATCTTGAGGTATCAAATCCCCTCTCCAGACTCGAGTCACTACTGATTTACATCTAGGAGTGGTTACCAACTCTTAGGGTCCGATCTTCTTGAATTTTCTTGCCCTTCTAATCCTCCTCTCTCATTGATCAGATCTGGGTCTTCTGTCACTACGTAGATGTGACCCAACTTATCCATGTATGCTCCTCCTTCATACTTGACGGTGGGTCTGGGTACACTTGTGGAGTCGGTGGAAGTTACCATCGTGGCTATTGATCTATTTAAACCATCCAGATAGATGGGAATCTCCTGGGCATTAGTAGACACATATTGCAGAGAGGTACGAAATTCCCCCTCTATCGTGGACATGAAGTTTCTCCTGGAAACATGACCTTGCATGTCTTCCGAAGCCATGTGTATCTCCTCCTCCGAATCACTAGAGGTGTCGGAATAGATAGAGCGGTGACTGGCCTGAGTTGCACTTCCTACCAATGAAATAACACTTCTTCGGCTACTTAGCACCCGTCCTGAGCTCAAGTTCATCCACCCTCCTATGGCTATCTTGGTCTCTAACTCTCTCCCTAATTGGCTCCTCAAATGCCTCAAATTTTGGCCTCAAAATTGCTCAAAATGTTCTGGACGATACCACTCTGGCGATACTGCACTAGGCGATAACGATACGATACCAGGGTTTCCAACGATACGATATCCCTAAAGGTAACGATACGATACTTTGGGTAGTCAGCGATACGATACCACAATCCTCACGATACGATACTGCTTTTTGCATGATACGATACCGGTGTATTACATGATACGATACTACTATGCTGCACAATATGATACTAGGAATCCTCGCGATATGATACTGGTGCAAGTCACGATATGATACCGCAACACTGCACGATACGATACTAGGTACACAATACGATACCAATGTTATGTGCGATACGATACCACTCGGTCGATGATACGATACCATGATCGGGACGATACGATACCGTGATCGGGACGATACGATACTGAGTGGCCAACGATACGATACCGTGATCGGGACGATACGATACCGAGTGGACAACGATACGATACCACTGGCAGATCGCGATCGTGATACCAACTTGACGATACGATACCAAAAATGGTATCGTGATACCTCAAGTGGTATGCGACGATACGATACTTTGGCGAGTATCGCGATACTAGGGAATTTCGATATCACGATACCAAAACTCAACCGATCGCGATACTACAGGCCAAATAGCTCCAAACACAAAAATTTTTGTACCCCTATGTTTCTCTCTCACTCCTCTTCTCTCCTCACCCTCTGTCTCACTCAAGAAACCTCTTAAATCTCTCTGTCCCACCCCATGATACTGAATACATCTTTAATCACGTGAATCTGTGCTTTCAAGAAACTTTTGATGTTAAACTCTTAATGTAGCTTACCTTTGGGATATCTCTCTTAAGTTTTGAGCTCACTAGGTAGCTTTGAGGGCTTGTACTGCGCGATACTACTCAGGTGATACTAGTCACTGTCTACAGGCGATACCACTTTCTGAGCAAGTGTCAAATGAACTAATTTTTTTTGGTTTTTATAGTTTCTGACGACTGAAGCCTATTGTACACTAACTTGGAATTTTTTTTTGAAATTTTCTTCATGATTTTAACTTGGATTTTTTTTTGAAATTTTCTTGATGATTTTCCACTTCTCTCCTTGACCTAACCCTGACTCCTTCTTCTCTCCTTCACTCCTAACCCTAAATCTAAAAACTCATTACACACACCTCTGGGATGTGAAGTAACAAGTGTTGAAGTGTCTGACTACTTGCCACTGAACGAATTCACTCCTACAAGTACGATTCCTTCACTCTAGAGCTATAACCATCACGGAGACACCTTGGTTGAGTGTGTTCTCCGGCAACGGTACCAAAAATGTGTGTACCTAAGTCACGAGGTCTTAGGGACTTGTGTCAAAGAGACTAAATCTCATTTGCCACACAAGTACATATAGTGGTGGATTGACACACGCTTAATTATCAATCTAAAGAACCGACCTAACCAAGTGTATGAGGATGTGTGCACCGTGATGGAAAATGAAGTGGTTCAGCTAAAAAGCACGAGAAAAGACTAAACTACCTCTCCAACTCACTTAATCTTTGAAAATGTTTGTTGCGATACCACTTACAATAGTCAATACAAATTTGAATATTTCTCCCAGCTTCAAACTCTAAATATGGCCAACACTAGGTTTTTTTCGAAGATCTCGACGAGACGCATTGATTGGTGGTATTTTCACTCAAATATGACGATCCCTCTTCAAGTTATGGCCAAAACACTGAATGGCAGGAATCACCTTCACTCATTCCACAACTTGTACTTACTCACACACACACTACAGTAGTTCAAAAGTGATGGGGAAGCATAGACAACAATCCTACACACACATTCCAAGCTTCACACACACACACACACACAAAAGATCATAGACGATCTCCTCCTTCACAATGGCAAAAAGTCTTTACAAAGAGTCACCAAGTGACTTATATACATGTGCCCTAAAAATGGTCCTTTCACGCAAGTGATTGGCACTTTATTGGCTAATCTCTAATTTCCTACTATTTTACAAGAAATATATTACAAGGATTTGAGCTTATGCATCTAGAGGACTCCTCTAGTGCATTTACATCGTTTCTAGGGATTTTTTTGAGATTTTGAAGAAGAAAATTGTGCCCATTAATTTGGAAATTTTGGGGCCCCTCTTTTATGTCTCTTTTCTTTGCAACACTCTCCCCCTCTTTGTCTCTGTCGTCCCTTGACAAGCTTTGCTTCTTGTTTGTAGCTTGTCTTTGGCTCCTGAATACACGCACCCAGTGGTTGAAGAAGCGATAAGGACTGTCAGAGAATTTGTTACTTTATCCGAGGTATGTCCTTTGCTTCTGTTTGCCCCTTGGTATTCCTTATATCACAAGTCTGGGTTTCGGTATTGAGTCGGGCTGCCACGCATTCACTCTCTGCCTCTTTCTAGCTTTTGGTCTTCTGATATGTCTTTGTCTTCACACATCTCACATGTTGTATTGCCTTGAGCCTGTTTACTTCTTTTCTATCGTAGGCCTTATTTTGTTGACCTCTAATCTCTTTTAAGTCAACGTTACATTTTAAAGGTCTTGTTCTTGAATCTTCTCTGTCATCCTCTAGGACCTGACTCATTTCTTTCCACTGCATGCATCCAGTGGATGATGAGGCAGCTAGGACCTTTAGACAATTGGTTATCTTATCTGATGAAGAATCCTTCGTGTGCTATCTCTCTTTCTAGTTTGTTTCGCTTCATCGCCTGCTCCTGGTGGATGAGGAAGCTGTGTGCAACCTCCCATGAAATGTCCTAGTGTTATCTTTCTTTAATTCCACTCCTCAGGACCTGGTTCTTTGGTGTTTTCGCCTGATGCGTGCCCCTGCGGGGCTTTGGGCAGAGAGTTGTTCTTTTCCTTTATAAACTTCATTCCCTATTGAGCAGTTTTATTCTTTGATCTTCTTCTTCTTCTCTTTTTGCTTGAGTCCCCTTCCACAACACCACATGTGCATATACACATAGAGGGATGGAGGTAGAGAGACTCAGGTACATGCACACGCACACACACACACACACACACACACACACACACACACACACATATATATATATATATATATATATATATATATATATATATATATATATATATATATATATATATATATATATATATATATATATATATATATATATATACATACACACACACACACACACACACATATATATATATATATATATATATATATATATATATATATATATATATATATATATATATATATATATATATATATATATATATATATATATATATATAGAGAGAGAGAGAGAGAGAGAGAGAGAGAGAGAGAGAGAGAGAGAGAGAGGAGGGGAGGGGGGGGGTGGGAGGGAGGGGGGGAGAGCACTTGCATTTTTTTGGTGACCGGATTACACTTTTTGGGTCACTTGAGGGAGCATTAGGTGCACATGCTACATAGATTTGGCAAGCTTCGATTGACAGAATTATGGGCACATGCATAACAATCACCCATCTTTGGACCACTAGAATTAGGGGCAAACTTCGTGTTGCTTAATTAAATGTTTTGATTAATTTAACTTATTATAAAAGATTTATTATGAACTATTTCAAGGATAAAGATTAATTGAGAATGATAAAGAAGAAAAGACATATGAAAATGTTATATTGCATAATGATCATAAATAAATTTTATCAATATAATTTACATTTTTATCATGATCTATGCTATTCTTGAATTCAATCCAAGCAGATCCATTTCTTCCATTCCTTCTTTCTCTCCAACCTAAATCTCCATTTCTTCTCTCTCTTTCTCTCCAAATTGGAAAAAATGAGTATTATTTATGTAATATTACACAATAGATAATTATACTAAAATGCATCAAACTTACGAGTTTCTTGAGTATCGCATAACTTTGAATCAAATCTCCAAATAGTGCATTGAATAAGTATTAGGCCCCCAATGCATTGAATTTTCTCCAACTTTATGGTGATCATTGTTATTTGGGTGAGGATCATCTTCTACATTGAGTTCACTTTCTTCTTGAAGTTGCATTAAATTATGTGAAAGGAAACATGCACTTGCAACCATAGGATCTACATTCAAATTTCGGAGGATCTACCATCGAGATTGTAAAATTCCACATGAATTTGAATTTTAATCCTACCACTACAGTGATGTTTTTCAAATGTAATTTTCTCTCTCACTTCTAAACCCACTCTTGCACAGAACGTCTTTACTAGAAATGTTGTAGTCTTGTATGCCAAATCTTTTCAAATATTATAAATCATCAAATTGATCATTTTCATCTATTTTGAAGTTTGTGTGGTTTGCTTCTACAAATGCTCACGATGTGCTTCTACAAATGCTCACGATGTGCTTCTACAAATGCTCACGATGTTCTACATCATCAACTACGCCATGTTACATTTACTCACAGTCGGCATGTTTTCATGTCTACAAGTCATAAGTTCTTGCATGTGTTACAACTGTGGGAAAAGGGCTAGTCTCTCTCAGTCTAACCTCTAGGCTAGAGTCGACTTTAGGAAAGATAGACTTGACAAGAGCTACATTGCGCATAATATAATCAATAAGTGGGCCCCCCTCCCTCTCCTAATGTGTGGACCTAGTTGTATCTGATCACGACCCTATGGTGCACACGTTCAAGCTGGTCATCAATCTCATGAAATCCCCTTGGTTTCATGTCAATCCAAAAACCTTCTCTTTCCTCTCATTCTAGCACGAGATTATTGCTGCATGGAACTAGGCCCTTGGCACCTACTCTTCACTGGCCAAGTGTTGGAGGATGGAGGCCATGAAGACTAAGAAGAATCTTCAAAACATTTGTCAAGCTAGAAGGGAAAATCTTTGTCCAAGGCTTGGGGATCTTGAGGAAGAAGTAAACATAGGCCACTCTCAATACCAGACATGGCTTTGAAGAATCAGAAGCATGTTGAGATATGAAGACGAAATTCAAAGAAAGAATCTACAAATATTGTTTAAAGATAGGTGAGTGGGAAAGGTAGAAAAACCTACTAAAGAGATGTGTGAACTCGTAAAAAAAAGCAATCGAAGGAAGTGATCCATTTCATAATGGACATCAATGGGTTTGAGTGCAAGGCAGATGAAGAAAATAGTATGTTGATTGTCAATCACTTTACCCAGCTTTTGGGGGTTTCCATGCCTCTTTCTCCTCATAGGAATTCTTGCATGATAGTCATCTCTAGAGTCAAAACCAAAAGAATTCCACAAAATATGAAGTCTCTTCTTGAAGCTCCTATTTTGGATGATGAGATTCTTGAAGTTATTGATTCACCTCAGAATGGAAAAAGCCAGGGGCCAGATGGCGTCACCAATGAGTTTTTCAAGACCTTCAAGCATGTGGTGACTACTCCATTACGTTGGGTGTGGCATGAGGCCATTTCTTTTAATGTGCTACCCAAATGTCTCAATGAAGGCATTATCAAGATTATTGACAAAAAAGGAAGCAAAAACAAGATCGCAAATTGGCATCTAATTATGATGTTACAAACAAGCTACAAGACCCCGAAAGTTATTGCTAATCCAATTTCTTGTCACTTAAAAAATTGGATTAGTGAGGATAAATAAGGATTCATCAAGGGCAGGTCCATCCTCAAGGCTATCATTGATGTTTGGGAAGGTCTGGAATTTGCTGAAGAGTGCACTCAAGATATTCTCATCCTTAAGATTGACTTTGAAAAAGCTTACAACAAACTTGAGTGGGACTTCATTCTCCAATCCCTGAAAGACCTGGGATCTGGTGAGAAATTCATTTAGATGATCTTAACATTGCTGGGAAATGCATCAATGCAGATAAACATAAATGGCCAACTTTCTCAAGCTATTCGAGGCACCTATTCTCTTTGAGATTACTACCAATGGTCTCATCTGCCTTGTTAAACATTAGGCATGATAAGGTCTTATTCAAGGCCTCCTTCTTCCCCTCAATCAAGACCAGATATTCATGAGACTCTTTGTGGATGACACCAATTCTTTTGTGCATAAGAATCCGTCCAGCATTGATACCTTTTGGTGTTGCCTAAATACATTTTGTGAGGCATCAAGCTCCAAAATAAACCACTCTAAAGCCACTTTTGATGGAGATGTTTAATCTCCAAAAGAAAAGCTATACTTGAGTTTAGAACACCTCTATATCAAGTATAGCTCAAAACCTTCACCAACTTTAGAAGCCTTTACCAAATTATCAACACTTAACATTTCTCTGAGTTATGGCTTCACTCAGAAAAGTCTGCTTAACAAAACTCACTCATTGACTGATGAAATGATTAAATTTTTCTTTGAAACTTTGATACTAATGTTTGCGTGGCTACTCCAAGTGAAATTTTTACATATGTAACTTCAAACACTTGATTCTCTCAATCTACAAGCTGTTTAATCAAATGCTTCTAGCTTACCTTCCAACTTAGATTTTGAGTGCTCACTTGTGTAAAAAATACACTCTACATTGAGATCTGATCAAATCTTTGACCATCGAGATTGCAGCTGTTTCAGGAGTCACTCATCACTTATACACATATGAATGTTCCTACACACAATTCTCTTAGCCTGATTACAATTAGACTCTCAAGTCTTGATTGTAGATGCATCAAATATGGACTTAGACATGTACAAAAGGATTCCTCAACTGACTAAGCACATAAGGAGAATTTGACAAAAGATTGAGATGCAATTTTTCTGAACAAACTTCATTTTTACTTGAACTTACATCTGATGGATAATTCTCACACTCAAACTCACTTTCTCATCATCTACTCATTCTCTATTCATCTCTTCTTCTTATCTCATATATGACACGACTATATACATGTATACATAGGCATATAAATCAAGACTGGTCACTAATACAAAATGTGTATGTGGTATTTACAAGATTAATATACATGAGTTTGCAAACCATCTCTCTTTGATCATTCTCTTCACTTTATGCTTCATCCTTCAACTGATTGTTGCTTTCCTTTACTAGTCTTCTTCTTATCCTTAGAATACATTGCTTGACCTACACTCTTATCTATATCCCCTTTGATATCATGCTCAAAAGTTAGCAGATGACCTAATAATTGATTCAAATCAAGAGTAAAATGATCCAATGAAAGTTCTGTTGATAATATGAAAGGCTTCCACTTCTCATCTCCTCTTAAACCTGTAAGGATTTTTCTTACCAATTATCTTCTTCAATGTCTTCATCAAGTGCACCTAAAGAAATAGCAATGTCTTTCATCTTTGTCACATAATCCGATATTGATTGTGAGGCCTTCTTCTTGAATGTGGTAAACTCTGCCCATAGTGATGCCTTCCTTGACTCGGTTGTATTCTGGAAATTCTCCTCCAATGCATTCCATATACCATTTTAACTTTCAAGTGCTCTGATGTGAGGAAGCAACTAATCATTCACTGCCATATAGATAATGCTCCTTGCTTGAGCATCCTTCTTCATCCAAACCTTCAAACCTGCAAGATCCTCCCTAGTTGGAAGACTAGGATCTTTGAATTATGGTTTTTCTTCTTCTTGTGTGATGTATCCCATCAAATCTTTGCTCATAAGATGAGCTTCCATCCTCATGGACCAAGCTAGATAGTTTTCTTTATCCAATTTCTCAATTTGAAGACTATCTCCCATTCTTTCTTCACTTGTACTTTCAAATCTTCAACCTTATGAGTAATGAATGTACCTTTGCCTCAAAATTTAATCCTTTTGATCCTTTTGATTGTTGTCATGTGTCTTCCTTTAGCCTTTTCCTTCAAACTTTGTTCTTTTGAATATTCAGATGTTGAATTTTCTATGTCTGCAACAATCGGGGTCCCTCGTTTCTTCAATTTTGATAGAACCTACTCTGATACCACTGATGGAGATGTTTAATCTCCAAAAGACAAGCTATACTTGAGTTTAGAACACTTCTATATCAAGTATAACTCAAAACCTTCACCAACTTTGGAAGTCTTTACCAAATTATGAACACTTCACATTTCTATGAGTTATGGCTTCACTAAAAAAAGTTTGCTTCACAAAAGTCACTCATTGACTAAAGAATTGATTAAATTTTTCTATGAAACTTTGAAAAAACTCTCTGTTAATGCTTACGCTGCTAGTCCAAGTGAAAATTCTTCAAAAGAACTTACAAAAATTTAGATTTACTTCAATAAGTAAACCTATGTTTGAAACAGGCTTTCTCTACAAGCGACTTTTACATATGCAACTTCAAACACTTGGTTCTCTCAATCTACAAGCTGTTTAATCAAATCCTTTGACATAGATGGCTTACCTTCCAAACTAGATTTTGAATGCTGATTTTTTTAAAACTTTACACTCTACAATGAGATCTGATTAAATCTTTGACCATCAAGATTGCACTTGTTTCAGGAGTCACTCATCACTTTTACACATATGAATGTTCCTAGACACAATTCTCTCATCGTGATTACAATTGGACTCTCAAATCTTGACCCTAGATGCATCAACTATAGAATTAGAAATGTACAAAGGAATTCCTCAATTGACTAAGCAGAGAAGGAGAAATTGACAAAAGATCGAGATACAATTTTTTTGAAAAAACTTCTATTCACTTGAACTTACATCTGATGGATAATTCTCACACTCAAACTCGCTTTCTCATCATCTATTAATTATCTATTCATCTCTTCTTCTTATCTCATATATGACATTACTATATACATGTATATATAGGCATATATATCAAGACTCGTCACTAATAAAAAATGTGTATGAGCTATTTACAAGATTAATATACATGAGTTTGCAAACCATCTCTCTCTGATACTTCTCTTCACTTTATGCTTCATCCATTCTCCTTTTCTTCATTCTTCATTCTTCAATCCTCTTTGTAATCATCAATTTATGATTGTCTTGCTCCAACAACTTTTAGGGTACTTACTAGGAATCCACCTCAAATTTTGGTTGACCATGGTTTTCAATTGATCCCTAGGGGACAAATATTTTGCCTCTTAGGTATTCCCATGGGATTCAACATTTCTATGGGTCAACAATGGAACTGGAATCTTTCTAAGCTTGATAATAAGTTGACATATTGGAAAAGTATGTAGATCAACCTGGCATGGAGAGCTATGGTGGTTAATATGTTCCTTCTTTTTTTGATTATTTACTTTCTCTCTTGCTGGAGATCGAAGGACCAAGAGATTATCAAATTGGAAAGAATTTACAGAAACATTCTCTAGAAGAGAGACCCTAACACAAGGGGTGTCCCCAAAATTAAATGGGCTACTTTCATAAGCCAAAAGGATGAAGGTGGTTTGGGGATTCTTGAAATTGAAGGAATGGCCAATAAATTAGAGGCCAAATGGTTAATTAAACCGATTTTTAGAAATAAGAGTGCTCTTAGGCTTGTGGACCTTCTAGTGTGGAAGGGTCTGGATCTTCTAACTCTTCTATTCTCCCCCTATCAGGTGAGTCCCATAGGCTCGACCTTAGTTTGATCCCTTTGGAAGAGTTGGAACAAGGTGAAACAGTTTATCAAGATCAATGAAGATTGGAAATGGGCAACCATTATTAGAAAATATGATTCAATTTGGTTCCCTATCTAGGGCATTAGAGGTGCTGAGATCTTGGAATCTCCAAAAATCTAAGAATATTTGGAACAAAGGTTTTCATTTGTGGAAACACCTCTCGAATCAAGAAACATGCCAATGAATTAGATTTGAGGACATTGGCATGACTAGGAGAGTGGACCATGAAGAATGGTGCATGTTGCAAAGAAAATTCAATAATTGGGAGGGTTCATGGACACTTATCCTATTGGGCATGAACCCCCTCACCTTGAGGGTCTTAGATGGCACAATGGCAATAGTCTTGATAAAATACCGAGATTCAAGAAGAATGTGAACTTTCATTTCAAGCTTAATAGGAAATGGTGTCTGGAATGTGTTGGAGTTATACGTCTATGGAAGCACACAAACAACACAAGCAAGAAGAAGAAGAAGCTTGGAGCACAACACACAATACTGAATGTATTACTACTAGAATGTACAAAGATAAGTAGCCCATTAGGGCAATAGGCATATATACAAGCCAAGGGAAAAAACCTCCTAAAGAGGGAAAAAAGTGCCCCGACGGTCCTAGAGTGTTCACACACATCACTACCTAAATATATCAACAAATCCCCCCCTTGGAGTGATGCGGTGAACAAGGAGCTAGCACTCATGTATAAGGAAGTGCCAAGCTATGTGGAAATCACTCCCCAAAAGGAAGTAAGCCCAAAGCTTTGCGGAAAGCTTCAAACTTCTCCCTAGGTAGAGCCTTCATGAAAAGGTCTGCAATGTTCTCCTACATGGGCACATATGGCAAGCTGATCTCCCCAGCAGAGAACCTCTCCCTAACATAATGATATGCTAGCATGGAACACAAGGTTCCTCGCAACTGCCAATGCGCTCTGAATGTCAGTGAAGATGGTGGTGGCAGAAGACTGACCAACACCCAAATCAGCCATAAGGCATCTAGGCCACACACACTGAACAGTAGCTATGAAAGTTGCCCTATACTCAGCCTCACAACTGGAAGTGGCCATAGTAGGCTGCTTCTTTCTCAACCAAGATATACATGAGCTACCAAGCATGAAGCAAAAACCACTAGTGGACACACGAGTGTCATAGCAACCAACCTAATCACTATCAGAAAAAGCATTCAAATATGGCGGTAGTGATCCCCCTTGGGATAAAACAATCCAATTAGCCCGGTACCATTCAAGTAGCTAAAGATGCGCTTAACCACCTGCCAGTGCTTGACACCTGGGCAGTGCATAAACCTACTCATCTTTGAGACAACAAACTAAATATCTGGCGGAGTAATGCATAAGTAAATCAAGCATTCAACAGCTTGCTGATAGAGAACAACATCAAATGCATCTCCAACATCATGAAGACTCAATCGTAAACCTGTCTCCATAGGAGTGGTGATAGGCGTATAGTCTTCAAGGCCATAATGTGTCAATATATTTGTTTTGACACAAAGCCATTCCACCAATCAACTTGCATAAATTGAATGCCAAGTAGTGATGCAAATGCCCTAAATCAAACATCTCAAATGAGGCATGTAAATCAGTCTTAAAATTAGCAATATGCATGTCATGAAGACCAATGAGCAGCATGTCATCAACATACACCACAATGATCAGAAGCACATCATTAGCACACTTAACATATAAGGTGCTTTCAGTTGGATTGTTCTCAAAACCATGTGTTTTGAGATAAGCATGTATTTTTTCATACCAAGCACGTGGTGCTTGCTTTAAACTATATAATGCCTTCTTTAACTTACACACCTGGTTTGCATGCCCTTTCTGCACAAAGCCACGGGGCTGAAAAACATACACTTCATGCAAGTCATCATTTAGAAATGTTGATTTAATGTCCAACTGATGTACATTCCAACCATGATGAGTTGCAAGTGCACAGATGCTATGAACAATAGTCATTTGGCAAGTAGGAGCAAAGGTTTCATCAAAATCAATGCCTCTTTCCTATGCATAACCCTTTGCAACAAGCCTAGCTTTATACCTGTCAACTATTCCATCAGGTTTACACTTCAACTTGTATACCCACTTAGTGCCAATAGCCTTTTCGTCTGGAGGCAAGTCACATAAAGACCAGGTACCATTCTTCATTATAGCATCATATTCAGATTGCATAATAGCCATCCCATTTTCTAAAATTTGTGCTTATTCAAATGAAACAAGCTCATTCTCATCACAGAGACTAGACGCAACCATAGCATAGCAATCTGATGCAAAAGAGGCACTATGAGAGCTTGATCGAGTACGATATGACATAGGTGCATCTAATTCGCTGTCACGCAAAGTCTACGCCAACCATTTTGGCATAGTTTTTGCCTGCTCAATATCACATCTCTCATCAACAAGTGCATCATGTAAATCTGCATCAGAAACGGAATGATCAGCATTATCACATGAAACCTGCAAAGGCTAAGAAGTTGCCTCATTAGGACCAGCACTAGACTATCCATCTGCAAAAAGAGGCAGTAAAGTATCATACATGTCTTTGGAGCTAACAGATGTCTCCTTAGTACATGGAAGCAATGGCTAAATAGCATCTTCCACAAAGACAACATCACGGCTAACTAGAATGCGTTTAGTCTGTGGATGATATAGATGATAGCCTTTACTTTTGGAATTGTACCCAACGAAAATACATTTTATTGCTTTATCATCCAATTTTGTACGATGTTGTTCACGCACTAATGCATATGCCAAACAACCAAAAACACGCAGATGAGCAACAGATGGCTTGCGATCATGCCAAGCCTCATATGGAGTGATAGAGTGCAGTGCTTTAGTGGGACACGTGTTAAGTACATATGCTGCGCACATGATAGCCTCAAGCCAGAAACTATGTGGTAAAGCCTAACTCTTGACCATGCACCTGGCCATCTCCATGAGTGACCCGTTCTTCCGTTCAACAACTCCATTTTGTTGAGGTGTATATGGAACTGTACACTGGTGTTTTATCCCACGTTCAGCCAGAAATGCGTTAAAGTCAGAAGACATATATTCCCCTCCTCGATAAGAATGGAGGGTGCCCATTTTACATGCTGATAGATTTTCAACCAAAACCAGAAACTGTTTGAAGCACATAAACACTTCGGACTTTGCTTTGAGTTGATATATCCATGCTTGCGTGGAAAAATCATCAATGAAAGTCACGAAGTAAAGATAGTTTCCAAAAGAAGATGTTTGCATAGGACCACAGACATCGCTATGAACAAGCTGCAATTTCTGAGTAGCCCGAACTGAGCCATCTTTTGGAAATGAGGAACGTTGCATTTTGCCCAAAATACAACCTTCACATACATGTTTACCGGATGCCTCAAGTTTGGGCAAAGAGGATACCATTTCAGATTTCTGCAGGCATAACAAACTAGCAAAGTTCAGATGACCAAAGCATGCATGCCAAAGCTTTGCATCTGAAATAGCCTGAGAATCATGTACTACACATGCCAAATCATTCACGAATCTTTCATAGTCTATGAGCTTATATAGCCCACGACATAAAATGCCAGAAGCAATAATCACATTCCCATTTAATAGATCATGAACTGTACACCTGTCATCAACAAATTTCACAACCAAGCCAATCTTGGCTAATGCAGAAACTGATAGCAAATTCTTCTTGATCCCTGACACAAATAAAACATATGACAAATTGAAAGAAATACCATTAGCATTAGTTAGAATGATCTTACAAACTCCCATAACATGATAAGAGGAGTTGTTTTCACATGTAACAGTGTTCCCTGTAGGGACAGGCTAGAGTGAAGATAAAAAACTGCACTACGAGGTAATCACCCCACTATCAAAGTACCAAACATCTGAGTCTACTGCAGACATGCACTGCTCATGAGAAGATGGGTCAAAACTGCAAACAGTAGTAAACACCCATTCTTCTTCCTGCACAAGATTAGTAGAATCTGTTTTTGGTGTAGAGGCCTTTGCAACAACCATTCCAGCCTCTTT
>CM035435.1:144028345-144040845 GCA_020310875.1 Ceratopteris richardii
AAGTGATTAGAACATCCAGAGTCAATGTAAAATACCTTTAGATCTTCGTTTTCTGATGTGCTGATTGAGTTCATCGTCAATGATGTATGACTTTTATTCTGTGTGTCATTTGCGTAGTTGTTGTAGGTGGTGTTGTAGGATTGGCTCTGTCCCCAACTTCTTACTCCACCTCTACCATAGCCTCCTCTTTGGTTTTGTCTTCCTCTTTGAGCATTACTCTGATTTCTTCCGCTACTGCCTCTGCTATTGTTGTTTTGATTTTGATTTGATCCTTGTTGATTGTGCCAACAGTCATGCGCCAGATGGTTACTTAGTCCACAAATCCAGCAAGCTTTCTTGGTGGTATTCTGGCGGCTTCTTCCTCTTGCTCTTCCTCTTCCAGTGCCTTTACCTCTTGCGTAATAGGCCTGAGAGCTCGACTCTTCTTCATCTTTTGACTTGCCTTTGTCTTTCTTCTTGTTCTTCATGTACATTGCAGAGCTATGTCCCTTGTCTGCGTCTCCTTTCAGGTCTTGCTCATATGTGAGCATCAAACCAAGCAGCTGATTTAAATCTGGTACAAAATGATTTAAGGAGAGTTCAGTTGATAGTACGAAAGGTTTCCACCTTTCATCTCCTCTCAACCCTGTGAGCACTTGCGCTATCAATCTATGATCTTCGACTTCTTCATTTATGGATCCTAGACTATCTGCTAGATCCTTCATTTTAGTGACGTAGTCACTGATGCCTTGACTCGACTTCTTTTTGAATGTCGTAAATTCGGACCATAAGCTAGCCTTTCTGGCTTTCGTAGTATTTTGGAAATGATCTTCCAATGCACTCCATATGTCCTCCGCTTTCTCCAGACCTCTAATGTGCGGTAGTAGATGATCTGAAACAGTGTTGTAGATGTAGGCTCTTGCCGTTGCGTCTTTCTTTTGCCACAGCTTCAAAGCTTCTATCTCTTCCTTTTCTGGTTGGCTATCATCTTCAAAGGTCGGCTTCTTTTCTTCTCCGGTCACATACATCATTAAGTCCTTACTCATAAGTAAGGCTTCCATGCGCATTACCCATGCGGGATAATTATCTCTGTCCAGTTTATCAATTTGGACGTGGTCTGCCATGATAGGGAATACTCTGGGCTCTTATACCAATTGTTGGGAGACTAACCGGCTCTGATACCAATTGTTGGCGAAAACTTCAGCTCTAATACCACTGGTGCGGAATTACTTTCGCCCTGAAGGTGGGTTTCGCGACAAAGCTTGAACTCTGTCAGGCCTGCGGAAATTGCCGCGCCACCGCAATAGAATGCTAAACTAGGGTGATTCAGAACACCTCTGTAATCAACAGTAGCTCAGCCTAATTAACGTCGCTTTAACTGTGTTATCCTGCGACACAAGCTCCACCGGAACTTCACCAGACTGTCACTGGACTGACACCGTAGTCGTACCGGAACTTCACCGAAATGAACTGCTACTTTGGTTATAATTACTTCAAGTGAACATACAAGAAGTAAGAAAGTGATTCGTGAGCTTTCTCCACTTAATGAACTCTTCTGAAGTTTTAAGAAAAACTTCACAGTTCTGAAGTGCTACTTTTCGGTTAGATTTTGTACTGCATGCACATCTCCTTTTCACCGGAAACTGTGACCAGCTTAAAGTAGAGATGTCTAGCTACAAGATGAGCTATCTCTCATACAAAGCTTCGAACTCTGCTGCGAGTTATACTTCGTTGTTCTACCGAAAAATCTTGTTTTGTGAGAAACTGTAACTGACCGGAAATTACTGAAATATGTTTACTGAGTAAACTGTTATTCATTGAAACATGCGTTTACAGAAAAGGTACTGAAGCACGTTTAGTAACGAGTCGTGACAGTTAACGATAAATGAAACTTCCTACCGTAACACGAAATAACTTCAGATTCTTTACAAGTAAAGATTACGCGCAGACATCCACATGAACATGTGTTTTCGATTAGAGAAGATGTGTACAAGTAAGCTTGACCTCTTCTTGCTCAAGCTACAGAAACTCTCCTACAGTGAGTAGTTTCTTATTACCATCTCTCTTCAGATGAAAAGACCCGACACTTCAGGCTTGTGTTATTCATCTGTACATACGCGATCTATGGCGTCTTCTGAGAACTTCTAACTCTCTCTTCACTCATACGTGCATCTCACACGCATCATCTTCACGCGTCTCTTCCTGAGTCTTCTCTCTCCCTTCTTCTCCGAGTTCTTCAAATCTTGTTGTATATATATATACTTTTCTTTGGTGCTCCTCTGCGCTGTCACTCTTCAATTTGCGTTATGCGCGCCTTACGCGCCTGCCGCGGTTAATTTCTCTGTTATGCGCACACCGTGAATTAACTTCGCATACTGTACACCTGTGCACTGATTTTCTAGAAGATTCTGTTTCTCTCTTTGTCTGTTGCGTCAAATTCGTGAGTGTTTCCTTAACAGCTCCCCCTCAATCACTAATTTGACACCTTCCGGTCTTTCATATACCTTCCTTTCTTTTATTCCTGCCATCTCTTTGAATCTGTTTGTCTTTGTTCCATCCAAGCTCTTAGTTAGAATGTCTGCAATCTGATCTTTCGTAGGAGTGTAGACTATTTCTATCTCCTTCTCCATTACTTTTTCCCTTAGGAAATGATACTGAATCTCTATGTGTTTTGTTCTTGCATGAAACACAGGATTCGCTGCAAGGTACAGCGAGCTCATATTATCTCCATGTATAATTGGTATGCTTTGATCTATACCCATGCTTTTAAGTAAAGTCTGCATCCATATCACTTCTTTCACTGCTTCTGCCAGTCATTTGTATTCTGCTTCTGTTGACGATAAAGCTACTGTGTGTTGTTTCTTCGAACACCAGCTTACCAGCTTATCTCCTAGGTATATCATATACCCGTGCGTTGATCTTCGGTCATCTTGACTTCCTGCCCAATCTGAGTCACTATATGCTCTGAGCTTTATATCTAACGTAAAAGGATAATATAATCCTTCCTTTATAGTTCCTTTGATATATCTGAGAACTCTTTGTGTTGCAACCCAATGTTGCTCTGTCGGACAATGCATAAACTGTGAGAGAACTCCCACCGGAAAACTGAGATCCGGTCTTGTTAGCGTAGCATATATTAAGCTTCCTACTAACGATTGATACTTCTTCATATCTTTAAACTCTGTTCCATCATATTTACTAAGTTTATGGTTTACTTCAAGCGGTGTTGAAGCTTCTCTGCAATTTTCCATATTGAACTTCTTCAGTAAGTTCAGGAGATACCTTTCTTGTGTGACATATACACCATGATCTGTATATGTGATTTCCATACCTAGAAAGTATGATAACTTTCCCAGGTCACTGATTTTGAATTCCTTTTCTAGCAGTTTCTTTACCTATGTGATTCCTGCATATGAGGTACCTGTAATTATTATGTCATCTACATAGATACAAATGTAGATCATTCCTTCTTCTGTCCTTTTGATGAGTAGACTTGCATCTGCCTTCGAACTTTGGTATCCAAGTTCATTGAGATATTTCACAAGTCTGTAGTTCCAAGCTCTTGGGGCTTGCTTTAGTCCATAATATAAACCCTTCCGGTTGTTCCATATAGACTTCATCTGATATATATCCATTCAGGAATGCATTCTTTATATCTAGCTGACTTAGCTTCCATCCTTTTGATGCTGCTATAGCAATCACTGTTCTTATGGTTGACATTTTTGCCACCGGACTGAACGTCTCGTCATAGTCTATGCCATGCGTCTGAGCATAGCCCTTGATAACCAGTCTCGCTTTATGTCTGGCTATCCTTCCATCTGCAAGTTTCTTTATTTTGAACACCCATTTATTTCCAATTACTTTCTTACCGTTCGGTTTAGGAACAAGCTCCCATGTCTTGTTCTCTTCCAGTGCGGTGAGTTCTTCTTCCATTGCTTCTTGCCATTGCTTCTTGCCTTTGGCTTCGTCATAGCTCTGAGGCTCATCCTCTTCTTTAACCATATATGCATAATCTTGTTGAGTTATATACGATGTATCATACGAGTATCTTTCCGGTTGTCTTCTTACTCTGTTTGACCTTCTTAGTTCATATTCTTCGTGTGTGTCTGAGTACCCGTCTTCATCTTCGTTCCTTATACCTGTTCTGGTCGTGGACGTACTTGCCTCGTCTTCTTTGTTTACCTGTACAATTGTTTTACCTTTCTCTCTTCTTTTTATCTCTTCTTCAAATTCTTCAGCTGTATGACTCTGATCTGCAAACCAGCTTTTCTGTTCATCAAATGTTACATCCCTGGAAACAGTAAAATGTTTGGTTAGAGGGCTCCATAACCTGTAACCCATCTGTTTCTCATCGTATCCGACGAACACATATTTCTCTGCTTTTGGTTCAAGCTTATGTCTGAGTTGAGACGGTACATAAGCATACGCTACTGATCCAAACACTTTGCAGTGATCAAGTGTTGGCTTCTTTCCCCACCAAGCTTCATAAGGGGTCATTCCTTCTAATGCTGTACATGGTAATCTGTTTACCAAGTATGTAGCTGTATTTACGGCTTCAGCCCAAAGATAATCTGGGCAATTTTTTTCTTTTAGCATAGCTCGTGCAAACTCGACTAGAGTTCGGTTTCTCCTTTCTGCTACACCATTCTGTTGTGGTGTATACTTGCAGGTTATTTCTCTCTTAATACCTGCATTCCAAAGATAGTCATTGAATTCTCGGGAGAAGTATTCTCCCCCTCCATCAGACCTCAATCTTTTAAGTTTTCGTCCGGTGAGTCTTTCAGCATATGCATGAAAATGCCTGAAAGCTCCGAATACTTCTGATTTCTCTTTCAGAACATAAAGAGTTATCCACCCTGTGGCATCATCAATGAATAGAACATAGTACCTTGATCCGCTGATTGATCCTTCTTTCGTTGGTCCCCATACATCTGTATGTATGAGTTCCAGCACACTGTCATGTTTGAATCCTTTCTTCTGGAAAGGTAACCTGTGGGCTTTTCCCATCTGACAGGCTTCGCATTTGTGAATCATATGTTGGTTCTGTACGTTCGGTAATCCCAGTACAGACTGATTCTCTATCATAGCTTTGATTCCTTTTTCGTGAAAATGACCTAATCTCTTGTGCCAAAGATCAAGTTCTGCAATTACCTTTTCATCATGTGTGAGCAGCGCTTGGCCAATGTTCCCTTGTACTCTTAAGGTAAAGAGTCTGCCTTCTTTCTTACCAGAGACGATCTAATAGTATCCGTTCTTGGGATCTTCTACAAATACTCCTTTGTTTGTAAATCTGACCTGAAAACCTTTTTCGACTATCTGTCCCACACTGATCAGATTTTTCGGTATTGTTGGAACATACAAAACATTGGTTAGCAAATCTGCTCCACTCTTGCATTTCACTTTTCCGATTGATTGCACTTTGTGTCTTGTATTGTCACCTGTTTGAACAGTGTGACTAGAACTACCTTTCTCTAGTTCTGACATTAGTTCTATATTTCCTGACAAGTGATTAGAACATCCAGAGTCAATGTAAAATACCTTTAGATCTTCGTTTTCTGATGTGCTGATTGAGTTCATCATCAATGATGTATGACTTTCATTCTGTGTGTCATTTGCGTAGTTGTTGTAGGTGGTGTTGTAGGATTGGCTCTGTCCCCAACTTCTTACTCCACCTCTACCATAGCCTCCTCTTTGGTTTTGTCTTCCTCTTTGAGCATTACTCTGATTTCTTCCGCTACTGCCTCTGCTATTGTTGTTTTGATTTTGATTTGATCCTTGTTGATTGTGCCAACAGTCATGCGCCAGATGGTTACTTAGTCCACAAATCCAGCAAGCTTTCTTGGTGGTATTCTGGCGGCTTCTTCCTCTTGCTCTTCCTCTTCCAGTGCCTTTACCTCTTGCGTAATAGGCCTGAGAGCTCGACTCTTCTTCATCTTTTGACTTGCCTTTGTCTTTCTTCTTGTTCTTCATGTACATTGCAGAGCTATGTCCCTTGTCTGCGTCTCCTTTCAGGTCTTGCTCATATGTGAGCATCAAACCAAGCAGCTGATTTAAATCTGGTACAAAATGATTTAAGGAGAGTTCAGTTGATAGTACGAAAGGTTTCCACCTTTCATCTCCTCTCAACCCTGTGAGCACTTGCGCTATCAATCTATGATCTTCGACTTCTTCATTTATGGATCCTAGACTATCTGCTAGATCCTTCATTTTAGTGACGTAGTCACTGATGCCTTGACTCGACTTCTTTTTGAATGTCGTAAATTCGGACCATAAGCTAGCCTTTCTGGCTTTCGTAGTATTTTGGAAATGATCTTCCAATGCACTCCATATGTCCTCCGCTTTCTCCAGACCTCTAATGTGCGGTAGTAGATGATCTGAAACAGTGTTGTAGATGTAGGCTCTTGCCGTTGCGTCTTTCTTTTGCCACAGCTTCAAAGCTTCTATCTCTTCCTTTTCTGGTTGGCTATCATCTTCAAAGGTCGGCTTCTTTTCTTCTCCGGTCACATACATCATTAAGTCCTTACTCATAAGTAAGGCTTCCATGCGCATTACCCATGCGGGATAATTATCTCTGTCCAGTTTATCAATTTGGACGTGGTCTGCCATGATAGGGAATACTCTGGGCTCTTATACCAATTGTTGGGAGACTAACCGGCTCTGATACCAATTGTTGGCGAAAACTTCAGCTCTAATACCACTGGTGCGGAATTACTTTCGCCCTGAAGGTGGGTTTCGCGACAAAGCTTGAACTCTGTCAGGCCTGCGGAAATTGCCGCGCCACCGCAATAGAATGCTAAACTAGGGTGATTCAGAACACCTCTGTAATCAACAGTAGCTCAGCCTAATTAACGTCGCTTTAACTGTGTTATCCTGCGACACAAGCTCCACCGGAACTTCACCAGACTGTCACTGGACTGACACCGTAGTCGTACCGGAACTTCACCGAAATGAACTGCTACTTTGGTTATAATTACTTCAAGTGAACATACAAGAAGTAAGAAAGTGATTCGTGAGCTTTCTCCACTTAATGAACTCTTCTGGAGTTTTAAGAAAAACTTCACAGTTCTGAAGTGCTACTTTTCGGTTAGATTTTGTACTGCATGCACATCTCCTTTTCACCGGAAACTGTGACCAGCTTAAAGTAGAGATGTCTAGCTACAAGATGAGCTATCTCTCATACAAAGCTTCGAACTCTGCTGCGAGTTATACTTCGTTGTTCTACCGAAAAATCTTGTTTTGTGAGAAACTGTAACTGACCGGAAATTACTGAAATATGTTTACTGAGTAAACTGTTATTCATTGAAACATGCGTTTACAGAAAAGGTACTGAAGCACGTTTAGTAACGAGTCGTGACAGTTAACGATAAATGAAACTTCCTACCGTAACACGAAATAACTTCAGATTCTTTACAAGTAAAGATTACGCGCAGACATCCACATGAACATGTGTTTTCGATTAGAGAAGATGTGTACAAGTAAGCTTGACCTCTTCTTGCTCAAGCTACAGAAACTCTCCTACAGTGAGTAGTTTCTTATTACCATCTCTCTTCAGATGAAAAGACCCGACACTTCAGGCTTGTGTTATTCATCTGTACATACGCGATCTATGGCGTCTTCTGAGAACTTCTAACTCTCTCTTCACTCATACGTGCATCTCACACGCATCATCTTCACGCGTCTCTTCCTGAGTCTTCTCTCTCCCTTCTTCTCCGAGTTCTTCAAATCTTGTTGTATATATATATACTTTTCTTTGGTGCTCCTCTGCGCTGTCACTCTTCAATTTGCGTTATGCGCGCCTTACGCGCCTGCCGCGGTTAATTGCTCTGTTATGCGCACACCGTGAATTAACTTCGCATACTGTACACCTGTGCACTGATTTTCTAGAAGATTCTGTTTCTCTCTTTGTCTGTTGCGTCAAATTCGTGAGTGTTTCCTTAACAGCTCCCCCTCAATCACTAATTTGACACCTTCCGGTCTTTCATATACCTTCCTTTCTTTTATTCCTGCCATCTCTTTGAATCTGTTTGTCTTTGTTCCATCCAAGCTCTTAGTTAGAATGTCTGCAATCTGATCTTTCGTAGGAGTGTAGACTATTTCTATCTCCTTCTCCATTACTTTTTCCCTTAGGAAATGATACTGAATCTCTATGTGTTTTGTTCTTGCATGAAACACAGGATTCGCTGCAAGGTACAGCGAGCTCATATTATCTCCATGTATAATTGGTATGCTTTGATCTATACCCATGCTTTTAAGTAAAGTCTGCATCCATATCACTTCTTTCGCTGCTTCTACCAGTCATTTGTATTCTGCTTCTGTTGACGATAAAGCTACTGTGTGTTGTTTCTTCGAACACCAGCTTACCAGCTTATCTCCTAGGTATATCATATACCCGTGCGTTGATCTTCGGTCATCTTGACTTCCTGCCCAATCTGAGTCACTATATGCTCTGAGCTTTATATCTAACGTAAAAGGATAATATAATCCTTCCTTTATAGTTCCTTTGATATATCTGAGAACTCTTTGTCCTGCAACCCAATGTTGCTCTGTCGGACAATGCATAAACTGTGAGAGAACTCCCACCGGAAAACTGAGATCCGGTCTTGTTAGCGTAGCATATATTAAGCTTCCTACTAACGATTGATACTTCTTCATATCTTTAAACTCTGTTCCATCATATTTACTAAGTTTATGGTTTACTTCAAGCGGTGTTGAAGCTTCTCTGCAATTTTCCATATTGAACTTCTTCAGTAAGTTCAGGAGATACCTTTCTTGTGTGACATATACACCATGATCTGTATATGTGATTTCCATACCTAGAAAGTATGATAACTTTCCCAGGTCACTGATTTTGAATTCCTTTTCTAGCAGTTTCTTTACCTATGTGATTCCTGCATCTGAGGTACCTGTAATTATTATGTCATCTACATAGATACAAATGTAGATCATTCCTTCTTCTGTCCTTTTGATGAGTAGACTTGCATCTGCCTTCGAACTTTGTTATCCAAGTTCATTGAGATATTTCACAAGTCTGTAGTTCCAAGCTCTTGGGGCTTGCTTTAGTCCATAATATAAACCCTTCCGGTTGTTCCATATAGACTTCATCTGATATATATCCATTCAGGAATGCATTCTTTATATCTAGCTGACTTAGCTTCCATCCTTTTGATGCTGCTATAGCAATCACTGTTCTTATGGTTGACATTTTTGCCACCGGACTGAACGTCTCGTCATAGTCTATGCCATGCGTCTGAGCATAGCCCTTGATAACCAGTCTCGCTTTATGTCTGGCTATCCTTCCATCTGCAAGTTTCTTTATTTTGAACACCCATTTATTTCCAATTACTTTCTTACCGTTCGGTTTAGGAACAAGCTCCCATGTCTTGTTCTCTTCCAGTGCGGTGAGTTCTTCTTCCATTGCTTCTTGCCATTGCTTCTTGCCTTTGGCTTCGTCATAGCTCTGAGGCTCATCCTCTTCTTTAACCATATATGCATAATCTTGTTGAGTTATATACGATGTATCATACGAGTATCTTTCCGGTTGTCTTCTTACTCTGTTTGACCTTCTTAGTTCATATTCTTCGTGTGTGTCTGAGTACCCGTCTTCATCTTCGTTCCTTATACCTGTTCTGGTCGTGGACGTACTTGCCTCGTCTTCTTTGTTTACCTGTACGATTGTTTTACCTTTCTCTCTTCTTTTTATCTCTTCTTCAAATTCTTCAGCTGTATGACTCTGATCTGCAAACCAGCTTTTCTGTTCATCAAATGTTACATCCCTGGAAACAGTAAAATGTTTGGTTAGAGGGCTCCATAACCTGTAACCCATCTGTTTCTCATCGTATCCGACGAACACATATTTCTCTGCTTTTGGTTCAAGCTTATGTCTGAGTTGAGACGGTACATAAGCATACGCTACTGATCCAAACACTTTGCAGTGATCAAGTGTTGGCTTCTTTCCCCACCAAGCTTCATAAGGGGTCATTCCTTCTAATGCTGTACATGGTAATCTGTTTACCAAGTATGTAGCTGTATTTACGGCTTCAGCCCAAAGATAATCTGGGCAATTTTTTTCTTTTAGCATAGCTCGTGCAAACTCGACTAGAGTTCGGTTTCTCCTTTCTGCTACACCATTCTGTTGTGGTGTATACTTGCAGGTTATTTCTCTCTTAATACCTGCATTCCAAAGATAGTCATTGAATTCTCGGGAGAAGTATTCTCCCCCTCCATCAGACCTCAATCTTTTAAGTTTTCGTCCGGTGAGTCTTTCAGCATATGCATGAAAATGCCTGAAAGCTCCGAATACTTCTGATTTCTCTTTCAGAACATAAAGAGTTATCCACCCTGTGGCATCATCAATGAATAGAACATAGTACCTTGATCCGCTGATTGATCCTTCTTTCGTTGGTCCCCATACATCTGTATGTATGAGTTCCAGCACACTGTCATGTTTGAATCCTTTCTTCTGGAAAGGTAACCTGTGGGCTTTTCCCATCTGACAGGCTTCGCATTTGTGAATCATATGTTGGTTCTGTACGTTCGGTAATCCCAGTACAGACTGATTCTCTATCATAGCTTTGATTCCTTTTTCGTGAAAATGACCTAATCTCTTGTGCCAAAGATCAAGTTCTGCAATTACCTTTTCATCATGTGTGAGCAGCGCTTGGCCAATGTTCCCTTGTACTCTTAAGGTAAAGAGTCTGCCTTCTTTCTTACCAGAGACGATCTAATAGTATCCGTTCTTGGGATCTTCTACAAATACTCCTTTGTTTGTAAATCTGACCTGAAAACCTTTTTCGACTATCTGTCCCACACTGATCAGATTTTTCGGTATTGTTGGAACATACAAAACATTGGTTAGCAAATCTGCTCCACTCTTGCATTTCACTTTTCCGATTGATTGCACTTTGTGTCTTGTATTGTCACCTGTTTGAACAGTGTGACTAGAACTACCTTTCTCTAGTTCTGACATTAGTTCTATATTTCCTGACAAGTGATTAGAACATCCAGAGTCAATGTAAAATACCTTTAGATCTTCGTTTTCTGATGTGCTGATTGAGTTCATCATCAATGATGTATGACTTTCATTCTGTGTGTCATTTGCGTAGTTGTTGTAGGTGGTGTTGTAGGATTGGCTCTGTCCCCAACTTCTTACTCCACCTCTACCATAGCCTCCTCTTTGATTTTGTCTTCCTCTTTGAGCATTACTCTGATTTCTTCCGCTACTGCCTCTGCTATTGTTGTTTTGATTTTGATTTGATCCTTGTTGATTGTGCCAACAGTCATGCGCCAGATGGTTACTTAGTCCACAAATCCAGCAAGCTTTCTTGGTGGTATTCTGGCGGCTTCTTCCTCTTGCTCTTCCTCTGCCAGTGCCTTTACCTCTTGCGTAATAGGCCTGAGAGCTCGACTCTTCTTCATCTTTTGACTTGCCTTTGTCTTTCTTCTTGTTCTTCATGTACATTGCAGAGCTATGTCCCTTGTCTGCGTCTCCTTTCAGGTCTTGCTCATATGTGAGCATCAAACCAAGCAGCTGATTTAAATCTGGTACAAAATGATTTAAGGAGAGTTCAGTTGATAGTACGAAAGGTTTCCACCTTTCATCTCCTCTCAACCCTGTGAGCACTTGCGCTATCAATCTATGATCTTCGACTTCTTCATTTATGGATCCTAGACTATCTGCTAGATCCTTCATTTTAGTGACGTAGTCACTGATGCCTTGACTCGACTTCTTTTTGAATGTCGTAAATTCGGACCATAAGCTAGCCTTTCTGGCTTTCGTAGTATTTTGGAAATGATCTTCCAATGCACTCCATATGTCCTCCGCTTTCTCCAGACCTCTAATGTGCGGTAGTAGATGATCTGAAACAGTGTTGTAGATGTAGGCTCTTGCCGTTGTGTCTTTCTTTTGCCACAGCTTCAAAGCTTCTATCTCTTCCTTTTCTGGTTGGCTATCATCTTCAAAGGTCGGCTTCTTTTCTTCTCCGGTCACATACATCATTAAGTCCTTACTCATAAGTAAGGCTTCCATGCGCATTACCCATGCGGGATAATTATCTCTGTCCAGTTTATCAATTTGGACGTGGTCTGCCATGATAGGGAATACTCTGGGCTCTTATACCAATTGTTGGGAGACTAACCGGCTCTGATACCAATTGTTGGCGAAAACTTCAGCTCTAATACCACTGGTGCGGAATTACTTTCGCCCTGAAGGTGGGTTTCGCGACAAAGCTTGAACTCTGTCAGGCCTGCGGAAATTGCCGCGCCACCGCAATAGAATGCTAAACTAGGGTGATTCAGAACACCTCTGTAATCAACAGTAGCTCAGCCTAATTAACGTCGCTTTAACTGTGTTATCCTGCGACACAAGCTCCACCGGAACTTCACCAGACTGTCACTGGACTGACACCGTAGTCGTACCGGAACTTCATCGAAATGAACTGCTACTTTGGTTATAATTACTTCAAGTGAACATACAAGAAGTAAGAAAGTGATTCTTGAGCTTTCTCCACTTACTGAACTCTTCT
>CM035435.1:144045845-144058345 GCA_020310875.1 Ceratopteris richardii
ATTGGTTGCAAAAGGACTATGGAATATTGGGTAGGGTCTTGAAAAATGTCCTATTACACCTGCAAACACAATTGCTCAAGGTGATGCAGATAGTGTTGAAGATGATAATATTCTTCATGTTCCTGTTCGTGTTGCGGTTCCTGATCCACCTACTATAGAGAAAATTTGTTGAGATGGTAGAGATGCTCAGGCACATGCATTGATAGCCTTGTCTGTTAAACATGCCATTATTCCTCACATTTGCTCTTGCGGAATAGCTAAGGATGCTTGGGATACACTTACCACTTTATACTAGGCAAGGAATGAGGCTTGTGTTGCTTATCTCTGAAAACAGTTCGAGAGTGAGCACATGAATGATGCAGATTTCATGGATAATTTTTTGACAAAGATCAAAGATTTGAAGGAACAATTGATTTCTACTAATGAAGTCTTACTTGACAATTCACTTGTGCAAATTGTTCTGAATGGGTTTCTTGATTCATATCAGATTTTTGCTTCTACTCTTTGTTTGATGATGAAAGGCAATCCAAATGACTTAGCATTTGAGGAGTTAGTCTCTATTCTGTTGCAGGAAGATTAATCTAGGCAGAACACATCCATTATGTATGTTGTAGATCAACCTTTCCTGGCTAGTGAGAAGGGCAAAGGTAAATGGAGCTCTTCTACTAGTAAGCAAAAATATGCTAATCCTAGACAATCAAAGAAGGATGATAGAGACGAGAAGAAAACAAAAAAGTAGCAATTGTTTTGCAAATACTATAAAGGAAATGATCATGTCATAAAGAGTTTTCCAAAACTGGCTGCTAAAGAGGCAAGGAAGAAAGAGGCTAGAATGGTTGTTGCAGAGGCATCTATACCCAAAATAGAGTCTACTAATCTTCTGCAGAATGAAGAATGGGCATTTACCACTGTTTGTAGTCATTACCCATCTTCTTATGAACAGTGTATGTTTGTAGTAGACCTAGATGTTTGGTACTTTGATAGTGAGGCAACCAAACATATCACCTCGCAACACAGTTTCTTCACTTCACTAAAGCTTGCCCCTACAGGGAATACTGACACATGCACCAACAACTCCTCTTATCCTGGTATATCCATTGAAAGCAAAGTCTGAAGTGTTTATGTGCTTCAAAAAGTTTCTTGTTTTGGCTGAAAATATGTCAGGATGTAAAATAGGCACCCTCCATTCTGATCGGGGGGAGGGGGATATATGTCTTCTGCTTTTAATGCATTTTTGGCTCAACATGGGATAAAACATCAATGTGTAGTGCCATATACAACTCAAAAGAATAGAGTTGCTGAACAAAACAACATGTCACTCATGGGGATGGCAAGGTGTATGGTCAAGAGTCAGGCTTTACCACATAGTTTTTGGCTTGAGGCTATTATGTGTGTAGCATATGTACTTAACATGTGCCCCACTAAAGCATTGCAGTCTATCACTCCATATTAGGCTTGGCATGGTCGCAAGCCATCTGTTGCTCACCTGCATATTTTTGGTTGTCTGTGTTGGTGCAAGAAAATCCAAGCCTACATACTTGGATAATTAGCATGTATTCCATATAATCACATATGATCATTCCCTTGTAAATTCAATTACTTTTACCCATGTAAAAGTGCATATGTTAGATGCACTAATTCCACAAGGAATTGGATGGAATCAAATCTTGAATTACTTGATGAGAGAATAACTCATATAGTTTAGGACTTACTTTTAGGTGAGCATTGGAATTTGAATTCAAAGATTGGCTCCAACTTAAACTATAAAACAGGATAAAAAAGACTCGCAGATAGGTGAGATTAGAAGATCCAGATTATGAGATCATTTTGAAAGGGACTTAAGTGATTAGTGTGCTCTCATAGCCACTTCAGTACCCTCACATTGAGCTCGAATATTGCTAATGACATTGTATTACTATGTGATTTAATACATACACATTGATCATATGTCTTCATTTCTTCTCTGTTATGACCATCTCAGAACAGTGAACTTCTTAGAGCTTGTTCTCAGTGCATGGTTGATAATTTGATGTGATTTAAAGTGCTATAGAATCATCATACTACTACTTCATATGTACAAAGGTTCATTGTTATCACGTCACTTAATCGTGAGATATCGTCATATCATTACTCTCTAGTCTGTAGTCTGAAGCACCTCAAAAAAGTCGATGTCTTGTAACTTGATAAGCATCATTCTCAATGTGTAGTCCATCTTTTTTTATTGAAATAACTCATGCTTGGTAGTTATCTAAGTTAATTAGATACCAACAAAAGGAATTTGGCTAATTGCTAGCAGGTTGAGAGCATTGTTCATTCTACTGAACATTTATAGAGACTAAAATAGCAAGTCTATGATCTTGGATCAACTTCCTACTCATCTGTTTTGATCCATTAATTAGTGGATCATGTTCCAAAGGACATAAGTGATTATTTGTGATCATTAGGGAGCTAAAGAGGCCTACTATACTCTCCATCACTTGTTCTTGGCTAGTGTGAAGCAAGGTTTTGCAGCACCACTTCATCTCTGAAGACTATCCACCTTCTCCTCCAATAGTGGTATCAGAGTAGCAACAAGCAAGATGGGAGGTGGATTTCCATCATTCATTGACAAATTGGACAGAAGCAACTATTGAGCATGGTCACTAAGGATGCAAGCCTACCTCCAAGGAAGAAGTTTATATGGATACATCTTAGGAGATGAAGAAATGCCAACATTTAGGAGCAAACATCAACCCACAAGGGAAGAACAAGAAAGGTTGACTACATGTTGTGCAAAGGATGCTCTTGCCAGGTCTTATCTACTTAACTCAATATCTGATTTCTTATTACCTCACATTAGGAATTGCAAGACCTCCCAAGAGACTTCAAAAGAACTTTCTTCATACTTCTCATCAAATACAAGAGCTAGGAAGAACCAGCTATGGATGGAGTTTACAACCCTTGGAAAGCAACCAAAGCAAAGTGTAGCTGATTATGTGACCAAGATGAAGGATGTGGCTGACCAGCTTGCAAGAATTGGAGAGGAGATAGAAGAAGAACATATAGTAAGGCAGATCATAAATGGCATCAAAGCTAATAATAAGTGGGAGTCCTTCACCACAACAATGGATCTTTATATGGATATGCAAATACCTAACCTCAACACATTGATGGGGCAACTCTTCACCCATGAAACAAAGCTCAACAAGAATGGAGACAACCCTAGAGGTTATCAATCTTCTGCCCTTTATATAGATAGAAATAAAAGTAAGGATAAAGGTAAAAGCAAAAAGAATGAAGAAGAGGCTAGTACCTCTCAAGTGAACTTCACAGGTAGAGGAAGAGGTACTAGAGGAAGTGGCAGAGGAGGAAAGCAAGGCAAGGGGAGATCCTATAACACTTCACCTTGCAATATATGTGGCTTGACCAACCATAGCACAGATGAGTGTTTCAAGAACGCAAGGAACTGGGGAGGAAGAGGCTTCCATAGAGGGAGCTATGGACAATCTAGATGTAGGTTCAACAATGGAGGAAGTGATTACCATCACAAATACAATCAAGGCTACAACAACAACTACCAAGGAGGCTTCAAAGGTAGAAGAGATTATAATAACTAAATAGAAGTCCATGAGGATTCATTATTGATCATGAACATGATATCCAAGCAAGGTAAAGATGATGAATACATTTTCTATATCGATTCTGGTTGTTCCAATCATGTGGATGGAAATGTAGCATTACTATCTAATCTTGAAGAACCTAAAGGGAAGCATGAAGTGCAGAAAGGTGATGACACTAGAAACTCTGTTAAGAAAATTGGAAATGTCAAGGCTTTTGATGGTAACATGAACCTCTTCAATAAGGTTTTATATGTGCCATAACAAAAAACCTAATTAGTGTTGGGTAGATTGTTGAGAAAGGCTTATAGGTCAGATTCACAAGGCATGGAGCATATGTGGAAGACCCTCAACAAGGCTTCAAGAGGATTGCAAAAGGTGAGAAATCTGGTAGACTCTTTACATTTGAAGTTGAAGATACTAGAAATATCGCACTCTTCAATTACAAGGATCAAATCTTATATGAGCTAGAGATATGACATAAAAGGCTAGGTCATATAGGTGAAAGAACACTTAAGAAAATATGTAGGGATTAGAGTGTGCTTGGCATTCCAAACGTGTCCAAGCAACACATGATATACAAATGTGGAGCATGCCAATTTGGCAAAGCTCACAGGCAACCATTCAATAGAAAAGGGCACATGTATGAAAACTACTTGGAGCTTGTGCACACTGATGCGTGGGGTCCTAGCAGAGAGCCATCAATCTCAGGCTCAAGGTACTACGTTTCATTTATAGATGATTACAATAGATGGAAAATTCTTTACTTCATGAAGCATAAAGATGAAGTATTTACTTGTTTCAAAAAGTATTTGGCATTGGTTGAGAACCAACCATGTAGAAGCTTGAAGAGGATCAGATTTGATGGAGGTGCTGAGTACTTCTCACATGAATTTGACTCATTCTTAGAGGATAGAGGTATAAAGAGAGAGGTCACAACAAGGTACACCCCATAATTAAATGGAATAGCAGAGAGGAGGAATAGACTAATAGTAGAGGTTGCAAGACCAATGTTGAATGAATAGAAACTACCAAATTACCTATGGGCAAAGGCTTTTTCCATAGCAACATACTTGATTAATAGGATCCCATCCAAATCCTTGGATGGAATGACACCATATGAGGCATGGAATGGCAAGAGACCCTCATTGGACCATTGCAAAATCTTTGGGTGCATTGCTTATGCACATATTCCCTCACAGATTAGAGAGAAGCTTGATCCAAAAGCTAAAAAGTGTATATTCATTGCCTATGACCAAAACTAGAAGGGATATAGGTTATAGAGTCCCACTAACAAAGGTTTTACAGTTAGTAGGGATGTAGTGTTTGATGAAAATAATTCATGTTTTGAAGATGATGTAGGAAGATCAAGTTACCTTATGATTTGGAAAGTGATTTTCCAACTCTCACTCAAGAAGATCAACAAACACTAGAAGATGTCAATTCAGAGGATGAAGAACAGATTGATTTAAATGCTTGGAAGTCAGAAGGCAAGATCAAGTTCTAAGTCCGTGTACTGTGCGATAGTGTTCAAGCAAAAGTGCTACTTGTAGTGTTTTGCAGTGTTGAGAATTGCTGCAGAAATGGCAAATGTAGATGAAATGAGTCAGCTTATGAGTGATAAGCTGGACAAGAACAATTTAGCGTATGAGAAATAGAATCAAAGAGCATGAAAGGTAATGTACTAGCTATTTGTTAGCATACAAGATAGCATGATTGGACACATATCGGATGCCGAAGACTCCGAAAGAGGCTTGGAACAGTTTGGTCACATTGTATGAGACCAATACAAAGGCACGAAAATTACAACTCAAGAATGAGTTGCATACATTGGAGAAGAAAAGCATGTCGGTAAGTGACTACACCTTGAAAATCAAAAGCATATGTGAGTCACTTGCATCTATTGGCGTGAATATAGATGACGATGATAAGGTGGAAGTGTGTCTTCGTGGTTTAGGAGCTTCATATAAGCAGTTCAGAACTTCTATATAGACTAGGGAAAATATTCCAAATTTTGCTGATCTGGTATCTATGTTGAATATTGAAGAAAAGAATCTTGGTGAGGATTCAAACTCCCAAGGAAAATCTAGTTTCGAGCAGGTATTGTACTCTGGAAGAGGAAGAGGCAGAGGTAGAGGTTTCGGAACTGGAAGAGGAAATAGTAACCAAGACCAAAGTCAACAAGAGAATCATGCAGGAGGAAGAGGAGAGTTTCGAGGTAGGGAGAGCCAAAGAGGTCACAAAAATTTCTAAAGAAATGACTTAGGTAATGACAGTAAAGGATGCTGGAATTATGGTAAACCTGGACATTTTGAACGTGATTGCAAGTTGAAGAATCAAAATAATAGAAGGAAGTAGAATAACTATGCATCCACAAGTGCATATGATTTTGAGAAGCTATTCATGGTTCAACATCATATGATGAGCACGAGGTCTGGATGTTTCAAAATCGAATGATAATGTCTGGTATGTTGATTCAGGCGCTTCAAATCACATGACCAGTCATGTAGAATGGTTAAGTAGTTTGCAAAAATTGCTAGTTCCTGGATATGTTGAAACAGGTGATGACACATCACATCCTATCGAGCATACAGGAAATATAGCATTGTCTAAAGGTAAAACATCTTGCTGATGTGCTGCATGTTCCAAATATAACAAAGAATCTAGTTTCTATTGGACAAATGGTTGACCACAGATTACAAGTTAGGTTCAATGCTGATGGGTTATATGTAGAAGAGTACAAATATGGTGGATGATTGATTGCCAAAGGAAACAAAGTGGGTAGGATGTCCACCTTAAATGTGAAAATTCCTAAAATGAAAGCAACCATGTTTGCAAAAGGTGCATGAATTATTATTGATATAGAGATCTGACACAAACAAATTGGACATGCAAATCTGCAAAGGCTGAAATTGATGCAGTCAAAGGAGATTGTCAATGGACTACCAAATTTCAAGGTTGCAAAAATGCAAAAGATATGTGCAGCATGTCAATTTGGTAAATAGTCAATATCATCATTTCCGCATGACAAGCATGTTAGTGAGAATGTGCTAGAAATAGTACATACAGATGTTTGGGATCCTGCAAAGACCACATCTATGGGCGGTTGCACGTTTTATATTACTTTCATTGATGACCATACATGAAAATTATGGGTATATTTCATGAAAGAGAAGAGTGAAGTGTTCACTCACTTCCAAAATTTTAAGGCCATGGTGGAAAAGCACACAGGAAAGTATATTCAAGATTAAGGTCTGATGGAGAAGGTGAATACATGTCAAATGCGTTCAACAATTTTCTAAAAAGTCATGGAATTCAACGTCGGTTTTCATGTAGGTACACACCACAACAGAGTGGTGTTGCTGAATGTAAAAATAGACATATTGCAAAAATATCAAGACCCTTGATGGCTGAGAAGAACATGCCTCATTGTTATTGGGCAGAAGCTGCTCATACTACTGTATACATCATGAACAGAACTCTGACTGCTGCTGTACATCAAGTTACACCTAAAGGGAAGTTTACAGGTAAAAAGCCAAACTTATCATATCTAAAAGTTTTTGGCTATATTGCATATGTACATATTCCAGATGAATTGAGGACGAAGCTTGAGCCAAAAGCAAAAAAGTGTGTCTTCATTGGATACTCCCTTGAGCAAAAGGGATATAAATTTTATAACTCACTCACACGATAGGTGAAGGTGAGCAGAGATGTGGTATTTGATGAAATGTCAAGATTCTATGCAGATGCCAAAGAAGAACTGAATCTTGAACCAAATGACAAAGAAAATGCTGAAAAATCAAGTGCAGAATGTCAAGCTTTGAGTGGACCGAATGCATCACAAAGCAATACTTCCAACTCAAATCCATGGAGTGGGAGATTGCATGGAAATTTCAGTCCAACATATTCATCAAATACATCCAAGAAAGGTAAAGAAAAGCTTTCTCCTGGTCATAAAACATGTGCAGGTTTTGAAGACGTTGATGGAGATTCGAGTGGCTTAGAAAAGAGTCTTGATGAGGAACTTGGATTGCCCTCTGTGAAGACTCCAGGAGTAAGAAGGGCACATGTAGATGTTACAAGGAGAAGTGACCCAGGACCAAGAAGATTTGGGAGCATGCGGAATTCAGTGCAATGATTGACGTATGACAATTATATGGCTCGTCATTCTGCCTACATGACCAAGGTAATACAAGATGCTGAACCTTCTTGTTTTGAAGATGCAATTGGAAATGCAGATTGGGAAAAAGCTATGGATGAGGAGATGGCTGCACTTAATGGGAATGATACATGGATGCTGGTTCCATTGCCACAAGGAAAGACTAACCCATAGGTTGCAAATGGGTTTACAAGGTAAAGCATAATGCTGATGGTAGCATACAGGTATAAAGCATGATTGGTAGCTAAAGGATATGCACAAACATAAGGCATTGATTATGAGGAAACACTTAGCCCTATAGCTAAAATGTCTAGTGTCAGAACACTTGTTGCATTAGCTATAGCAAAAGGATGGACTTTGCATTAGATGGATGTGAAGAATGCTTTCCTACATGGTGAGTTACATGAAGAAGTATATATGGACTAGCCACAAGGATATGAAGATTCAAAGCATCCAGAATATGTTTGCAGGTTGCAAAAGGCTTTGTATGGGCTGAAGCAAGCTCCTCGTGCATGGCATGCAAGGATTGGTGATTACTTAACCAGCATTGGGTTTTCTATGTGTGATGCAAATCATTCACTATATGCAAGGAATGTTGATGATGGCATCACGATTGTGGCTATTTATGTTGATGACCTGATTATAGGGGGTGATAATGAAGAGAGCATCAAAGAGGTAAAGCAACATCTTATGCAAGAATTCGACATGAAAGATCTTGGTGTGCTGCACCATTTCTTGGGCATTGAGTTTATTCATACAAAAACAGGTATATGGATGTCACAAAGGCAATATGCCTTGAATATGTTGCAAACGTATGGTATGGCTGATTGTAAGCCAATTTCTCTGCCATTAGATCAGAATTTATAGTTAGATACTACGTCAGGTGAAGCACTGGAAAATGCCACTATGTATAGGAAAATTGTGGGAAGCTTGATATATCTCACAATTATGAGGCCTGATCTTAGCTACACGGTTGGAATTGAAAGTGAGTTTATGCAAGTTCCCAAGAAGCCACATTTGGATGCCTTGAGGCGCACTGTACATTATGTGAGTGCTACTTTGGATTATGCATTGTTTTATGAGGCTTGTATAGATTTGCAGGTTCATGGATACACCGATGCAGACTGGGCTGGTAGCATTCCAGATGGAAGATCTACTAGTGGATTTCTATTCTCACTTGGGAGTGCCGCTGCTACATGGAGCATCAAGAAGAAACCTATTGTTGCTTTGTTGAGTACAAAGGCTGAGTATAGAGGTGTTGCAATGGCAGCATGTGAGGCATCATGGCTAGAGATGCTACTTGCAGATTTAGTACCCTTGTGTGGGATCCTGCCCTCTGTACACTTACACATACCATCATTAATATAATCTTCTTGTTGTCTCAAAAAATAAAAATGTGGAGTGCTTATCTGTATTTGGTGAGGGTTTGCCCCTAGCATAGTTTGTAACTCTTCTATATTAATATTCAATTTTTTTCTTCTCTCAAAAAAAGAGCGTGGCTCAGTTCAGTTGGATTGGCTCTTCGCCTCTTGAGGCGGGGGTGGGGGTTCAATCCGTGGCTACTGCAAGACACTATGTAACTCGTCTAACCCTTGCTTTGTGGGATAGGGGGGGTCCCATGGGTACTATGCCCGTTCACTTGTACAATTGCAATTTCAAAATTAAAGTCCGGGAGAGTAGGCTTCCGCTGAACCTCCATTTCATAAGAAAAAAAAAGCGTGGCACCTTAGCCCCCTCAGAACAAAACACACACTCCTGAAACAGATGAATTGATGTGAGGGTGGAAGCATGATTTTGGAAGGAAATGCCATTTATGTACCATCGGAATAGTTTGAATCCACCCATAGACTTAAAAGTTCTTTTTTTAATGGAAAACAGAGATTAAATTAAACTTAGGAAATATTTTACAACTGTGCAGGGGGTAGGCCCTCTTGGGATAATACACCTTAGAGAGAGTGACTCTCCACTGTTGGTATCTAACATTACATATGATTTTTGAATACATGGCTTGATGCATAGGAGCATCAAGATACTAGAAAGGTAGGCATGTCCAACAAACTTCATTTCTTTCCAACAGTTGTAAATTTGATTCCTACTACCATCTCTAAAGCATCTTTTATTTCTTCCAACCCAGATGTTCCATAATATTTGTGCTCTCCATGTGTGCCAAAGCAAGGGATACAACCCATTATTGGTCTACCAAGGGTGAGGCAGAGATTATTAAGAGGGGACCAAAATTTGTGAGCATGAAAGCATTCCATGAACAGGTGAGAAAAATCCTCCAACTTGCCACAGCTGTTACAATTGCCATTCCCCAAATTTAATTTACGAGCTCTACTCCCTGTCCATAGGCCCCTAGAGTTGGCATCACTTAGTGTTTTTGTCTGTAATCTCGATTATGTCTGTATCATTGCTTATGTCTATAATCTCGATTATGGTCTCGATGTAATCCATGATATATAGAAAAACTCTCTTCATCAAGAGGAATTAATATGGAAATAATATCTTCATACTCAATCCAATTTGGGGCTATAAACCATTTCCAAAGTTGATCACAAAGAGTTCCTAATAGATAGTTAAGTCTTTCACTGATTGTCATCTTTGGTAACGTTAGACAACATCTTATAATGTTGTAAAATAACTTCTAAGCAGTAGTATCAATTATCAATGTATTGCCAGGCCCGTACTCCATATTCTTGTCCCAAAAATGAGCCAGTTTCTTGAAATGGATTGAAATTTTCCAAAAACATTGATCCCTCCCCCAAATATCCATAAATTTCCTTCTGAACTCCGGGAAGATTGTATCAATACATTTGTTGACCTCATCTAGATCATAGGCACTCCAAATCTAGACATTGAAATGTTCAAGGCACCATTGAAGAAAAGCATTACTGTCAGGAAAGGTCTGCTTACTTCGGATATTCATAGATACTTCAACTTCCAGAATCAAAGCCCTAGGTTGTAAATCCTTGTGAATAGGTTTCAATTCTTGTATCTCCTCCTCTATCAGGCCACATTGAATCTTTGGAGGGTCCCTTTCTATCTCAATAAATTCCGGTTCCATTATCACATGATCCAACCTCTTTCGCATTTTTGACTTGCCTAGTATTTGTTTAGGCTCTTGATTGCCTTTCGGTGTAAACACTAGTACATGATTAGTTTGAGTTGAAACTGATACTTTCTGCTCAACTGTTGTTGCAATAAGATCAGTTTGAGTTGAAATAGGACATGTTTGAGTTGAACTAGGATCAGTTTGAGTTGAAACAGATACTTTATTTAGTGTTTTTTCTTTTTGGGCATCTTTGTGCTCAGCTTCTGAGGATGTAAGACTGTCTTTTGTAGCAACTGTGGATGGAACTTTGTTCTTTATCTGACCTATAAGCCAAACATCATTACAACTTACAATCAATGACACTATTGGTCTATCACAAATTGTACACAATTGGATAAATACAATCAATAACATCGCTACAAAATAGGCTAAATACAAAATCCTATGAGAGCTAATCGATTTGGACAATGTCACGTGTGGATAGTAACCATTACAAAGAAGTGTTGTAAGAAGGTGAACAGTAGAACTAAATAGTGAAATCAGTTTTCTCACTTTGAAACTATTTACTACTATCCAAATCATATCATTGTGAAAAGGCATCATGAGAGGAATGATTGTAAACTTCATATAAATGCGTTCCTAATGTTTATGATGGCATTAAAACTTCAAACTATTCCCAAATTGGTGCTTAAGTTATGGACAAACGTCATTTTGCCCATATAATACCAAAAGAAGAATTGTTTACATAATTACAATCAATGACACAATTGAGCTATCAAATATGTACAGGGTATATAATACGAGGTAGAGACAACAAAATATTTTAATAACATTGATACAAAATATGCTGATCACAAATTGTGATGATCGCTAATAGATTTGGATGATGGCACACGTGGGGATAGTAACCATTACAAAGGAAAATGATGTAAGAGGGTGGACACTGGTACTATTCTTTCAAAAGATCCTCTATATCAGGTACAACGCCTCCGTTCAAGTGTGCCCGAGTAGTTTGTCGCCTTATAATTGGGTGCAAATGGCTTGGCTTCTTTTGTTGTTTCACAGGTGCTTGTGAATTTCTTTTTGCATTTGCCATAAACTATGCTAGAGTGGCACCCTCTTGTACATGAACACCTACAACCTTTGTTGGGGATCCACACATGTTAGAAATTGAGGCTGGGTTACAATAATTTTGCTTCGAGGAGGTTTCATTTGTACCATTCGTTTGAAGAACATCTCTATTTGGACTTTGATTAGAATCAAAGGTTGGATTCTATAGATCACCTTTGTTTGAAAAAACAACAGGATCATTATCAGCTACAGAGTTGTGACTAGCTAGATGAATATCTGAGCTACTAACTAGACATTCTCAATCATTTTGTCTAGACCACTATGAAAGTCAATGTCTGTGGACTCCGCATCATGCATGTTGTCAATTGGACAAGGATCGACACTAGCGTCCATTGCAGACAGTGTTTGGAGGAAGGATGGAATATTTTCTTTCTCTTTCGATGATGAAGACTGGGCATAAGTCTTACTTTCAACAAATGACGTACGCCCAACATTCTCACTTGTCCCAAGCTCCCTATCATATGCAGCATCGGCATCGTTGGTAATTGTTCCTATTGAGGTATGAGCAACTGCTTAGCATAATGAAACCAGCTAGATTAGTGTTCCACTAGAGGGTTAAAGA
>CM035435.1:144063345-144075845 GCA_020310875.1 Ceratopteris richardii
TTGTGGGATAAGGGATGTCCCATGAGTACTATACCCTTCCTTGTATAGTTGCAATTTCAAAGTTAAAGCCCAAGGGAGTAGGCCTCGGCCGAACCTCCATTTAAAAAAAAAAAAAAAAAAAAAAACGACCGATCCGTTGGAGCTCCTGAATTGTGCGTGAGAGTGGAGGAGATGAGAGGTGGGAGTCTGGAGAGATTAGCGCAATGGAGCTCGTAGCGGCTATCCTCCCGCCTGTGTGAGAGAGAGAGAAAAAGCAAGTTTTCGATAGAGCTCGTGCATGAGGGGGAGTTGTTGCATCTAACCTTTATCGAGACAGAAAGACGAAGAACTTCGTGGTAAATTGGGAGCTATCGCATCTAAACTATTCACGAGACAGAAAGACGAAGAACTTCACGTGGTAATGGTACGAAAAAGCAACACGTCGTCTGCTCAACTCCTTCATCGCTATGGCCACGCACAGGGCCCAGGCCGTCGCTAGGCAGAACGAAGAAAAAGCGCAGCGCCCAAGAGAACGCCAAGTTACGAGGCAGCAGCTCACTGGACTGTCGCGAAGGACACAGCTCCACACCGTCGCGATGCCTCAAGAATCCTCGGGAGTCGTGCCCCGCGCGAGCGACCCCTTTCCCCGAGACGAAGCACGATGGCGATGGGTATGAACCACACCCTCGCGATGGGCTACAAGCCACACCGACCGTTGTGATGCTCAGGAGTCAAGCCGCAAACCGGCGTGGAGAAGCAAGCCCCAGACAGTCGTAAAGGTGAGGCCTCGATTGTCGCAACTTGCGAAGGCCCAGAAAGAAAGCAAATCGTCGCGACGATCAGACTCGGAGCATCATCGCGATGGTAAGGATGTGCACCATCGCGATGGTAAGGATGGGCACCGCCGCGAAGAGCTCCAACTCCCACGAAACCAATGATGTCACTACAAGTTCGTTTGGAGCGCCCTTTAGCTATATCATCACAATTGAATGACCGCAAAATACATCGACACAAGTACTACATGTTTAGGCGCTATTGGAATCAAATATTCTGCTCGTTACAACCGTGCAAACTAAACTTAAGTACCTCCATTGACTGATGAAGTATCTCCATTGCCAAATTCGTTTAAGAATCAAACGTGTTTCCTTGACTGATGATGTCATTTTAAAATTGCTTTTAAAGGAAGTGTGGCCTTAGGCTCAAGTTCCTAGATAGTCTTGAATTAATTAAGTGTTCAAGTGAATGTGGGCATAGTACCCGTGGAATCCCCTTGCAACTCAAAACGAAATGATCGTGAGAAAGTGTGCCCATCGCGATCGACAGGAGGGACACGATAGCGTCATGTGTCCATCGTGAAGTGCCTCCATCGCGATCGACTGAATGCAGAGAGATGTGTCCATCGTGAGAAAGTGTGTCCAACGCGATCGACAGGAGGGACACGATAGCGTCATGTGTCCATCGTGAATGCCTCTGTCGCGATTGGTGGTTTTGCCCGCTCGATTGACGGTTTTGCCTCTGTCCACAATTGATGGTATTAGTCTCCGCGATTGATGGTTTGACCCACCGCGATAGATGGTTTTGCTCGCTCGATTGACGGTTTTGCCCTTCACACGATAGACAGCTTTGTCAGCGATTGATGGATTTGGTTTGGGTGTTCCGCGATAGACGGTTTGGCTCTGCGCATTTGAATTCTTAGCTTTTCTCCTCGGTAATCGGGCTCTCTCAGCGAGTGTGTGCCGCTTCCTCGTGGCCTTTTCAGATCCTCGTGGCTTTATCAGATTCTGGAGGGAAAAAAATGATGAAATAATCAGTTAAGCACGGCACGAAAAAACTAAAAGTTATCTGTGCGTCGTCTTCTTTCCATGGCAACTTGAAACGGTGGGCCGTGTGGTTCCTCTGCTTTTAAACTCCAAGCTTACCGTTTGTGCATTTGCTTTTATTTTCAAGTGAACTTTAAAAGATTAAAGGAGCGAAGCATCTCCTTTTGGTGCCAGTATCCGTTGTGGAGTGGGTGTAAGCTCAATGCAGTTGACATCTTCTCTAAAACTTTGAGTTTGTTCATCAAAAAAGAAAAAGATCTTCATTCTCGGGGTGTCCCTCTTTTGTCATGGATTTGGCGACCCCCTCTCTTGTGAGAAGTAACCTGGCCCCTCCTCCCGGGGAGACCGATAACCTGGCCTCTTTGTTGGAGGGGGGTTCTTGTGCCGCCCTAGGGGCCTTTGAGAGTGCTGAACCCCCCTTGGTCTCCCTCAGTAGATCCGTAATTCTGTCAACTCAGGAGGAGCTCAAGAAAGTTTGCCTCGTCGGCCAAATGTTCGGCCCTAATCCCCCGCTCGAAACTGTGCGACAGTGGCTTCGCAACGAGTGGTTCCCCCGTGGGCTAGTTGTTTGTAAGTGTCAGTTCTTACCGGCAAGCCACTTGCTGCTAGTCTTTGAAAATGAAGATATGGCATTTCGAGCCCTTAGTGTCGGAACTTGGCAACTCCGCCGGGCGACCCTATGCCTATTCAGATGGTCCCCTGATTTTACTCCCGACAAATCGAAATCGCTTCGGTACCCTCTCTGGGTTGAGCTCCCTAACCTGCCATACTTCTTGTACAACTTCGTGTGGGACATCGTTTCTCCTATCGGCAAGCCGTTGGCCTCACGCGAGGACATTGGTGGTCTCATTTATGAAGGTGCAAGACACTCGTTCAACGCTCGGTGGCACCCTCAAATCTGTGTCGAGGCTGACCTCAGTATGCCACTTCCATCGAAGATCAAACTGGACTTGGGCGAAGGGGATGTATGGGAGCAAGACATCAGTTACAAAAACCTTCCCAACGCGTGCTTTCGTTGTGGCCAACAAGGTCACAGGATTAAAGATTGCCCTTTGAGACGAAAAAGCAAGCGAAATCAAGAAGCCCCCAAAAATGCTCAAGATAGCAATGGAGCATTGAATCACTCGACGAAAGTAGAGGAATTCAAGGGCCCCCTTAATCCAGAAGCTGATGCAGACGGGTTCATCGAAGTCAGAAGAAGAAGGAAAAGAAGCCCTATGGCAACTTCTGAGCGAAACAACATGTCAGTTACCCCCTCCAGCAACTTGTATTGCAATCTGGAAAAGGACATCAATGAGTTTGACTACCCAGGTGGGAACCAACTTGAGGTGGACACCGACGTCAAAGGCCTAGAGATCCCTGACAGTAAAGAAACCTTGCAGGAGGGTTACACTACAAGCAAAGAAGACGGCTTTACTACTAGCAACGAAGATAACATGGATAGTGAAAGCTCCATCATCGGATCGACTATTCCGGAAACGGAGCTGAAAACAGTGCCCAGTTCTTCCCAGCAGGAGGCATCCCGCAAAGGAAAACAACCTATGGAGTTACCGTGGAAAAGCCCACACAAGAACCTATTGCTAACTCGGGATCCGATCTGAGCGAAAAAGAAAGATGAATCCAAGAAAAGAAAGGACAAAGCTCCCTCCCGCAAAGAGGGCTCACTACGACAATGATCATCATCTCGTTAAATGCTAGAGGGCTAACCGACCCCTCAAGAGCGATCATCATTGGTCAATGGCTTCGCCACATTAGCCTAAACCCAGATTTTATATGTATTCAAGAGATTAAAATTGACGGAGAAGACCTCCAGAAACGGCTTAGACATGTCTCCTCGACCCATGTTTGGATTTCAACGGCGCATCAGCGGGGGTCCGGTGGAACGGTAATCGGTATTAATCAACTCTGGTTTGAAAAGCTTGAGAACTCCATTGAAGATGAATGCCATCGATGGATTGCTGTTTCTTTCGGTGCTCCCTTTTGTTTTACTTTAGTTTCTTTGTATGCCCCTAATGGGGAGTTAGAGAGACTTAACACTTGGGCCTCCTTGGACTCGCTCCCCCACAACATGCTTATTTGTGGTGACTTCAACATGGTAGAGGACCCTATGGACAGATGGATGGGCAAGGGTAGGGTCATCGATAGTCGGGAGAAAGAAACGTGGGACAAAACTAAACTACACTTGGATTTGGTCGAATTCAAAGACTCGAATGGCTTTTCTTGGTCAAATCTCCAAGCAGGTGAGGACCTGAGGAAAGCTAGACTTGATAGATGCTACATTTCTCAAAGTTTTACTCATCAGTGGGGCCACCCTTCCCTCTCGCAACGCACCGACCTCACCATCTCTGATCACTACCTGATCGTCATCACTTTTCAACCCCCCACCAAGATCCGTAAGGCTCCTTGGTTCCATGCCAGTGTGCCCTCCTTCTCTCTCCCCTCCGTCCATCAAGAAATTTCTGATGTGTGGAAGGAGGCATTCGCCTCTGGCTTGTCCCCAGCCAAGTGTTGGAGAAGTGCGGTCGATAAGTCATGACAGATCATGATTAGATCCAGGAAGATGCTAGAGACTGTGCGGCGGGCTCGTAGAGAAGCTCTATATCATAGACTCTGGCGGCTCGAGGAGGAAGTGAACAAAGGTAAATCTTAAGCCCAGAAAGGACTTCGAAAAATCAGAGCGCTGCTGAGATACGAGGAAGAGATACAAAGGAAAAATTTGCAAATTTTCTTCAAGGAGTGGTGGGCTGGCAAAGCCGACAAACCCACCAAAGAGATGTGCCGTATCCTCAAAAGGAAACACAACAGAGAATCGATCCCCTTATTGCTAGACGCAAATGGCAATGTATGCAATACGAAAGAAGATAATTTTGGGCTCATTGAAGGGCACTTCACGAGACTCCTGGGGACCTCAAACCCCCTCTCCCACCATAGAAGGGACTGTATGGCAGCCATATCTAGGGTTTCCCCCCACAGGATACCACTCAACCTTCACTCTCTGCTTCATGCCTCTATCTCTGAAGCCGAAATCATTGAGGTCATTGATGCCCTCCCTTCAGGTAAAAGCCCGGGACCCGACGGGCTCACTAATGAGTTCTTTAAATCCTTCAAGTTGGTGGTTGTCACCCCTCTTCGTCTGGTTTGGCAAGAGGCACTCAAGTTTGGCGCGCTTCCTTCTTGTCTCAACAATGGCATTATCAAGTTAGTACACAAAAAAGGGGAAAAGAACAGAATAGAGAACTGGCGTCCCATTACAATGCTCCAAACAGGATACAAGATCATCGCCAAAGTCATTGCCAACAGAATCTCTTGCCACTTGAGAGCGTGGCTAAGCGAGGACCAAAAAGGTTTCATCAAAGGCAGGTCAATTTTGGAAACCATTATAGATATCTGAGAAGGTCTTGAATTTGCAAATGAGTCTAAACAAGAAGTAGTATTCCTCAAGATCGACCTTGATAAAGCCTACGACAGGCTAGAATGGGACTATATTCTACAGTCGCTACAAGATCTTGGATGTAGTCAGAAATTCACCAAGATGATCGCAACCCTTCTCGAAAACGCATCGACCCAAATTAACATTAATGGAAAACTTTCAAAGGTGATCAAACTTAGAAGATCTATCAGACAAGGGTGCCCATTGGCTCCCCTTCTCTTTGCCATTGCCACGGAAGGGCTTAGCAGGCTGGTGGAGCATCAGGTGGAAGCTGGTAACATTAAAGGCCTTCGTTTGCCGCATGACCACAGTCAGATCATCATGAGACTTTTTGCCGATGATATGAACGCTTTTGTTCACAATGATAGTACCAGCCTGGAGACGTTCTGGAAGTGTCTTGCTACTTTTTGTGAAGCCTCTGGTTCCATAATCAACCACTCTAAGACCGCCTTTAGAGCTATTGGTGGGTCACAGCCCGACCTTCTCATTGATCATGGCTGTCAAATCATTCCGCAGGGCCAAATTTTTTGGCTTCTTGGGATTCCCTTGGGGTTTGGCGTCTCTATGGAACAGCGGTGGAACTGGGTGCTTGCCAAACTCGAAAACAAGCTTAACTATTGGAGAGGTATGAAAATCAATCTTGCTGGTCGTGCTATGGTTATCAACACGTTCCTCTTATCATCTACCATTTATTTCCTTTCTTCTTGGAGACCGAAAGAGCAAGATCTGTCCAAACTGGATAGTATTTGTAGAAACTTCCTTTGGACGGGCGACCACAATAGGAGGGGGGTGCCTAAAATCAAATGGTCCATTTGCACCAACCATAGAGATAGTGGGGGACTTGGTATCTTGGACATTGGGTACATGGCTAACAAACTGTCGGCCAAATGGATGATTAAGGCTTGGTGCAACGGGGAGGCCTCGTGGGCCAAGTTGATCTTCAGAAACAAGAATGAGTTGGCACTCATGGGTTTCCCAAATTGGAAGAATCTTGACATCTTGACCTTGCTGTTTTCCCCGATCCCCGTCTTCCCGAAAGGCTCTAATTTGGTGTGCTCCCTTTGGAAGGGTTGGAATAAAGTCAAAAGCTTCACAAGAATAAGTGAAGATTGGAAGTGGGCTGCCGGTATCAAACAAAACGACTCTATCTGGTTTCCGATCCATGGCATCCGGAGTGTGGAATCTTGGAACATTCAAAATGCCAAGAAGCTATGGAACAAAGGCTTCAAAAAATGGAAACATCTCTGGAAACAAGACACCAACCGCTGGATCAACTTTGAGGATATTGACCCTAGCATCAACATTTCGCATGAAGAATGGAACACTTTGCAAAGCAGATGTCTCGCCTGGGACCGACACAAAGTTCACCTTCTCATGGGACACGACATGTCGAGCTCGCTTGGTCTCAAATGGCACAATGGGAATAGCCTATCAAAAATCCCGAACATCAAAGAAACGATCGACTATCAGGTTAACCTCAACATAAAGTGGTGCCTGTCATGGACGCGGCTTCGGTGGGACATGAAGTTCATGGCTATCTGGCACCCCCTCATAGAAATCAAAAAGTCTGTCCTCTTATGGCAAATTCTTCATCATGGAATCTGGACCAACCTTAAGGCTAGCAAAATTTGTGGGATCCCTCCCTGGTGCAAACGCTGTCGGGTCGTGAGGGATGCTCGGATGGTGGATCAGTCCATGATGGAGAGTGTTAATCTCCAAAAGAACAAGTTAACCTTGAATTTAGATCACCTCTATATCAAGATTAACCTTAGACTCCACCAAATTTAGAGATCATTCACCAATTTATCAGAAAATTGATTATTCTGAAAAATTCAACTTCTTCAGAAAAGTCTGCTGCAGATTAATCACTCATTGACTAATCAATTCTGTAAAGTTTTTGACAAAACTTTGCACAACACTTCGCCTTGAGATTGCGCAACTTTACCAAGTTAAATTTCTCAAAATGATTGAGTACACACTGAGAAATATGTGAAACACTTTACCTATGTCTGAAGGAGCTTCTCTGCAATGGCGACTTTGACACCTGCAACTTCTTAGCACTGGTTCTCACAATGTCGAACCCGTTTAATCAAGATCTTTTAGCCATAGATGGCTTACCTTCCAACTTAGATTTTAAGCCCTCACTTGTGTAAAACTTTACACTGTGGACTGAGCACTGACCATTTCTTTGAAGATGAAATGTGCGCCAGATTTTACGACTCTTAGAACATTCTTACATATGAATGTTCCTAACCAAAATTCTCTCAGTCTGATTGCAATTAACCTCTCAAATTCTAGCCATAGATAGATTAGCTATGGACTTAGATATGTGCAGAAGGATTTCTCCAAAGATTGAACACAGAAGGAGCAGACAGCAAAATATCGGGCGCAAGATTTTTCGATTTCTCAGAAAAATTACATCTGAGTGAGGATAGACAATTCACTCACTCTTCATGTGTCTAATGACACTTCTTACAACTAATTTCTCTCTCCCTATTCTCTATTCTTCTTCTGCTCTCATTGCCCCGACATTTTCCAACATATTTATAGATGAATATATACAAGTGTATGACTAGACAAAAGTATATGTCAGCTAATGTACATATGTGTACATATCTTTGAGTTTCTGATAATGTCCTTCCTTTATCCTTCTGATATTGTTCTCTTCTAGACTTTATGACTTCATTTCTTCATAATCCTTCAATTGATGATTGTCATGCACCAACAGCTCCCCCTCAATCATTAATTGAGGTTCTTCTCTATCTTCTTGATTCCTTCCATATCCTTGAATCTTTGTAGTTTTGGTCCATCTAGACTTTTTGTCATCATATCTGCAACTTGATCTTTTGTGGGAGTGTGTATGACTTCAATCTCCTTCTCAATGACCTTCTCTCTCAGAAAATGATACTGTATTTCAATATGCTTAGTTCTAGCATGAAACACAGGATTAGCTGCCAAGTATAAAGACCTCATGTTGTCTCCACAAACAATAGGAGTACTTTGAACAACATCAAAAACTTTCATAAGTGACTTTAACCATATTACCTCCTTTGCAGCTTCCACCATACCTTTATATTCTGCTTCTGTAGATGACAAAGCAACTGTATGTTGCTTCTTAGAACACCATGAAATCAATTTGTCTCCTACATAACACAAGTATCCATGTGTTGATCTTCTATCATCCACATTACCTGCCCAATCTGCATCACTATATATCTTCACTCTTGTATCAGAAGTAAATCCATAGTACAACCCTTCTCTGAGTGTACCCTTGATGTACCTAAGTACTCTTTGTCCTGCAATCCAATGTTCCTTTCTAGGACAATGCATAAATTGTGAAAGCACACCAACTGCATATGATAAATCAGGCCTTGTTAATGTAGCATAAATCAAGCTACCAACCAAACTTTGATAGAGTTTCATATCTCTGAACTCTTCTCCTCCAAACCTAGACAATTTATGGTTCACTTCCAAAGGTGTAGGTGCAACCCTGCAATCTTCCATTTTAAATTTGGTTAGCAAATTTTTAAGATACCTTTCTTGGGTCACATATACTCCATGTTGAGTATAAGAAATCTCCATTCCCAAGAAGAATGATAGGTTCCCCAAATCACTGATTTTGAACTCTTTCTCCATCTGCTTCTTGATCATTTGTATTCCTTTATCATCTGTTCCTGTAAGTATTATGTCATCAACATAAATACAAACATAAATGAACCCATCTTCACTTGCTTTGACTAGCAAGCTACTATCTGCCTTTGATGCTTGAAATCCAAGATCATTCAAGAATTTTACAAGCCTATAATTCCATGCCCTTGGGGCTTGCTTTAATCCATACAAAGCTCTCTTGAGCTTACACACATAATTTGGATTCACTTGATCTTTGAATCCATCTGGTTGCTCCATGTAAACTTCGTCTGAAATATAACCATTCAAAAAAGCATTTTTAACATCTAATTGAGACAACTTCCAACCTTTGCAAGCAGCAATTGCAATGAGGGTTCTGATTGTTGTCATCTTTGCCACAGGACTATAAGTTTCATCATAGTCCACTCCATATGTCTGTGCATACCCTTTCACAACAAGTCTAGCTTTGTATCTAGACACACTTCCATCTGCAAATCTTTTGGTTTTATAAACCCACTTACATCCAATAATTTTCTGGCTATTAGGTTTAGGAACCAGATCCCAAGTCTGATTCTCTATCAATGCATCATACTCTTCTTGCATGGCTTCTTCCCAATTTCTCTTGCCTTTAGCTTCATCATATGTAGATGGATCTTCATCTGCTTTTATCAAATAAGCATAATCTTTAGTAGTCAAGAATGAGGTATCATAGCTATACCTTGTAGGTTGCCATTTGTGCCTAGTTGATCTCCTAACTTCTGCACTTCTTGAAGTCTCTGGTTCATCACATTCTGGATCAAACCTTGGCCTCTCTTCATCTTCAACCTGTACTTCATTGTTCTCACTTTCATCAAGTAATTGAATCTTTGCTTTACCTTTTCTTTGATCCACTACTTCTTCATCATCTGCATGTACATTATATTTACCTGCATACCAAGTACCTTGCTCATCAAATGTAACATCCTTGGATACAAGGAATTGCTTTGTGGATGGACTCCACAACCTGTATCCCATTTGCTTATCATCATAACCAATGAATACATACTTTTCTGCCTTAGGCTCCAACTTATGCCTCAATTGAGATGGCACATATGCATATGCCAAACATCCAAATATTCTGCAATGATCCAAAGTAGGTTTCTTACCCCACCAAGCTTCATATGGTGTCATACCTTGCAAAGCTTTACAAGGCAATCTATTGACCAAATATGTAGCTGTGTTTACAGCCTCTGCCCACAAATAATTTGGACAATTCTTCTCTTTCATCATGGACCTTGCAAACTCAACAAGAGTCCTATTTCTTCTTTCTGCTACCCCATTTTGTTGAGGAGAATACCTGCAAGTAACTTCTCTCTTTATACCTGCATTCCACAAATAATCATTGAACTCATTTGAAAAATACTCTCCCCCTCCATCTGACCTTAGTCTCTTTAATTTTTGACCTGTAATCCTTTCTGCATATGCATGATAGTGTTTAAATGTATTAAACACTTTTGACTTTTCTTTAATCACATAAATTGTGATCCATCTGGTAGCATCATCAACATAAATGACATAATATCTTGAACCATTTATACTAAAGTCCTTTGAAGGACCCCACACATCTGTATGCACCAATTCAAGTCTTTCTGAATACATAAACCCATGCTTGGAATAGGATTGCTTGTGAGCCTTACCTAATTGACATGCCTCACATCTGTATGTCATGTGTTGACCTGCAATGTTAGGCAATCCAAGTACTGAATAATTGTTAATCATTTCTTTAATACCTCTTTCATTAAAGTGTCCAAGTCTTTTGTGCCAAAGATCCAATTCTGACACCTTCTGCTTTCCATATGTGAACATAGCATGTCCAACATTTCCTTGTACCTTCAATGTGAAAAGCCTTCCTTCTTTCTTTCCTGTAACAACCTGTTTATACCCTTGACTAGGATCTTCAACATAGACTCCATCATTGGTGAACCTTACCTCATATCCTTTTTCCACAATTTGACCTACACTGATCAAATTCTTTGGAATTGTGGGAACATAAAGTACCTTACTCAGAAGAGTGCTCCCATCTTTAGCTTTGACTGAACCAATTGACTTTACCTTATGCTTTGTATTATCACCTGTCTGAACTGTATGATTAATTGCATTATGATCTAGGTCAGTCATCAAAGCAATATTTTCACTTAAATGATTACTACATCCTGAATCAATATAGAACACTCTCATGTCCTCATGTGAGGTTTCACAAGTATTCATAATGAGAGTTGAGTCCTCCTTCTGATCTGATGTATAGTTGTAGTAGGTGTTATTATAGGATTGATTTTGGAAGCTTCTTCCTCCACCTCTTCCAAAAGAATTCCTACCACCTCTACCTCTGAAATTTCCTCTCTGAAATCTACCACCTCTTGCTCTTTGATTAAAGTTCTGATAATTACTATTATTCTGATTATTATGCCAACAATCATGAGATAGATGATTGGTCTTACCACATATCCAACAAGCTTTTGCATTATCTTTGTTGTGTCTGCCTCTTCCTCTACTTCTGCCATTTCCTTTTCCTCTTATGAAATTTGCTTGGTTTGAAGTACCTTCTTCTTCACCTGATTGTTGCTTCCCTTTGTTAGCTTTCTTCTTGTCTTTAGAATACATTGCATGACCTGCACTCTTATCAACATCTCCTTTGATATCATTCTCAAAAGTTAGCATATGACCTAACAATTGATTCAAATCAGGAGTAAAGTGATCTAATGAAAGTTCTGTAGATAAAATGAAAGGCTTCCACTTCTCATCTCCTCTTAGCCCTGTGAGTATTTGTCTTACCAATTTGTCTTCTTCAATGTCTTCATCCACTGCACCTAGAGAATCTGCAATGTCCTTCATCTTTGTCACATAATCAGAGATTGATTGTGAGGCCTTCTTCTTGAAAGTAGTAAATTCTGCCCATAGTGAAGCCTTCCTTGATTTGGTTGTGTTTTGGAAATGCTCCTCCAAAGCATTCCAAATGTCACATGCACTTTCAAGTCCTCTAATGTGAGGAAGCAAATAGTCATTGACTGCCATGTAGATTATGCTCCTTGCTTGAGCATCCTTCTTCATCCAATTCTTTAGATCTGACAATTCTTCCCTAGTTGGAACACTAGGATCTCTGAATTTAGGCTTCTCTTCTTCACCTGTAATGTAGGCTATCAAATCTTTGCTCATAAGATGAGCTTCCATCCTCATAGACCAAGCAGGATAGTTCTCTCTATCCAACTTTTCAATTTGGAGACTATCTCCCATCCTTGCTTCACCTGTAGTCTCAAAACTTTAACCTTTACAGATAATGAATGTACCTTTACTTCGAATGTTGCTCCTTCTGATTCTTCTGATACTCTTTGTATGTCTTCCTTCAATCTCTCTTCACACTTTAACCTTTGCACCTTCGAGATGTAAAGATTTGTATTTCTGCAGTAGTTGGAGTCTTCTTCACTTCAATTTTGACACAACCTCCTCTGATACCACTGATGGAGAGTGTTAATCTCCAAAAGAACAAGTTAACCTTGAATTTAGATCACCTCTATATCAAGATTAACCTTAGACTCCACCAAATTTAGAGATCATTCACCAATTTATCAGAAAATTGATTATTCTGAAAAATTCAACTTCTTCAGAAA
>CM035435.1:144080845-144085845 GCA_020310875.1 Ceratopteris richardii
TTCTATAAACCATTCTTTTTCCTAGTACTCATATAGACCACTAATTATTTATCCATTTAATTTACCATTTTTAATTTAATTAGCCTATATTTCTTATTTTAAATAAATCATTTAATTCAATCTTAGTTTAAGGGTTTAATTAATTAGAACCTTAGTATTTTAAAGTATACACATTATTAAATTAACAAATTAAACCATAAATTAAATTTGTAGGTTAACCAATGTTAAATTATAGATTAATTTCATTAAATATTAATTGTTTCAACCCTTCAAACTAAGGCTAATCTTCATTCTTGCACACTAAACCCCTTAAAACCCTTTCGGAATCCTACCATTAGCTCATTAACATTTAAATAAACCCTATCATTAACCCTTTGGAACATAAATAAACTCTAACATGAACCTATTAGAACCTTTTGAGACCCTTCAAATGAACCCTATTGTCATAAATCATATGAACTAGAGTATATACCCATGTTTCTGGCATGTATAAATATAAATACTCATTAATTAAGTACTTTGGGTAAACCCTAATATGAACATATGTCCTGCATCCTTCATACCTGATAACATTTTCAAAATAGTTAATCCAATTAGCACAACTGATCAACAGTGATATAAAAGAGGTTTAGAATTCACCAATAAATATTTTAATTTTTCGGGTCATCAATTGGAAGATGCAAATCTTCCCGACATCCACCGCCACCAAACCTGCACATCGTCCCGATGGGCCAACTTGCAGATTAAGGGAAGCAGCATTTTCAATGATTATCCTGAAATTAAATCATAGAACAGCATCAATTCTTTTTTTAATATATTTAATCTTATCAAATTTTAAATCTTTTCAACATGCACATGAAGTTTATTTCAATTACATCTGGCAATGAAAACATATTAAAGTATAAAGGTAAACTATTAACCTTTTCAGTCAACAAACATTAGTTTACATTTTATCCATTTATAAACTTAAAGATTAGTATAAAACAGAATTCATTTTCATTCATTCAAATGCAGGTTTCGTCATATATATGCATTCACATATGAGCAATCAAGCATGCCAAAGAAATCTACTAAATCTACTTGGACAGACAGCCGCCTTGTATGCCTAATTTTAATCACTAGATGTGTTTTTTCACAACTAGTTTCTTCATATAAATATGATATAAACTTCATGTCGATAATAAATGTAAATACCTTTTTGGGGTGGAAGAAGGTATAACTTCCATGTCAATATTCTTTTTTTTTTTTTCGCTACTTTTTTGTTTTAAAGGGGAAAGGCTTAACCCCTTAATCCGAGCTAAGGATCTAGCTGCATGGATAAGAAAGATCTAGGTTTTCACAGACATGTATCATGCAACAATATGCTCCTACATATATACAACTACTTTCGTTATCTAAATGAACTACAAATCCTTCTATTTTTATCAAATCTCACTTAATCTATAAATGTAAAAATATAAATTATGTCTATTTTCCTAATATGGTTAAATAGAGTCCTTTATAAATTAATATTCTTCATTCCAGATTTTATCAATTAGTTTTATATGAATGCAAATAAAATACGTAAAACAAAATTTTAAGACAAAGAAAAATACGACCTAAAATCAATTTTATCTTTAATCTGCTTCATCTTCAATCTGCTCTCTTTAAATTTATCAGAACTTTTGGCATAACATCTTCAATTGCTTTGATCAATGCATCTTCAGAACCTGTAATCACTTATAAAATAGAAGCTACAAAACAAGTAATCTTCATTATCATTTATCTTGCAAATATAAATTCATATATTCTATCAGATTCATCTTCATCATGTCACAAATTTCATCATAAGAAATTCATAGTGGTTATAATTATCATAAATAATGCATTCTTAAAATAGGTTTTTCAACCTATGAAACAAAGTTCATAAAATTTAGGAAAAATAAAAAATGTTCAAAGTTTTTAACTTGTATCTTTATAAATGAGCATCATTTTTTTTATATCAATGAAAAATTCATATCTGGATTATAAAAGTTCCTCTTACTCATCATATGGTATATCAATAAAATCATCCTCATATTGTAACATTTTTTTTCATGTTCTTCATATTTATCATGATCATATTTATATCATGTATATTTCTTTCTTTTATAAGTATATCGTCATAATTGTTGTAAACAAAGATCATTTTGTGCAAAATATTCATCATAATAATATTCTTCATAATTGTTCTTCATAATAGATTTCTTCTTATTTGTGAAAGAAAAAAAAATCATAAATTTATCATAAGTTTAGGAAATGACAAGCATATTGATCAAAATCATTTGCAAGCATAATTACAAACATGTTTTTGTTTAATTTGAAACAAACTTTGTGTTTTCATATTTTAGAATTCTTTTGATTAAACAAATCGTAATGTAAACTTAATCATAAGTTTGTAATTAGCTTTTCAAACATTAAAACTAAACAATTTAGGTATATGTTTCTCAATTTTTAGGAAAACAGCATATATGCAGCAAGCAAAAATCAAAATTTGAAATGTTTTATCTTCAATAAACAATTCCATCACAATAAAACTATTCACTTAAATTCTTCTCCTTTTTCTTACCTTTAGATGAGTTTTTGATATTATTTTCAATCTTCCATATGGCTTCTTGTACCCATTTTCCCATTTTCTTGTCATGTTCTGATTGAAGTTGAAGATTTTCGTCTTCAGATGTTTGTACTATTCTTTCATCATTTTTATTTTGATCACATTTATTGTCAATTTCTATGACTTTAGGTTCTGTTTTAACCGCCTGTATATCTATATTTCCATCAATTGATTGTTCATTTTCATCATCTTTTATCTTTACATCTTCTTCTTTCTTAAACTTTTTCAATGTATCTTGATCCTTAGATTTAATTTGAAGATCAATGTTATTCATAGATTTAGGTTTAATAAGGTTTTGATCATTGTCCAAACATTCACATTTAGGCACAATCTTGGTGTTCATAGAATGTAATTGACATACATTGCTTTTCTCCTTATGACTCTTAGGTTTCCATTGTTTTTGAAGTTTGGTTTTAGGACTAAATTTTCCTTGGTCAAAATAGTCTATCATTCCTCCTCTACCTAAGTTTAATCTTAATGGTAGATGCGTTTGATAATCACATATTTTCTGTTCACTTTCTAATACCAATTGTTGGCTACATGCTTTCTCATAGGCCATACAATTCCCATAAGTATGACCTAGTTGGTCACACCAGAAGCATCTTACAGTTCTCTTCGATCTTTGATATAAAGCCTTAGGATCAACTTTTCTATGATCGGGTAAAGGATTTTGGTCAATAGAATACATAGATCTACTTTGAACTCGTACTTGATATCTATCTTTGCATTCACATGTAGCACTTTTGTGTATTTGATTGTTTAACCTTTCAATGTTCTCCTTTAAACTTGCAATTTCATGACCAATCGTTTTGAATGATGAAATTTCTTTTACATGATTTGCTATTGTTTCCATATTTTCATTCAAATTTGAGAGTTCATAATGAAGAATTCCTTCTAAATTCCTAAACTCGTGATCAAATTGAGTATCTATTGACTTAAGATTTGCATTAAAATCAGATACTACTGTAGTTAAGATTGAAAGAAACGAGTTTAAGGACTCAAACTTGGAATTAAGCTTTAAATCTATAGATGAAATTAATCGTGCTTCCATATCATGCAGAAGATTCTCTACATTAGATGTCATTTTCATTTAATTATGTGCAAGCAAAAAGAATCCAAATATAAATACCTGGAATCTGAATCGAAGAAGAGGCTTAAAGAGTGACTTGTGTATAAGTTTATACAATTTTTAATAGAATCAAAATCTAATACATCAGTTGCTAATGGATGATTGTGCAAACGTTCTTGTTGATGAAAAGGGGTGGCGAGATGAGGATAGCTACTTGCCACTCTTCGTGGAGGCGCTCAGTTCCGTAGGGAACAGCCCTCAACACCTAGAAGAGTGCAAGGAGTCAAAGACAAAGCCACTGCTCCCACGGATGAAGAAGCTTCTGCAATCCAACCTGTCGATATCATGTATGCACATGCACGAAAAATTTAAATTTTATACCTGAGCTGCAAGGCCGTTTGTTCACGTCGGGTTCACCAATGTCGGGTCGTGAGGGATGCTCGGATGGTGGATCAGTCCATCCGCCAAAATCGTTCGGCACACGCAGGGTGTCTGTAGCGGACTCAGGCTTATGGAATTAAGGGCTCTAATGACACAATCAATTTAAATTACCTATTTCTATGACTGAAACTAAGGTCTTTAAATAGTTTAAATAGCTATGGACCGTAAGGACGGCCAACCCTGTATCTTTCTATAGCTTCTATTTGATAAGGTGAAACTAAGTTCTCACCGGTAATTTGATCTTTAATCATGTCATTTTCTTCAGTTTCAATTTGATCTGAGCTCGGTTTTCAAACTAATTTAGGTGGGAATAAGTCTTCGTTGTCCTCCGGTTCTGGCAAAACTATAGTAAATAACGGTAACAGTCGAGAAACAAGACGATCGTATTCTAACGTGCGTAAAGACTCGTTAACTATTTTATCTTTAATAATTTCAGGTTCTATAATTTCGTTATTATATGAATTCTCAATTCGAGATGGTAGCAATGTTCCTATAATTAAGTGATCTAATTTGTGCTTAATATCAGAATCATTTTTAGAACTACTGGTAGTTCCTATTCCTTTCGACATACGAATGAAAAATTAAGATCTCAATAAAGTTGCAGAAAAACAATATGAAGAATGTCAATATCAAACTATTTCAGTCTATACAAATATTCAGTGCTACTATAATCTTCTAATCCTATACAACTTAGTAAGTTTGAAATCGTGAAATCTTGTATGCTTGTTTCTTTATCAGCACTCCTTGACACTTCGCAATGGTTTTAATTGGAAAATAAGATTTAAATGAATCTTCAATCTTGCTGCTTCTCTTCACTTTACTTCATTAGCTTGAACTCATCAATGTTTCTGAAAAAAA
>CM035435.1:144090845-144115845 GCA_020310875.1 Ceratopteris richardii
TGAGTTATTATTTCAGGTTTGCAACGAGTGGGGTGTTTTGGTGGTGCCTCGACACCTTTTGTGAGGCATCAGGCTCGAAAATCAACCATGCTAAAACTGCTTTTAGAGCAATCAATGGCCCTACACCCCAATTGTTCCATCTCGACCTGGTCAAGGTGAAAGACATGAAGGGGTTCTCCTGGTCAAATCTCCAGTCGGAGGACTCTTTGAGGAAAGCAAGACTTGATAGATGCTACATCGATCAGAACACCATCCTTCAGTGGGGTATTCCTTCGATTTCCCAACACATGGACCTGACTATCTCAGACCACTATCCGATTACTCTTATCTTTCAAACCGATTCCCATGTTCCAGAAAGCTCCTTGGTTTCATGCTTGTCAGACATCGTTTTCCCTCCCCTCTATCCACCAAGAAATTTCTGAGGTGTGGACGGAAGCCTTTGCTTATTGTAATGAACCGGCTAAGTGTTGGAGAAGCACAGTAGAAAGGACTCGAAAAATTCTAATCAGGACTCAAAAGGCTATAAGAGAAATCCGAAAAAAAAGAAGAGAAACGGTGTATCGGAGGCTCTCACGGCTTGAAGAAGAGGTGAACAAAGGTAAGTTACATTGCCAACAAGGTCTTTTGAAAATCAGGGGAAGACTAAGATAAGAGGAGGAGGTTCAAAGGAAAAATCTTCAAATTTTCTTCAAAGATTGGTGGGCAGGGAAGGCCGACAAACCAATGAAAGAGATGTGTAACATCCTCAAAAGGAAACAAGCTAGGGAATCCATCCCCCTATTGGTCGATAACAATGGAACTGAATGTTGCACGGAAGTGGAGAATAGATCTATCATCGTCGAACACTTTACCAATCTTCTCGGGGTCTCGACTCCTCTTTCCCCCCACAGGCGCGACTCCATGGCAACCATCTCAAGGGTTGCTCAAATCAGAATCCCACAGAACTTGATTGCTCTACTGGATGCTAACATCTCCGAGAATGAAATTATCGAGGTTATTGATGCCCTTCCCAATGGGAAAAGTCCGGGTCCGGATGGCCTTACCAATGAGTTTTTCAAGTCCTTCAAACATCAGGTGGCCACCCCACTGCGCCTCGTGTGGCAAGAGGCTCTCTCTTTCGGTGCCCTCCCTGAGTACCTGAATAATGGCGTCATCAAGTTAATCCACAAACGGAGAGATAAGAACAAAATTGAAAACTGGCCTCCGATTACCATGCTCCAAACAGGATACAAGATAATTGCAAAAGTTATCGCCAACAGAATCTCTTGTCATTTAAAGTCATGGCTGTGCGAGGACCAAACAGGTTTTATCAAAGGTAGATCTATACTTGAAGCAATTATCGATATTTGGGAAGGCCTTTCTTTTGCTAAGGAGTCTGCTCAAGATCTGGTATTCATTAAGATCGACTTCGACAAAGCGTATGACAGATTGGAATGGGACTTTATTCTTCAATCATTGAAAGACCTTGGATGCAGCCAAAAGTTCACGAAGATGGTTTCCACTCTTCTTGGAAATGCTTCAACTAGAATAAACATCAACGGTAAGCTCTCTGAGCCCATTCGTTTAAAAAGATCAATTAGGCAAGGCTGCCCTCTGGCTCCATTACTATTCGCTATCACCTGGAATGGACTCAGCTGCCTATTAAAGCATCACATGGACGCTGGCAATCTCAAGGGTCTTTCCTTACCTCTAAATCACGGCCAAATGATTGTGAGACTTTTTGCTGATGACATGAATGCCTTTGTGCATAACGATATAAACAGCATTGAGGTGTTTTGGTGGTACCTCCACACCTTTTGTGTGGCATCAGGCTCAAAAATCAATCATGCTAAAACTGCTTTTAGAGCAATCAGCGGACATACTCCCCAATTGTTGGTGGATCAGGGGTGTCAAGTTATCCCTAGCGGTCAAGTCTTTCATCTCCTTGTCATTCCGATGGGATTCGACATCTCAATGGACCAACGCTGGAACTGGGTGCTATCCAAGCTGGATAGGAAGCTGAATCATTGGAAAGGTATGCAAGTCAGCCTGGCAGGGCGTGCTATGGTTGTTAACACATTTATGTTGTCTACAATTATTTACTTTATCTCGTGTTGGAGACCTAAGGAGAAAGACTTGGCCAAAGTGGAAAGAATCTGCAGAAACTTCCTTTGGACTCGGGACCCCAACAGGAGGGGGATTCCCAAAATCAAATGGGAAACTTGCATTAGCCCTAAAGACTCAGGGGGCTTGGGAATTTTGGATATTGTTGGGTTGGCTGACAAGTTGGCGGCAAAGTGGCTTATCAAGGCTTGGAGCAATAGGGAGTCCTCTTGGGCTAAATTGATCTTCAGAAACACGGAAGACCTTACCTTAGTTGGCTACCCGGGTTGGAAGGACATAGGGATTCTCACGCTTTTGTTCTCCCCCAACCCGGTCTTCCCTAAAGGCTCTAGCCTCGTGTGTTCCTTATGGAAGAATTGGAACAAGGCCAAACAGTTCATCAGAATCAGTGATGAGTGGAAGTGGGCGGCAGGCATAAGACAAAATGACTCTATTTGGTTCCCGATCAGTGGCATTCGGGGGGTGGAGTCTTGGAACCTCCAAACTGCAAGGCGGTTATGGAACAAGGGGTTCAAATAGTGGAAACAACTCTGGAAAAAGAGACCAACCAGTGGATTAGGTTCGAAGAATTGGATCCGAGACTTAGAGTTACCTTTGAGGAATGGACTCTTCTTCAAAGCAGGTGTTTAGCATGGGACCGCTCAACTACCCGCCTTCTCTGCGGTCAGGATCTTCCTTGCTTGGAGGGCCTCAAATGGAGCAATGGTAAGAAGCTATCCAGAATCCCCAACTTCAAAGAGGATTTAGATGTTCACCACACCCTTAACAAGAGATGGTGCCTTTCTTGGACCAAACTTCGGTGGGAGCTAAAATTCATGTCTATTTGGCACCCCCTAATTGAGGTCAAAAAGTCCGTTCTCATGTGGCAGATCTTGCATAAAGGTATCTGGACCAACACAAGGGCTAACAAAATCTGTGGTGTGCCGCCATGGTGCAAGCGTTGCCATCAGTGCATCGAAGATTTTGCTCACCTGTTCTTCGACCGCCCCAAGACCCGTGTTATCTGGCATCACATGACCCGAGTATTGAGACTCACGAGTCAAATCAACTGGCAACAAGTGATGTTGGGTGAGGCGATCGGCTGCTCATCGAGGCTGTGGAATGCCATCAGAGGTGAGGCTCTCTGGAAGATTTGGAGGGAACGTTGTGCTGTCAATTTTGGCCAAACTCCTAAGGAATGGTCGATCGAGAAATCCTTGTTTCTCCTAGGTAAAAGAATCTCCCGAGTCAAGAGATCGCCATCGTTTAGACATCACTATATTTATCTCCTCGAAAACAACAAGTTGAAACCCAAATGGGTCCCACATGAGGGTGATGATAATTTTATCCGCCTCATTTGTAATGCCCTGTAGCTTGCCATACTCCTCCCCTGCATTGTGGGATTTGGGGGGTCCCATGGGCACTAGTCCCATTCACTTGTAACTTTTTCTCTTTATTATAATTAAAGTCCGGGAGATTAGGCTAAGGCCGAACTTCCTTTATAAAAAAAAAAAAAAAAAATTGTTGTTAGATCAGGGGTGTCAAATTATCCCTAGAGGTCAAGTCTTCCGTCTCCTAGGCATTCCGATGGGATTCGGCATCTCAATGGACCAATGATGGAACTGGGTGCTATCTAGGCTGGATAGCAAACTAAATCATTGGAAAGGTATGCAAGTCAACTTGGCAGGGCGTGCTATGGTTGTTAACACATTTATGCTATCTACAACTATTTACTTTATCTCGTGTTGGAGACCTAAGGAGAAAGAATTGGCCAAAGTGAAAAGAATCTGCAGAAACTTCCTTTGGATTGGGGACCCCAACAGGAGGGGGATTCCCAAAATCAAATGGAAAACTTGCTTTAGCCCGAAAGACTCAGGGGGCTTGGGAATTTTGGATATCGTTGGATTGGCTGACAAGCTGGCAACAAAGTGGCTTATCGAGGCATGGAGCAATAGTGAGTCCTCGTGGGCTAAATTGATCTTCAGAAACATGGAAGACCTTACCCTGGTTGGCCATCCCAGTTGGAAGGACATAGGGATTCTCATGCTTTTGTTCTCCCCCCACCCGGTGTCCCCTAAAGGCTCCAGCCTCGTGTGTTCTTTATGGAAGAGTTGGAACAAGGCCAAACAATTCATCAGAATCAGTGATGAGTGGAAGTGGGCGGCTGGGTTAAGGCAAAATGACTCTATTTGGTTCCCGATCGGCGGCATTAGGGGGGTTGAGTCTTGGAACCTCCAAACTGCAAAGCGGCTATGGAACAAGGGGTTCAAACAGTGGAAACAACTCTGGAAACAAGAGACTAGCCAGTGGATTAGGTTCGAAGACTTGGACCCGAGACTTAGAGTTACCCCAGAGGAATGGACTCTTCTTCAAGGAAGATGTTTAGCATGGGACCGCTCAACTACCCGCCTTCTCTGCGGTCATGATCTTCCTTGCCTGGAGGGCCTCAAATGGAGCAATGGAAAGAAACTATCCAGAATCCCCAACTTCAAAGAGAACTTAGAGGTTCATCACACTCTTAACAAGAAATGGTGCCTTTCATGGACCAAACTTCGATGGGAACTTAAATTCATGTCTATTTGGCACCCCCTAATTGAGATAAAAAAGTCCGTTCTCATGTGGCAGATCTTGCATAAAGGTATCTGGTCCAATGCAAGGGCTAACAAAATCTGTGGTGTGCCACCATGGTGCAAACGTTGCCATCGATGCATTGAAGATTTACCTCACTTGTTCTTCGATTGCCCCATGTCTCATGCTATCTGGCATCATGTGACCCGGATATTGAGACTCACGAACCAAATCAATTGGCAACAGGTGTTGTTGTGTGAGGGGGTCGGCTGCTCATCGAGGTTGTGGAATGCCATCAGGGGTGAGACTCTTTGGAAGATTTGGAGGGAGCGATGTGCTATCAATTTTGGCCAAACTCCTAAGGAATGGTCGATCAAGAAATCCTTGTTTCTTCTAGGTAAAAGAATCTCCCAAGATAAGAGATCTCCACCGTTTAGACATCACTGTATTTATCTCCTCGAAAACAACAAGTTGAAACCCAAATGTGTCCCACATGATGGTGATACTAGACTTATCAGCCTCATTTGTAATGCCCTATAGCTTGCCATTTTCCTCCCCTGCTTTGTGGGATTTGGGGGGTCTCTTGGGCACTAGTCCCAGTCACTTATAATTTTTCTTCTTTACTGTAATTAAAGTCCGGAAGAATAGGCTAAGGCGAACTTCCTTTTATTAAAAAAAAAAAACTCCTTCATCGCTGCCAGCTGTTCACATGGAATCTGTGTGCACTTGACTCTTTGTCGCATGGAGCAAGTGGCAGACATTAGAGATGTCTCCGTTTGGTATGACCTTTGTTCATCAAGCGAAAGAGTTTACAACACACTGCACACCTGCGAACTTCGAAGTTTGCAGGTGGTAATGATATCTCGTCCTCTTTGCCTTAGGGTGGCTTCAGACTGAGGCTCCGGAACGAGGAGAGAAAAGAAGAGTCTTCCGCCTGGAACGTGAACATTGTGATGAGTCCGCCGGTTGCTTATTCACTTGGTGTGGAACACAATTCATAACTCTACTCTGCAAATCTGACGTGGACACTGTGAGCTGCTGAGGGCGGAGGGAGGGGGGTCGGAACAGCAAGAAGGAAACTGTTCCGTGATGTGGCTCAGAAAAATGTGTGACACTCCGTCGAGTGTGAAGATGTACAGCGCAGAACATGGCACATGACAATGGTTCATTTGATTGCGCGTGCAGCAGAGGTGTGCCGCCGCTCAATGTGAAGCGGGCCTTAGAACTCACCTTCCATAATCTCCATCCATCCGTTTGAGATCTGCAGAAATGTCTATTCAATTGGGTCCCCGCAGAAACGTACCATGTACAACGAAAGTCAGCTTTCATGGTTTCCATACGAGAGCTACCGTATCCGTATATGTATGATGTCTAAGTTAGAGAGATACACGAGTCCCCTGAAGAGAAGAACAGCAGCCAGTCGATAGAAGGTAAGAGCCTCGATTCTATTTCGACCATGTTGCTGATGTTGGCAATCGCATTCCTCTCCATCGCTGCGATTTGCAGCAGATTGGGCAGTCTCGGATGGATTCTGAACGATCTTTCCCTCCATATTCGTGATGCGCTACAGATAGGCGGGAAGAAACCCTTCCCCCCGGGCCCTCGGGCATGGCCAATCATCGGCGATCTGCATCTCCTAGCCGATCGACCACATCAAATCATCAGGGATTTGTCTGGCAAATATGGTCCCGTTGTCGGCCTCCGCCTCGGAAAGCGTCGCGCGATTGCCGTTTGCACTCCAGCGACAGCGAGGGAGGTGCTGTTCACCCATGATAAGATTTTCGCCAACAGACCTTACTTTCAAGTTAACGAGCAATTCCTGTACGGCCGTGACACCAGTGTCGTCTTCACCTCACTATGTCCGGCGTGGAGAAGGAATCGTAAGATTTGTACTATTGCACTCGTCACAGCGAGGCGGATGCAGCAACTTGAGCATATTCGAAGTGAGGAGGTGAGCTTTCTTCTCCGCGAGATCTATGAGGAATCACAAGGGGGTAGAAAGTCTGTAGAGGTAGGCAGGTACGTTCAGCTGATGACTGCTCGTCTAACTTTGCGCATGATCGACTCAGAAGCCAGATTCGTTCCTGGTATTGAAGGGCTGTTGGAAATGATCAAGGAAGTTGAACACGAATTCAGTTCTCCGCTCATCGGAGACTTCATCCCAGCACTTTCTTTCCTGGATGTTTGGAAAAAGATCCGTGTCCGTAGAATGCATCGGCGTATGGACTCCATCCTTTCAGCTTTGATTGTGAAACGAAAGCAAGCCATGCTAACTTCTTCCTCCTCCTTTGACGACCTTCTGGAGGTTCTGCTGTCAAAAGAAGCTGATCAAAACGGATGTGCGGGTTCTGCGGCTGTCGTGGATGCGCTGACTGTGGAGGAGATGAAAGCTATTTTGCTGGTGATTCTTCCTCCTGCTTATGACGCCTGTTAAACGCCTTTGTTTTCCTGTTTTTGACAGAATTGCTTGGAGCTGATTACAAACAGGAGATGTCCGAAACAGATATTGAAAAGGATGTTGACGAACTTGTGACCCTCTTGCTCGACGATCCATTGCTTTTTCAGGCTGTAATCTTTATTACAGAAACCAAAGGAGGGTAGATTTGACCAAAGCCTATTGAAAGCTTTGATCTTTGTCGTAACCATGATACCCATAAATATACCTTCTAATTCTGCATCAGTTTTGCAGGAAATTCTTGGCGGTGGGATCATCACAACGGCACTCACGATCGAATGGGGTTTGGCGGAGCTTCTCAAGCATCCACGATGCCTGCAACGAGTTCGTATGGAGATAGAGGAAGCTTTGCCGAAGAAAGGAGACGACCTCATACGCGAGGTAGATATAGTCAATGTAGACTTTCTTAAGTGTATGGTGAAGGAAGTCGCCCGACTGCATCCCGCAGTGCCTATGTTGGTGCCACGGATTTCGACGCAGGAGTGCCAGATCGGGGGATATATCATTCCACCGCAGACGCTCGCGTTCGTTAATGTGTGGGGGATCAGCAGAGATGAAAGCGTGTGGCCGAACGCGCTGCAATTCCTGCCGGAGAGGTTCGAAGGGAAGGATGTGGAGCTGAAGGGCCAGCACTTCGAGCTGCTGTTCGGCTCTGGAAGAAGGATATGTATGGGGCTCCCTCTGGCTGTCTCCATGGTTGGCCTCACTCTTGCCAATCTAATTCATCACTTCGACTGGCAGCTTTCTGAGGGGCAGACTCCAGAGACTTTGAACATGGACGAGAGCAACGGCCTGAACCTCAACAAAGCTGTGTCCACTATGGCTGTCCCGAAGCCCCGTTTCATGATAGCCATCGCTAACACTCTTGCTTAAGGCAGATGTGCAGAAACTCTGGAGGCTAACTACACCCGACCTCGTAAGGTAGAGGCACCCATTTTGGGGAACTTTGAGGCATCCAGCTCTAGGTGAGACTTGAATCTTGGCCATCTACCTAGGAGTACAAGGCACATCCGCTAAACCACGCCTATTGGATAGCTACTGTATCAACTGGCCTCAAAACCGGCCTTCAAAGTACGACACGGCTAGTGAGTATGTTGTATCATATGACACGACTTGTCTAGTAAGTATGTTGTTTCATGATGTCGAAATTACTTTTACTTTTGTTCATGCTCTTAAGGCAAGTGGATGAAGTCCCAAGCCACTCTCCAGGTGGTTGGACCGCTCATCTTTTAAGGTGGGGGTGAGGGTTCAGCCCCCATTGGCAACATGTAAAGGACATGTTTAACATGGAATGATGTATCATGTGGTTGTGTCACTGCTTGTTCTGCCCCGTGGTAGTTGTGACCAGAGTTTAACCCAGCTTTGTAAACCCTTATTCTTGTGCGATAAGGGGGTCCCATGGGTATAAATCCTTATACAGTCATAATTTTAAAGTTAAAGCTCGGGGGAGTAGGCATCGGCTGAACCTCCATTAAAAAAAAAGGCAAGTGGATAAACAATATTTTCATTTTATTGAGTTCCCTTGAATTTGGGCTTTTGGGCTTTACACAGAACCTCTCTTCTTTTTCAAGTTTCATAGCTTTGTTTATTTGGTCACAAAAACCCTTGAACTGAATGAATGAAGAAGAAACACTTAGAAGAGATGTTCATCTATTTGATTCGTTGATGATATGAATTATGGAATGCATACTTAGGCAAGAAAAAGACCATAAAATGATGTAGAAGATAGCTAGTTTCAATTATGCTAGCTCTCTTTTCAAGAAGATTGGTAAACAAGGAAGTCAATTGGCTTGAATACAAGCTTAGCTGGAGATTTGCATGCATGTTTGATTCAAATTTTGAAAAGAAAAGTTCTAGGGAATTTTATGTGGAGGCTACTTACTACTCAACACCAATGCAAAACTAGTTTTCACATTGCATATGGCCGTAGAACAATGCAAAAGTTGAGCTTTTTTTCTTTTTGAGAGTACAATGAATTGGAAATACACACTCACACACCCAATCTCGTAAAGTAGAGGCATCCATCATGAGAGTTAAACCCAAGACTTCCTCCCACAGCTTGTTAAGATAGTTGAGCTTGCTTAGATAGTTTGAGTAAAAAATATTTGATCGAAACCTTTCTAAAAAAAGGTTAAAAGAAAGTTTGGGTACATTTTGAGATTCATTACCAAATTTTCTTTTCTTTTCATTACCAAATCTTCTTTGAGCTTCTTTAACAAATTTTCTTTCTTTTCAACCTTTCTTTCGTTCATGCCCTTTCTCGCAAATATCTAGCCTTGTTCATTAACGTCTTCAATAGGGAATTTTTTCTTGTCACGAGTAACAAGAGTGTATTGAAATCGAAACTAATTAGTAATCATATTCCTATAAGATATTCTCAGTGCCACACATCACCTTTTCTCAGTTGCTTGCCTTCTCACAAGATTTTTAGGCTAATAAATGAGTTTTATTTTGATGGAGTTTGGAAGAAATTAATATGGTAGTAAGAATACATGTAATTTTATGAGAGTTTTCAAAGTGCCACCGAAAGAAATATGAAAACATGTAGAAGACATCTTCTTCAAAGGGCTACACAAATTAAGTAGATAGATTGTAGACATATGAAATATTCATGCAAACATGTCCAATGCAATGTTTCGGTTAAGTCACATAAAAGCATTTGATTACTCATAATTGATGGCGGATGTATGCCAATCCCTATGCAATTCATGTGAATGATCTTCACATGTATATTTTTTTACACTTCTGCAACCTGAAACGCCTCGTTCTCATAGTTTGTGTAGATACTTTCATATAGTTTTGGTTCCCCACACTAAGGGAAATAATCTCTACATAGGCTAGTTGATTTATGCACGAGCTTATCACACAGTGACCATACTTCACTTGAGTGAGCTTCTCTCCATGAATAACCAAAGAACGAAACTCAAATTCAACCTAATGTGAAAAAATTGTAATGGCTACCTAATGACAGCAAAATCATAGCAAATGTATAACCATGGAAGTAGAACTAGTGCTTACAAATAAGAGCTAGATAACTCTAACAGTGCCTTCACACAAAAAAGATATAAATCACAATAATTCACTATTTTCCACATTTCTCAAAGTTTGCAAAAAGACTATAATATCTATCAAATGACTCAAGGATGAAATAAATCAGAAGAGGAAGCAAGGGGCTTGGTTGCAAATTAAGAGGGACTTATTCAATCTAAAAGCCACATGGGACTACTCATTTTGAACTCTAAGGATATATATATATATATATATATATATATATATATATATATATATATATATATATATATATATATATATATATATATATGTATGTGTGTGTGTGTGTTGGAAAAGCTAGATGCACTTTTCCTAAAAATTAGGAGTCACATGCAAGTGTCATTGGAAAATAGATGAGATGAGTGTCATTGGAAATAGATGAGATGAATGAGGGGGTTGCAATAACATTTTGGTAGAGGAATCTCATGGAATTCCATGTCCTTTAGTGGTCTACTTTTGCCTATTGAGACCTGTTGTATAATTACATGGGTCTAAGGGGTAGAACCCTTGGGTTTCTAGGTGTGAAACACTTTGGATTTATGGTTTATTTACCCCTTTTAGATGGGTCTTGAACCTTATGGTTAATTCTCTAAGGTTGAGTACCTTAAGTTTGATTGGAAGCTTCTCCTAGCCAGTTGGTTTGTATGTAAGAGCTTAGGGAGTGTTGTTTTAGAAGCCATGTGATTTAATGTGTTTTCCTAAGCTTGGAAACCATGTGAACACCTTAGGGACCCATGTGATGGAAGGTACACATGTCCCCCTTACGGAACCACGTGATGGAAGGCACACATGTCCTCTTGAGAGGGACTTACCTCCTTGGGCTTGGAGCTATATATTGGAGGGGTTGGTTGGGTGGAAAGGCATCTCTCTTCCTAGTGTGTGGCCTTGCTAGTTAGTTCTCTTCGACTTCTTAGTTCATTTGTGTAGAGGCTATGGAGTTCCTTGAGCTTGGAGAGTTCTTTTAGAAGCCATGTGATTTCATGTGATTTCTTAAGCTTGGAAACCATGTGAACACCTTAGGGACCCATGTGATGGAAGGTACACATGTCCTCTTGAGAGGGACTTACCCCCTTGGGCTTGGAGCTATATATTGGAGAGGTTGGTTGGGTGGAAAGGCATCTCTCTTCCTAGTGTGTGGCCTTGCTAATTAGTTCTCTTAGACTTCTTAGTTCATTTGTGTGAAGGCTATGGAGTTCCACAACAGTGGTATCATAGCTAGGATATATGAACATTTTTAGTTTAGATATTCCAATTTCCAATGAAGAATTTTTCATGGCTGCGTCTTCTTGATCTTGAGAAGGCATTGCCCATGGTGGATTTCCAAAGTCCTTGAGGGACTCTCTTGCTTGTAAAAATGAGGTTCCACGTGAGCTAGGATATATGAACATTTTTAGTTTAGATATTCCAATTTCCAATGAAGAATTTTTCATCGCTGCGTCTTCTTGATCTTGAGAAGGCATTGCCCATGGTGGATTTCCAAAGTCCTTGAGGGACTCTCTTGCTTGCAAAAATGAGGTTCCACGTGACCCCCTCTCTCTGAGGTAATCGTTCATTTTTGTTATGGGCATTTTAGCCATCCGACAGGCAGCCAAGAAGCCCGCTTGTTTGGGTCATAAGAGACTACTAGACTGTCAGGAAGGCAGGACAGGATCCCATGCCGCTGTGCGGGCTGCCTTCTTACTATATGTTGAGTAAAACCATGAGGCCCTTCATCCTCTATTGAGAGAGAAAGGCAGATACGACTATGTGGGATTTCTCCTCCACCGAATTGAATAAGGAGCCAACACGAGCACTCCTTCCTCTGTGTTTGTAATGTTGAGGGCAGCGTTTTCATTTTATAGAGCTTTCTATAGGAAAGAGGATTGTATGATCTGAAACGAAAGTCTTCCTGACCTCGTATTTTTTGTGTAGCAATTTGTAGGTCGATCAAACTCGAGGATAGAAAGGATGTGCTTCCGTGATTTTCGCCCTTTCGAATCTCCTCGTATTAGGAAGAAGAATGGAACTTCGTTTTTCTTAAATGGATTGCATTGGAACGATGTTTTTTTTTTTGTATGAGGGATAGTTAACACGTGAATTTTACTTTTTATTCACTTTCAAGCTTCTTCTCAATGATAGAAGAAAGATCGCGATATCTACTCAAGAGTGTTTTGATCCACTCATTTGCACCTACGAGTGTAAAAGAGAACAGAAGTGCCATTGACATCCTTCTCTTGTTCAAATGACATCAAAAAGAGGAGATAAATCAAAGGATTTCTTTGCCCCTTCCGAATGAGACAATCTCAAGGTAAAAATTTTGTTTGATTTCAACATTTTTTTGCCATAGCTTTGATTTTCTTTCCACCTACTCATAATAAGCTGATTTATTATCATCCAAGGGGACATGAGAATATAGTGAAGGAAAATGGAAGCTAATACTTAATTGGAAAACCCATGTGCGTTGAAAGAAATATAAGTTCCTCAAAATACTTTCATGCATCTATGCATTAGAAATGAATGTGTATTTTCTATTGGCTAGAGATGGGCAAAAGTTTCACCGTTTGCACACCTCAAGTTTCATCTTCATTAGAAACACCCAAATTACACAAAGCCATGATCACAATAATGAAGATGCATGAAAAGGAAGCACATGTTGTGCTTATGAAGAAAGATCAAGGTTGGAATGAAGGTTATGTATTCTTTGAATTATGCTCCTGTATTTTTTATTTTATGTCATGAATGATTTTATGACATACAAAGTTAAGAATCATGTATATGAATCATTTAGATGAATATTATGCATGATAAACTGATAGTGTATGCATTATGTACATACTTTTCTCATATAAAAAAGGCAAACCTATACAAAATGTTAGCACATGTAAGACTAAGATCATTGTTCTATGTCAAGGGTATTTTTCTTTCTAAGTGTAAAGGAAGCATGTGCATAGTTATACATAAGGATTGCACCCTTTAGTATCCATACATAAATTCAAGGCATGGTCTTGGAAGTACCTGCACTTTGGACACACAAGTAAGTATGTAGTGCCAAGATGGAAGGGAAGGATCATAATAGCCCAAGCCTGCTTCATCACCGTGAGAACACTAAAGTAAAGTCAAAGGATGGATGAAGCTTAATTTTCAGGTAAATATTTGCACACCTTTCTTTTCCTTGCAGACTAAAGAGCATACAATGCATGTCATAATAGACATTCATTTGAAAAAAGGGTGCATAGATTGAGTGGCCTTATTTGTTTGGTCACATACACAATTAAGTCATGGAAATGATTTGCACTATGCATCAAATTCATATAGTCTCGGAAAAGAAAGATTGGTTGTGCATAAATATGTTCATGTTTTATTTATGCATTATGGCAACTCTGATGCACAAAAAGAAAGATGCATGTAAAATTTTGCACCATCCTTTGAATAAAAAAAAGTTCCAAATTGGAACTTTTGCATGCTTTAAGGAGGGGTTCAACTTTTGAACCTTATCCATGCAACATCTTTTCCAATAAAGGTATAAATGTCTTGGCATACACTAAAGTATGCATTTGGAATGTATTACATGGGTTTAAGGGTTAAGAGGGAGATTAATTTCTTAAAGTTAAGCTTAAGTATGATTATAAGTTCCATGATAGGAATAATGGTAGTAGATCCAATTGGCCATAAGTAAAACTACCATTCATTTCCTATATAGTTGGATCAGCAAGGCCAAGGACTTAAATGATAGGTCAAAATGTTTCTCTTAGTTAACCACAAGAGAATGGTGGTAACTTAGAGTGGCTACTTGCTAGCTTTAGGAAAAGAAAATATACCATTATAATATATCTATATATACATATAGGTAATGTTAGAAGATCGAAGTGTCAATTCTTTTGTTTGAGAAAGTTCTTTGTTTGAGAGAACTAAAGAAATGTTTGGAGCTTTACATCATTTTTCCAAGAAAATGCAAGGCATGAAGAGAAGGTAAAACTTAAGGGTTGTATAAACCCTAACTACCATTTTCTAATGTCCTAGAAGTAAAGGACTATTTAAATGGTAAATAGTATTGCCATCTACTTCAAATTAAAGATCTCATTGGCAAAGCAATTCTTCTTCTTTTAGATTACTCATTATGTCAAAAGATAATATCTAGTTGAGTATAAAATAGCTCTATTATCCGGTGACATAAAATGATCTTTTAGAGTACATCTAAACAAAGGAATCATTGAGAGGCCAATCTCTGACATTAAGTCTTGTCAAATTGCAATTACAACTAAGACTTGGTAAGTTGAAAGTCCATTGTAGCATAGGAAACATATATACTCTCCAATGGAAATAACACTTACAAGTCCAAGAAGTAATAGCTCTTACTTGATTAGACTAAATCAAGGTTTGATCCAAAGATTCAAGCCAAGTTACCTTTACCAAATTGGAAGTGTAAGCCGGATGGTATGGGACATCTATGTTTCCACTACCCCTTAAGTAGATTCGGTGGTATGGGACATCAAATGTATGGGTAATACAAACTTGAAACTTTGGGATATTTGTTCAAAATATGTTGATATATTTAGGTAGTGATGTGTGTGAACACTCTTGGACCATCGAGGCACTTTTTTCCCTCTTTAGGAGGTTTCCTCCCCCCCTTTGTATATACACCTATTGCCCTAATGGGCTACTTATCTTTGTACATTCTCTAAAAATACATTCAATATTGTGTGTTGTGCTCCAAGCTTCTTCTTCTTCCTTGTGTTGTTCACGTGCTTCCATAGACGTCTAACTCCAACAATTGGTATCAAAGCAGGTCGCCGCTTCATCTAGGGCGTCGTCAACACCTCTCCGGTTGTATTCTCAGATTCACGCAATCTGAGAATACAACCGCGATCTGAGCTCGTTTTGGCCTCCGAACGCACTCTCACAGTGCTTGTGTAGGCTATTTCGTCTTTTTGTGCCAAAGATATATACCAATTTCGATTCGCCAGTATAAGCATCTCAAAGTCTGCTACAGATTTAGTAGAACTCATCTGGGTAGTTTTGTTCAACTTTTTGAGATACAATCAATTTTCTGCATCAAGGTATCTTAGTCACCGGCCATGGCTGAAAGTAGTGATGTATTTTGTATGTTGGTTGTTGAGGATAAGTTGGATGGTACCAACTACCCTTTGTGGGCTTATATGATGCGACATGTATTGGCTGCAAAAGGACTGTGGAACATTGTGCAGGGTGTCAAAAAATGTCCTATCACACCTACAACTGCTATAACTGTAGGTACTGAAGCTGATGCAGAAGGTATCAAAGATGATGATATTCTGCATATTCTTGTTCGTGCTGCGGTTTTTGTTGCACCTACTACACAACAGATTTGTTGGGATGGCAGAGATGCTCAGGCACATGCCTTGATAGCTTTGTCTGTCAAACGTGCCATTATTCCTCACATTCGCTCTTGCAAAATACCTAAGGATGCTTGGGATACACTTACCACATTGTACCAAGCTAGGAATGAGGCTCGTGTTGCTTACCTCCGAAAATAGTTGGAGAGTGAGCAAATGAATGAAGGTGATTCTTTGGACAGTTTCCTAACAAAGACCAAAGACTTGAAGGAACAGTTGATTTCTACTGATGATGTTATACCAGATAGCTCACTTGTGCAAACTGTTCTGAATGGTCTTCCTGATTCATATCAGAGTTTTGCTTCTACTCTTCGGTTGATGATGAAAGGCAATCCAAATGCCTTATCATTTGAGGAGTTAGTCTCTGTTCTGTTGTAGGAAGATCAGTCCAGGTAGAACAGGTCCATTATGCGAGTTGCAGATCAAGCTTTCCTCGCATGTTAGAAGGGCAAAGGAAAATGGAGCTCTTCAATTAGTAAGCAAAAATCTGCCAATTCTACACAATCGAAGAGGGAAGACAAAGATGAAAAGAAATCAGAAAAGAAAAAAATTGTTTTGCAAGTACTGTAAAGGAAATGATCATATCATAAAGAACTGTCCTAAACTGGCTACAAAAGAGGCAAAGAAAAAAGAGGCAAGAATGGTTGTTGCAGAGGCCTCTACTCCATAAACAGAGTCTGCTAATCTTATGCACGAAGAAGAATGGGCATTTACTACTATTTGCAGTTTTGACCCATCTTCTCATGAGCAGTGCATGTCTGTAGTAGACTCAGATGTTTGGTACTTTGACAGTGGGGCGACCAAACATATTACCTCGTAGCGTAGTTTTTTCTCTTCACTCGAGCCTGCCCCTATAGGAAATATTGTTACATGCGCCAACAACTTCTCTTATCCTGTTATGGGAGTTGGTAAGATCATTTTGACTACTGCTGATGGTAGTTCTTTCACTTTGTCAGATGCTTTGTTTGTGCCAGAGATCAAGAAAAATCTCTTATCAGTTTTTGCATTAGCCAAGATTGGCTTGGTTGTGAAATTTATTGATGATAGGTGTACAATTCATGATCTATCAAATGGCGATGTGATTATTGCTTCTGGCATTTTATGTCCTGGGTTATATAAGCTCATAGACCATGAAAGATCTGTAAATGATTTGGCATGTGCAATACATGATTCTCAGGCTATGTCAGATGCAAAGCTTTGGCATGCATGCTTTGGTCATCTTAATTTTGCTAGTTTGCTATGCCTGCAGAAATCGGAAATGATGTCCTCTTTGCCCAAACTTGAGGCACCTCGAAAACATGTTTGTGAAGGATGTATTTTTGGCAAAATGCAGCATTCGTCCTTTCCAAAAGATGGTTTAGTTTGGGCTACTCAGAAATTGCAGCTTGTACATAGTGATGTCTGTGGTCCTATGCAAACACCTCCTTTTGGAAATTATCTTTACTTCGTGACTTTCATCGATGATTTTTCCAGGCATGCATGGGTATATCCATTGAAGGCAAAGTACGAAGTGTTCATGTGCTTCAAACACTTTTTGGTTTTGGCTGAAAATCTATCAGCATGTAAAATGGGCATCCTCCGTTCTGATCGAGGGGGGTAATATATGTCTTCTGATTTTAATGCATTTCTGGCTGAACGTGGGATAAAACACCAGTGTACAGTGCCGTATACACCTCAAGAGAATGGAGTTGCTGAAAGACAGAACAGGTCACTCATGGAGATTGCGAGGTGTATGGTCAAGAGTCAGGCTTTACCACATATTTTCTGGCTTGAGGCTGTCATGTGTGCATCATATGTACTTAATAGGTGTCCCACTAAAGCATTGTAGTCTATCACTCCGTATGAGGCTTGGCATGATCGCAAGCCATATGTTGCTCATCTGCGTGTTTTTGGTTTTCTAGCATATGCATTAGTGCATGAACAACATCGCAGTAAATTGGATGATAAAGCAGTAAAATGTATTTTTGTTGGGTACAGTTGTGAAAGTAAAGGCTATCGTCTGTATCATCCATAAACTAAACACATTCTGGTTATCCGTGATGTTGTCTTTGTGGAAGATGCTATTGAGCCATTGCTTTCATGTACTAAGGAGACATGTGTTCACTCCAAAGACATGTATGATACTTTGCTGCCTCTTTTTACAGGTGGACAGTCTAGTGCTGGTCCTAATGAGGCAACTTCTCAACCTTTGGAGGTTTCAGGTGATGATGCAAATCATTCCATTTTTGATACAGATTTACATGATGCACTTGTTGATGAGAGAGCTGATATTGAGCAGGCAAAGACTATGCCAAAATGGTTGGTGCAGACTTTGTGTGATAGCAAATTAGATGCACCTCTATCCTATCGTACTCGTTCAGGCTCTCATAGTACCTCATTTGCATCAGATTGCTATGCTATGGCTGCATCTAGTCTCTATGATGAGAATGAGCCTGTTTTGTTTGATGAAGCACAAAATTCAGAAAATTGGATGGCTGCTATGCAATCTGAATATAATGCTATAATGAAGAATGGTACTTCGTCTTCGTGTGACTTGCCTCCTGGCAAGAAGGCCAGTGGCGCTAAGTGGGTTTACAAGTTGAAGCGTAAGCCTGATGGAACAGTTGACAGGTATAAGGCTAGGCTTGTTGCAAAGGGTTATGCGTAGGAAAGAGGCATTGATTTTGATAAGACCTTTGCACCTACATGTCGTATGACTATTGTTCGGAGCATCTGTGCACTTGCAGCCCATCATGGTTGGAATGTACATCAGCTGGAGCTTAAAACAACATTTCTGAATGGTGACTTGCATGAAGAAGTGTATGGTTTTTAGTCCCATGGCTTTGTGCAGAAAGGGCATGAAAACCAGGTGTGCAGGTTAAAGAAGGCATTATATGGTTTAAAGCAAGCACCACGTGCTTGGTATGAGTAGATACATGTCTATTTGATTGCACATTGTTTTGAGAATAGTCCAACTAAAAGCACCTTAAATGTTAAGCGTGCTAATGATGTGTTTCTGATCATTGTTGTCTATGTTGATGACATGCTGCTCACTAGTCCTATTGAGAAGCATATTACTGATTTTAAGGCTGATTTGCATGCCTCATTTGAGATGTCTGATTTGGGGCATTTGCATCATTATTTGGGCATTCAATTTATGCACGTTGATGGTGGAATGGCTTTTTATCAAATGAAATATATTGACACATTATTGCAGTGTTTTGGCCTTGGAGACTGTAAACCTATTGCCACTCCTATGGAAACAAGTCTACGACGGAGGCTTCATGATGCTGGAGATGCATTTGATGATGTTCTCTATCAGTAGGCTGTTGGATGCTTTATTTACTTATGCATTACTCGACGAGATATTCAGTTTGCTGTCTCACAGATGAGCAGGTTTATGCATTGCCCAGGAGTCAAGCATTGGCAGGCGGTTAAGCGCATCTTTCGCTACTTGAGTGATACCTAGATACTTGGTTATCCCAAGGGGGGATCACTACCGCTAGATTTGCATGCTTTTTTTGACTCTGATTGGGCTGGTTGCTATGACACTCGTGTGTTCACTAGTGGCTTTTGCTTCATGCTTGGTAGTTCATGTATATCTTGGTTGAGCAAGAAGCAGCCTATTGTGGCCACTTCCAGTTGTGAGGCTGAGTATAGGACAGCTTTCACAGTGACTGTTGAGTGTGTGTGGCTCAAACGCCTTATGGCTGATTTGGGTGTTGGTCAGTCTTCTGCCACCACCATCTTCACTGACAGTCAGAGTGCATTGGCAGTTGTGAGGAACCTTGTGTTCCATGCTCGCACTAAGCACATTGAGATGCATTATCATTATGTCAGGTAGAGGTTCTCTATTGGGGAGATCAGCTTGGCATATGTGCCCACGTATGAGAACATTGTAGACTTTTTCACGAAGGCTCTACGTAGGAAGAAGTTTGAAGCTTTTCGCAAAGATTTGGGCTTACTTCCTTTTGTGGAGTGATTTCCACATAGCTTGGCACTTCCTTATACATGAGTGCCAGCTACTTGTTCACCGCATCACTCCCAGGGGGGATTTGTTGATATATTTAGGTAGTGATGTGTATGAACACTTTAGGACCACCGCGGCACTTTTTTCCCTCTTTAGGAGGTTTTTTTTCCCCCGGCTTGTATATAATGCCTAATACCCTAATGGGCTACTTATCTTTGTACACTCTCTAGTAATACATTCAATATTGTGTGTTGTGCTCCAAGCTTCTTCTTCTTCCTTGTGTTGTTTGCATGCTTCCACAAACGTCTAACTCCAACAAAATCTTGAATGAAAGTTAAAAATCTATGAATAGTTCTTTTAACCATGAGGGACAATAAAAGATTGAAAGTAAACTCTTTCAAATTCTATTGAAAGAGCATGATTTTCAATATAACCTCAGACAATTTTCGAGGATGAAAACCCTTAAGGAGGGGAGAAAGTCCCCAAGAACCCGTATCTTATGATAAGGTATTATAAGGTAAAAGATATGATAAAGTTGAAGTACTTCCTTGTATGCTAGTGCTTCATATTTCTTTCATTACATCTTCCAACCTAGATGAAGTTCTCAAGGTTTGGGAATTCTCAAAGAACCTCAATGCAAGAGAACACTTTCATACACCATAAGGATTGTACAAATCCTAAGTGGGTTAGGAAAAGAAGTTGGATGGGCTATAAAGCATAATCATAAAAGTATCTTGATGCTTCATGGGGATAACATAACATGTTATGGATTCCAGTAATATAGAACTAAGGAATATGGCTTCTTGAATGAAGCATAATAGCTAGATCCCCAAGTAAAACCCATGGGTAAAGCATTGAACATGAAGGGATCTATTGGAGAAAGACTTAGTCTTATCTCTTATTTTGGTAAAAGAAGAGAAGAAGAGCCAAAGAACCCAAGTAGGGTAAAGATCAAGTCAAAATTAAAGTTTTATAAGATAAGTCACACCACATCAAATGGTTAACCAAATATTTTGAGTATGATTAGTAGTGGTGTATCTAAGTACCTCAGTCCTTGCTCTCATAATTTGGTACCATAGTATGAAGGGCATTTAAAAGGACAGAGAAGGTGAGAAGATATAGAGACATAGTTATGTGGATTGGATGAAGAACCACGGTGGGTACTGATTCCCATTGAGTACTTTTTCTTGATGGCCAGAAGAAAAAGGGACTCATGATCCAATGGAATACATCAAGAAGAAAATGTCTAGGAATAGACATCTTCTTCCATTATCCTCTCAAAGGGAAGAAGAATTCTTCCAACAAGATACAAAAGGATCTATCTCTCATAAAAAGTTAGAAATAAAGAGAGGATCAACTTCTTTGAGTTTGAAGCTAAACTCCAAAGGATGACACTCTAAAAGTTTCATCTAAAAGTTATGAATTGAAATTCAAGGAACATAAAAATGATCTTAGACCAAGCTTGAAAGAAAGCTCAGAAAGATCATCTTTTTGATACTTGATCATTCAAGTTAACTGAAGAATAGGAAAGATCTAATTATGATGTCAACATAGGACATCTATAATAGATCTAGAATATAAGGGAGAGAACTCTGGAAGGATCAAGAAGATCTTTACGGTTTGATATCCAACTAAAGATCCGTAAGGATTAAGCATTGAAGAAATGATTGGAAAAATCTATTTCTATTTATAACCTTAAAGATAATACGATCTTTTACACTATGAGCTCCCATCTTGGGACGTAGTTATAAAGATCTTAATGTTTTTGGAAGAACAAGTAAACTAGGTTTCAATCAATTGGAGTCTACAATAGTTAGATTAATCGCTATGGATTTGTCCCTTAAAATGGATTCTTAAAACTACGTAAAGTTTTGAAAGAACATTGAACCCATTTTGGTAAGCTATTCTCTTTGAAGATAAAGAGGATGTTATATCCTCTTAGAGTTAGATAGATAATCCACCTATACCATTCTATTGTTTGGGCAAGGAATTATAAAAATAGATTCCCCTCTATGTTTGGAGGCAAATTTTAAATAGGAAAATCCACCCATTTTACTAAGCCTAAAGGTACAAAGTATGTGTACATAAAAAATGAAGTGATTTGGACAGGGATTATGAAAGATTCATCTTCCTTTTAGAACAAGTTGGATTCTGACTTGAGAGATGAATCTGATAAGGAAACCTTAAGTAGCATTCATCTATTTTGCTAGGTCCATGCACAAGTGGTGCAAAGCGATGGACCAAGATAGTAATTTAGCTGAAGTCACTTTGTATCCACCTAATTCACATGTTGGAGCTATGGAGAGACAGATGGAACATGGCTTAAACAAGGAAATAGACAAGGATGTTCTCTTCCACCTTTTCATTCTTTCCATGCTTTGCATTCGGCTCATTTCTTTTTCGTATGCAAACTAGATGGAACTTTGAATGATTGGGGCAAGGAATTAGACCACACATGGATTCTCCTCTTTTAAGATTCAGTCGAGATAGAATTCCCCTTTCGGATTAAGAGGTATACTTAGATAGATGAAAGCCATGATGCTTGAGATTGATCATGGGGCACAGGGGAATACCCCAAGGTATATATCTCCACTCATTTTTGAGGTCGCAAATGCTTTTAAGGGGGGGAGAATGTTGTATAATTACATGGGTCTAAGGGGTAGAACCCTTGGGTTTATAGGCGTGAAAACCTTTGGATTTATGGTTTATTTACCCCTTTTAGATGGGTCTTGAACCTTAGGGTTAATTCTCGAAGGTTGAGTACCTTAGGCTTGATTGGAAGCTTATTCTAGCCACTTGGTTTGTATGTAAGAGCTTTTTTTAGAAGCCATGTGATTTCATGTGATTTCCTAAGCTTGGAAACCATGTTAACACCTTAGGGACCCACGTGATGGAAGGTACACATGTCCTCTTGAGAGGGACGTACCCCCTTGGGCTTGAAGCTATACATTGGAGGGGTTGGTTGGGTGGAAAGGCATCTCTCTTCCTAGTGTGTGTGGCCTTGCTAGTTAGTTCTCTTAGACTTCTTAGTTCATTTGTGTGGAGGCCATGGAGTTCCTTCCACAACAAGATCTATCCAAACCTTGTACAAATCTTGCACTCTGATTATGACGTGCTAGAAAGCTTATGCTTTTTCCATCCATGATATCGAATAAAAGTTTTACGTGATGAATTGAGCATGTCCATATAGCACATGGGAGCTTTGAATTCGTGGATACCTCATGTATTATGTAAATATGAGTTCATAGGTGTGATTCTTTTCACCATCAAATCTGGTTCTTGTGTTATAAAAAGAAAATAAAGCTTTATTTTGGATAGCTACATCAAACAAATCAAGAAAAAAAATTTGCTATTTTGCTTAGTTTTTTATAAGGAAAAAATTAACGAATATCTACTTTTCAAAAAGCTACACTTCAAAATATATATAAAGACCAGAAATTTTTATTACTTTTATCATAGAATAAATCTTGAAGATGTCTCCTCAATGTTAGAGAAGGAGACGCTAGAGATAGAGATCATAGAGGAGCTAAAATAGGACATAAAGTTAATGAGGAGAGGAGAAAAAGTGAACTTCAAGAGGGGAGGAGTTCAACTTTTGAAAGCTTTGGAGGCTTGGGCTAGTATGTGCTCACACACTGGTGGATTTCTTTAACCTCTTCATACCCTGTTAAGTTTTTCATAGGTTTTATTTGTTATTATTTCATTATGAGTTTTGTATGTCAATCCTCATTATAAATTTTGTATATCAATCCTTATTATTATCATTAATTTCATTGTATCTATAAATAAATCTCTCTCATATGAGTAAATTGTTTTCATATATATTGAGTTGTCATCTCAATGTATCCGACACACATTTCATGCACCGTACCTTGAAAATCATAGTTGTAATTGATCCTTCGAATGCTACACCTTCAAAGAAGCAAAGTGGAAACTTAGAAAAGTAGAGTGAAGTGATTGACAATTAATTCATAGCTCTGCTTTTGGAATTGCATTTAAAGCCATTGTTGTCAATTATTATGGGAAATACTTTCTTCATTTATTATTTATTCAAGAAATTGCACATTTCTTTTGAAGGTTTGTGTGGCTTGACAACCACCAATCTTTAAAGGACAATTGAAGCTTCTTCCTCTTAACTTCCTCTTCATATCTGAGAATGATCTTGATCTTGCAAAGGCCTTTTTTGCATGTGGAAATTACTTTTGTTACCTTCAATCTCAAGGCAAATGAGCCTACCCTAAAGTTTCTCCCTTCTCTCTCTTCAAATTTATTGGATCTCCTTTTGAGTTTTGTGTAAATTGGTATGGGTCTGATTGATCACATTAATCTGTCTCTTAGAATAAGAGGAGTGATCGTTGAAGGCTTGTCTTGACATGAGTGCTATTTCATGTCAAACCTAGGGGATTGAGGACATAGGATTAGCATGAAACCATGGAGCTATCCTACCCTTAAGAATTGGGTTTAAATGAGATAACAATCGAGAAGTGCCAGACACAATAATGACCATGCTTTGGGAGAGGGAGGGGAGAGCCAAGTGATGGATGATGCTTTGTGAGATTTATCACATGTCAAGTCTATCCTTATGAAGCTGAACTCCAAATTGTAGATTTGACCAAGAAAATGGAGACTCCTTCACTTCTACCAGATTCTGGTGAAGCTTGAGAAGATCCAATCTAGTATCTCTTTCAATCCTTTTAATAATGTTCACCTTTTTTTCCCACCTATATGAAAGCACTTTCATCACGTTATGGTCACCAAAAAGGATGATATCTGAGGACAAGGAGTAAACAGATTGCCACATGTCAACCCTCTCCAAATCTTAGTTCAAGGCATAAATTGAGGTGATGGAAAAGGGATCTGACCTAGTGAAAAATGCCATAGTTGTTTGTGATCGATGAAAGAGCTAAAAAAGGAAGAGGACCAATGGGTCCTGACTCGTAACTTGGCACCACCACAACCTCAACGCTGGTTTGCTGAGAGCCAAGTGTACTTAGGGGATATACTCTTCAGCCTTTTCGTGAGTCCATCACCATTAATATTAACTTCTTGAAGGCATACATCTAGGTTAATGTTCTTTTTGTATAGCCATTGATCAATAATAGCTGTTCTTGAGGGATCCGTTAGCATGAGACATTGAATGCAAGGATGATCATTTTCGATGAGGTTGTTCTTTTTGGGTTTTCCTTTTGTATCTATCTTTCCTATTTCTCACCTATTCCTTAGTACTATGTGAGATGAATTTTCTTTTGATGGGACTCTTCTAGAGGGATTCTAGTGGCTTCTTACCCTTTATATTGGCTGCCTTCTTGGCGTAAGAATCTACAATAGTGGACCCAATAATAGATATCTCATTGTCTAGATCATTGTATTTTCTTGTGGTATAGTCTTCATGGTTTTCCTCCTTACCCGTGGCATAGCCTTCAAGAGCTTTATCCTTGTTGAACTTTACCTTCAAAAGAAAGTTCCACCATTGATATCTACTCTTCTAGATAAGCTTGAGTTAATTGAAAGTACAATGAGACATGGGCATAGTATCCATGGGAC
>CM035435.1:144130845-144155845 GCA_020310875.1 Ceratopteris richardii
CTTGATTGCTAATAGTTTTTGCCCATCTCGTGAACGTATTCGAAGTTTCAATAGTAAGCACTCAAAGTTTCAATACTAAGGACTCGTGCTATGGTGGTTAACACATTCCTCTTTTCTTCGATGATTTACTTTCTCTCCTGCTAGAGATCGAAGGACCAAAAGATGATCAAATTGGAAAGAATTTGCAAGAACTTTCTCTCGACGGGTGACCCTAACAGAAGGGGTGTCCCCAAAACTAAATGGGCTACTTGCATTAGCCAAAAAGATCAAGGTGGTTTGGGCATTTTAGACATTGAAGGAATGGCCAATAAGTTGGCAACAAAATGGTTAGCTAAAGCTTGGAACAACACAGATGCCTCTTGGGCCAAGCTTATTTTTAGAAACAAGAGTGCTCTCAAGCTTGTGGGCCTCTCGAGGTGGAAGGGTCTCGACCTTCTCACCCTTTTGTTAACTTTGAAAACAAAAGTGAATAGTATACTTGACTCTCTTCACATATTTAGATCTAGCTTTCCATTTTTAGCTCATGGCTGTGACCACCAGGTCACAATGAGTTGCATAGGTGCATGACAACATATAGAGCAGGGCATATCAACAACACATGCACATACACATATAGTGGTTGGTATATATATGAATGCTAATACTATAACACAATCAATCTGAAGGCAATGTCTAGTGAGGGACCAATAATCGGAATCAAAGAATCCCACCACCAAGTGTTCACACACACTAATAGACATCTATAGGCATTTGCTGAGACTTCACCTTTTCCTACTTAAGTTTTCACTCTCAAAAGCCCTAATCCAGTAGCTAAATTTATTCATATAATTCCCTTGCCCTTGATGTATCTCGTGTAACCCTAATGGCCATATGTTTACCTCTTTTTACTTAATTCCTGTTAGATTTGTAAACATTACAAAATGTCAATCACACACAAGCTACAATGCATATCTACATACATATGAATAAGAAACGAAGTTAGAATGGAAGTGTTTCACCTTTATTGTTGATCAGTAGTTTGACTGACGCCGGGTGCATTCATTATGATAAACATGTCCACTCCAAATCCTCATCTTCCGCTCTTTATTTGATATCATGTATATATCTTAAAATCAAAACACAAATGTTATGTATGTATACATTTATATTTGCAAAATCGCTTTCAACATTGTAGATTCCTTGTCAATCAAGGGTTTTCCTTGCAATACATCTTCATCTTTGGGTGCTCACCAAAGAAGCTATGCTTATAGAACAACCAATGTTGTATTGCATTCATTGTAGAAACATTCTTGAAAAGGTTTGAATAGTATACTTAGCTTTGCCATTTTCTATTTTCTTGTGGTCCTCTTTGTCCTCAGCTTTAACAGCATCACATATGCTTAAGATTTAGAGCGTCAGCTTTAGTCTCCTAGAGAGAACGTTTACATGGACCTCTTGAGTCTCAGAGAATTATGGAGGCCGAGTGATTCCCTCATATCTGCATCCATGTGCTTCATGAGTTCCCTAGAAATCCCAACATGTGGTGGCATTGAATTCCTCTGTCAAGAAGCTACACAATCAAACAAAATCTCCAGAATACGACATGTTTTACAACAGCACCTCCATGCAGTTGTTCTTTCTTTATGACTGATGATGGTGAAGGCAGTCTCTCTTCCAGTTGTTCTTTTGTGTGCAACATGTGTTACTTCCTTGAATGAAGTCTTTGCGCAGCGTTAAGTGTCGCTTCCCCTTTCCTTTGGCAACTGACATGACAAGCTTCTCCTCCTTGATTTTAAGGCTGACAAGAAATACAGATTTTTCCTCTTTTCAATTGTATTCCCATAGAGCAATTAAAGAGGCTCCTTTCTTCTTTCTGTTCACTTTCGTTGTTGCATATGGCTACCAACACACTCACAACAACTCAACAAAACTTGTGCCCTTTTAGTCTTCGTCTATGAGTTGGTTGCTTGTGTCACAATTGCTATTTTGAGTTTTCTTTCTCTTTCCTTCTTCCATATAGTTACCACATGATACTTCCATGTGCACTCCATTCAATCAAATGAGTTGAAAGGTTAATGCTCACAACGCATTCACATACATACACGCAAAAACAACATCAAATATTGCATGCCCACACACCCTACCCTACTGTACACACATATTCATTCATATGTACACATACACACAAACAAATATGAGCACATTCTCAAACACATAGACACATGTGCAAATATTTGGAAATGCAGAGACGTAAAACGCACACCCATGTTAATCCATCCATGCACGTACATTTTTACACATGCAGACAATCACATGGACATCCATACATGTATATGCCCGTATGCACACATATAAAATTTCAAATGTACATGAGCATCCACTTACTCGCATACACACACACACATATATATATATATATATATATATATATATATATATATATATATATATATATATATATATATATATATATATATATATATATATATATATATATATATATCACATACACACACACACATATATATATATATATATATATATATATATATATATATATATATATATATATATATATATATATATATATGTGTGTATGTATGAAAACACGTTCTATTCATGTATGTACGTGCATGGAATCAATAAAATCTTGTAATCAATGCATGAATAGCCCGCTATTCAGACATTAACTCATGATGGAAGATTTATTAAAGGCTACGAATCACCAACTAGCATTCACGTTGATTGCCTTTTTCTTGGAGTCTATTTTATGCTTGATTTTTGTTCTTTAGGTTTGATTTTAAATCACAACCACATCCACCTCATCTAGACTTGTGCATCCCCCGAATGTGTTAAATTGCATACATATGAACAAACACAAACGAGTATCAAATAGTCACCAGTAGATGTAAATCAATTTACAAGGAAAAGAACCACATGCTCATTCCATGCAAACATATTGATTTTTGTACTTATTTATGGAGTGTAGTCTATTCAAGCATGATACCTCACCTACCATGCCACAATTAACTCCATCGGACTAGGAAACCATATGAACAATCTACAAGTTTCATAGTTCTTGTGTTTGTTTAACACATTTGGATTTAGTGGGCTATCCTAACCTCTCGTATAAACCAATCCCTACTAACTTGGTTTGTCAAACTACTATTCTTTTCTCTTGTTGGTCTCTCACCCCCCAATGACCTCATGAGATCTTCTTATTTTTTTGTCGTTTTACATTTGCTTTATTTTATTTCTCATTTTTCACTTCCTTCCAGCTCAGTGAATTTATTTATTCTATCCACACAAGTTGGCCTATGCTCAAATTGGATGTGACTCATGGACTCGTCTACTCGATCAAGTTTACTCCACCTATTTGCCCACCCAACATAGTGCATGAAACATAGCTTTAGCCCCATGCAAAATCGACCTCGACTCCTAGCTTTGAATACTAAGTCAGAGTGAATCCACTCATTTATCGACCCGCATAGGCGCAAGACAACATATAAGTGAGGGCATATCAACAAGACATGCACATGCACACAATAGTTGGTTGGTATATGAATGCTAATACTATAACACAATCAATCTGAAGGTAGTTTCTAGTAAAGGACCAATAATTGGAATCAAACAATCCCACCACCAAGCGTTCACACACACTAGTAATTGGAAGATTTATTAAAGGCTAGGAATCACCAACTAGCATTCACGTTGATTGATTTCCACTCAATGATCACTTATCTCATCTCAATGAATCCTAGGTATCTTCCCCGATTCACCTACAAAGTTAACACATTTATTCATTCTAATTAAATTATACATACCTTTTTTTTGGAGTCTATTTCATGCTTGATTCTTGTTCTTTAGGCTTGATTTTAAATCACAACCATCTACACTTGTGCATCATCTGGATGTGCCAAACTACATATGTATCAACAAACACAAACGAGTATCAAACAGTCACGAATAGATGTTAATCAATTTGCAAGAAAAATAAGCACATGCTCAATCCATGCAAGCATATTGATTTTTGTACTAATTTATGGAATGTATTCTTTTCAAGCATCATGTCTCACCTACCATGCACAACTAGGACAATCAGACTATGAAATCGTATGAACAACCTGCAAGTTTCATAGTTCTTGTGTTTGTTTAACACATTTGGATTTAGTGGCCTATCCTAACCTCTCATATAAACCAATCCCTACTAACTTGGTTTGTCAAACTACTATTCTTTTCTCTTGCTGGTCTCTCACCCCCCAATGACCTCATGAGATCTTCTTATTTTTGTCATTTTACTTTTGCTTTATTTTATTTTTCTTTTTGCACTTCATCCTAGCTCACTCTATTTATTTATTTATTTTATCCACAAAAGTCCGCCTATGCTGAAATTAGGTGTGACTCATGGACTCATCTACTCAGTCAAGTTTACTTCACCCATTTGCCAACCCAACATAGTGCATGACACATAGCTTCAGCCCAATGCAAAATCAACTTCAATTCATGGCTCTGACCACCAAGTCAGAGTGACTCCACTCGTTTATCGACCTGCATAGGTGCATGACAACATATAGATCAAGGCATATCAACATCACATGCACATACGCATATATAGTTGGTTGGCATCTGAATGCTAATACTATAACACATTCAATCTGAAAGCAATGTCTAGTGAGGGACCAATAATTGGAATCAAAGAATCCCACCACCAAGCATTCATACACACTAGTACATATAGGCATTTAGTTAGACTTCACCTTTTCCTACTTAGGTTTTCACTCTCAAAAGCCATAATCTACTAGCTAAATCTATTCTATAATTCCCTTGCCCTTGATGTATCTCATGTAATATTAGTGGCCATATGTTTACATGTTTTGACTTAATTCCTCTTAGATTTGTAAACATTCCGGTCAACATGTCAATCAGACACAAGTTACAATGCATATGTACGTACATATGAAAGGGAAAAGAACTTAGAATGGAACTATTTCACCTATTTGTTGATCTAGTTTGACTATCATCGAGTGCATTCATTATCATAAACATGTCCACTCCAAATCCTCATCTTCCACTCTTTATTTGATATCATGTATATATCATAAAATCGAAACACAAACATTATGTATTGATACATTTATATTTGCAAAATCGCTTTCAACATTGTAGATTCCTTGTCAATCAAGGGTTTTCCTTGCAATACATCTTCATCTTTGGGTGATCATCAAAGAAGCTATGCTTATAGAACAACTAATGTTGTATTGAATTCATTGTAGAAACATTCTTGAAAAGGTTTGAATAGTATACTTAGCTTTGACATTTTCTATTTTCTTGTGGTCCTCTTTGTCCTCAACTTTAACAGCATCACATATGCTTAAGATTTAGAGCATTAGCTTTAGTCTCCTAGAGAGAGCTTTTACATGGACCTCTTGAGTCTCAGAGAATTATGGAGGAGTGATTCTCTCACATAATCCATGTGCCTCAATTCCCTAGAACTCCCAACATGCGGTGGCATTGAATGAAAAAAGATGGAGACAAAATGACGAATGACAAAAAGGAGTTGAAGGGAGAGTGTTTCCACTATAGGAAGAAAGGCCACAGAATCCAAGACTATCACATCAAGAAGGTAGAAGAGAAGAATGGCCCTTCAAAATGTGGCAAAGGCAAGGAGTTTGCCAACATGGCAAAAACAAAGCTTGAGTTATTTGTTACGATGGAGGAGGTATGCTCCTTAGCTAAAGATTCAGGAATGGATCGCTCAAGAGTGCTGGAAAGTGGTGCATCTTGTCAAATGATGATTAGAAAAGAGCTTTGCAGTTCTACAATATCTAAAGGAACCCATCACAATCAAGATAGAAAACTATTCAAAATGTCTTTCAGAGGGTCAAGGTATAGTTTCTTTCATTAACTCTAATGGGGATGTTAGAAAGCTTTCAAATGTGTTGTATGTTCCACAAATCAAATGCAATCTACTTTTAGTAGCTTCTGTAACTCATCAATGTCATCAAGTATCTTTTAGTAAGACAGGAGCTAAGATTATGGATAGGAACAACAACATTGTTAAGATGGCATAACGAGGAAGAACCTATATGAGTTGTTTGCTCTTACAGCCACTACAAGCCTATATGTATATGCAAACATGCTCTAACTCTTTATGCAAGTACATATGTGCATGGAATCAAGAAAATCTTGTAATCAATGCATGTGAACTATCTAGACATCAATTCATGATGGAAGATTTATTAAAGGCTAGGAATCGCCAAGTAGAATGCATGTTGATCATTGAATTCCACTCAATGATCACTTATCTCATTTCGATGAGTCCTGGGTATCTTCCCTGATTCACCTACAAAGTTAATACATTTATTCATTCTAATTAAATTATACATACCTTTCTCTTGAGTTTATTTCACGCTTCATTTTTGTTCTTTAGGCTTGATTTTAAATCACAACCATCCAGACTTGTGCGTCCTCTGGATGCTCCAAACTACATACATATCAAAAAACACAAAGGAGTATCAAACAGTCACAAGTAGATGTTAATAAATTTGCAAGAAAAATAAGCACATGCTCATTCCATGCAAGCTAATTAGATTTTGTACTAATTTATGGAATGTAGTCTTTTCAAGCATCATATCCCGCCTACCATGCACAACTAGCACAATCAAACTAAGGAATCGTATGAACAATGTGCAAGTTTCATAGTTCTTGTGTTTGTTTAACCCATTTGGATCCACTTGCCTATCCTAAACTCTTGTTTAAACCAATCCCTACTAACTTGGTTTTTCGGACTACTATTTTCTTCTCCCGTTGGTCTCTCACCACCCAATGACCTCATGAGATCTTCTTATTTTTTTCATTTTACTTTTTCTTTTTTATATTTTCTTTTTGCACTTCATCCTAGTTGATTCTATATATTTATTTACTTTATCCACAAAAGTCTGCATATGCTTAGATGCAGTGTGAGTGGTGGAATCGTCTACTTGGTGAAGCTTACTCCACCCGTTTGCCAACCCAACATAGTGCATGACATATAGCTTCAGCCCCATGCAAAATTGACCTCAGCTTGTGGTTGTGACCACCAAGTTAGAGTGACTCCACTCATTCATCGACTCGCATAGGTGCATGACAACATATAGGTCAGGGCATATCAACAACACATGCACATACACATATATTGTTGGTTGGTATATGAATGCTAATACTATAACACAATCAATATGAAGGCAGTGTCTAGTGGGGGGCCAATAATTGGAATCAAAGAATCCCACCTCCATGTGTTCACAGACGCTAGTATATATAAGCATATAGTTAGACTTCACCTTTTCCTACTTAGGTTTTCACTCTCAAAAGCCCCAATCTAGTAGCTAAATCTATTCATATAATTCCCTTGCCCTTAATGTATCTCATGTAACCATAATGGCCATATGTTTACCTATCTTTACTTAATTCCTCTTAGATTTGTAAAAATTCCAACATGTTAATCACACAAAGATACAATGCATATTTACATATATATGAAGAAGAAAAGAAGTTAGAATGGAAGTGTTTCACCTATTTGTTGATTAATAGTTTGTTTAATATCGAGTGCATTCATTATCACAAACATTTCCACTACTCTTACAACCACTACAAGTGTGGGCACAAGTAAGTTATGGCATGAGAGATTCAACCACATCGGACACCCTATACTAAAGGAGATGCATCGCAAGGGTATGGTTGCACACCTACCATCAATTGCGAAAATGAAGGAATCATGTGAAGCTTGCATGATGGGCAAGCAACACAAGAAGGCATTTCCACAAGAAAGCGAGAATAGAGCAAGCTATCCTCTAGAGTTGGTGCATGCTGACTTGTGGGGAAAAATGCCTACACAAGCCTTAGGCGGATCTTCCTTCTTCATGTTACTTGTCGATGACTATATGTTGGCAGTCAAGGAACTGAAGGACTCACAAGACAAGGAAGCCAAGGAAGGGATTCGGAGCGAAGAGAAGGCACAAGCAGACAGAGTAGTCGAAGAAGATTTGGCAAGTAGGCCATCTAAATTTTTCATGCATCAAAGAGGTGGGCACACAAGAAGAAGGAGCAAGTAGGGAGCTCTAGGAAATGCATGTCAAACTGTTAGAAGAAATCCCTACCAAAATAGTGATTTTCATCACTAAAAACCATTGTAAATATCATTTCATATTTTTGTAGCTCCATTTTGTGCAAGCCAAGGAGTCCTTGAGCTTGAGGAGCTTTAGAAGTACCTACCTATCCGTTTTCACATTTTTTAGACTCCGTTTCAACCTCCAAATAGGCCAGAGAACCTAATTTTTAACTAGGCCGGACACTAGGTCTGGACAAGGCCAAAAACTAGTCAAAAACTATAAATAGAGCTAGACAACTCATTTTTGAGGTTAGCTTGTAATAGAGTTGAACTTGTATGAGCATTTTGGAAGTAATCTAAAAGAACTCCATTGTCTTTCTCTTTGTCTTGCCGTGTGTGTGCGTGTGTGTGTGCATGTTGGTGTGCTTCTCACTCACGCACTTGTGCCTTCACTTGCTTGAGGTCATCATACCATCCTCACGTCTTCCCGGATTGACATTAAAGGAGGTGCTACTCATCACTGAGCTACACCAAATTTTGGCGCCATTGCCGGGGATCGAGCTTTGAGGACGAGTGTGTGATGGTAAGACGTAGAGTTGTGACGTTGGCGTTGTAGGTAATCTCTTTACTTTTTCTTATTTTTCTCTTTCTTACCTCACCATCATCATCACCATCATCATCCTCACCATATCCGATCTCCATCTCCATCATCGCAAAAAATTTAAGTTTTTGATCATATCACCTTCCACCTCCCATTTCCCTCATTCCACTTGTGAGAGAGAGCGAGAGAGTGACTTGTGTGCTTGGATTTTTTGCTTGTTTCATGAGCACTCTTGCAGGTTGTTGCTGTATCACCCTGTCCAGCAGACTACACAGGTACGGACAAGCTTGAAACTGTCTCTGTGTCGCTGATATCTGTCGATCGTGATCGATAGAAAAATCGCCTATTTGGTAAAACAAAGTACACCTTAATGATACACATGAGGAGCACATCCTAAATCACTAAACACAGTAAAAAAATTCCGAGTTCCTTTGTCAATCGCGACCAACATCGTCGATCGCAACCGACAACCACGATCGACAGACCCTGTCAATCGTGACCGACAGACCTCACGATTGACAGACGTGTCGATCGCGACCGACTGAAATTTGACGATTGACACCAAAACCTGCGTTGCCACATGTCCATCGTGACGGACACATCCCCGATCGACTAAAATCACGGCAAAAATCTCGGAAAAAGTGTCGATCGCGATTGACAGGACTCGCGATTGACTCCGTTGATTGCGATTGACACTGTCGATTGCGACTGACATGTCGATCACGACCGATAGGCCCCGACGGACACCTCTGTCAATCGCGATTGACAGGCTTTTTCGGCCAATTTTCTAGGGTTTATATTATTTGATTTTGGGGGAAATTCTAGGCATACTTATCAAGCAAATAGTGATTTGTGAGGTTCCGACACTTGTAACTTGAAAGAAAATCTTGTTTTCCTGATGACCTGGTGTACCTTGTTTTAACCCTAGATCCCTGAACTGTCATATCTTCCTCATACAAAATCTGATTGCTGTGATTCTTGTTTTGTTGGAAAGCTCGCGGGGAGTACAACCAAAACTTCCACTGGTTATGGTAAAATTAATACCAGAATTATAAGACATAGTATTTTTAAGTGAACGATATCCAGGGGGAGGAAAACTCAAGGATCTCTAGAATTGTGTTCCAGAGAGACATGGTGCAAATTGACATATGAATTACATGAATGAAAGTGATTTTCTTGTGTCCTTTGAATCTAAGTCTTGAGCTAACTTTTGGGACTTTTACAGGTCCACTGAGAGCACTAGAAAGCATCCAAAGCAAGGGGTAATCTGCGAGCTTGAGCACTGGGTTCTTGAGCACCAAAGAGCATGGGATCTGCAAGAGAGGTTGGAATATTCTCAATGCCCTCTGTCCATTCCTAGCCTAGGCTAAGTGCGAGTAGTGCTAGAAATAAGTGAGAGCAACGATAGGCACGAGACAAGTCAAGACTATCTAAGAAATCAAGTTCAAGTCAAGAGATAACCTATGTGTGACCGACAACTTTAAAGGAAAAGAACCTAACGTGAGACGATCAACCTTCAAATGCAGAAATTAACTCAAGTGTTCTTGACGACGTGATATCAGACAAGATCATAAACACAATAATCAACTAAAAAGAATCAAGTAACTGATACAAAAGAACTCAGCAACGAGGTTGTACCTTGGGTAAAAATTAGGATTGCTCAGCTAAGCATATGAACCTTAGATCAGGACGACATCTAGTGAGAGTTAGACAAAGTCTCAGGTCTTCAGAGGCTAGTGTCAATCACACTCCTAGGTCTTGGGCCCAGCAGTTGAGCCATTATTTGCACTACCCTAGCTCTAAAACTAGTGAGTCAGAGATGTCCCACGGTATGGACAGACCTATAGGAAGTTCAGGTGTGCCATACTGACATAGGGTAGAAGGCTCCTACAAGACGTAGCTGAAATACCTTAGGACCAACCGATTAGGTGTTGGCATCTATGAGGACGGCCTAGGAAGATCTGTGGTCCAGATCAAAAACCCAGATCAATCCATTGGATTAGAGCACCCAGCTGTCAAGTTTGAAAATGGAGCATACTTGGAAAAAGAAGGAACAATATATGTAGTCACCAGTCATCCAGATAGGACAGACGAATTTGGAAATGTGATCCTAGAAGCGAACTTAGGAGACCTAGAGCAAGGAAACATGGGTGTAGAACCTAGAACCCCTCGAGGCAAATCAATTCTCACTAGGATTATCACACCAGAATGGATTCCCGAAGACAATAAGAGCATAGATCTGCTCCTGAACCGAGAGATTGATGAAGCCTTTTGGAGGTATAAATCTGATCAGCCGAATGAGGTAGGAACAATCATGATATATGAGTTCAAAGATCCTGATAGCCCAAGCAGAGTGACCTACTTAGATCATGCTTCAGAGAGGATCTTTGTGGTTACAAAAAATGATAGGCATGCTTACACTTGGAAAGGTGAATTTATTTTCCCTCAACCAAGATCGAATGTGTCCTTTGGTCACCCAGGAGCTAGAACGTCCCAAGCTCATGGAGCTCAAAGAGATAGACATAGAGATAGACCGGAGGTAAGCTTTGCCAACCCAGTGGGAAGAGAAAGAACGAGAACGGAAACAAATAGAGTGGAACTTGAGGGACTTAGAGCCCCAAGGAACCAAAGGAATGCGGATGAATTCCCTCTACCAAGACCTAGAGAGCACACGAGGACTTTGAGACCGACCCAGTTAGTTAAGTCCATGAAGAACTACTTTGATGGCATAGGAGACCCATATGATCATGTGGCTGAGTTTAGGCAAGTCTTGAGAGATGAACAAGTTGAGGACCTATTCACGCAGTATAATGCCTTTGGTCTAACCCTTAGGAACACGGCCCTTACATGGTTTCAACCATTGAATGAGAGACAGTTCAGGAGCATAGACCAACTCCTAGAGGCTTTCATCACTGAATTCTCTAAAAGTGGCATAAGGCATAATACTTCCTCATTGATACATAGCTTCAAGCAGACCCCTCAAGAGACCGTGAGACTAGCAGGAAGAAGATTTATGCAATATCTTGAGAGATGCCCTGTTCCTGAGTTACCCACACCAACTAAACAAGTGGCTTTATTATTGGATGGATTGCTAAGTACCAAATTGAGATCATATGTGTACTTGAAGGACCCTAGGACTATAGAAGAGTGTGTACGCATGTGCATCGACATCGAGGATAACCTAGGGGAGGAGTTAGAGCTTTCCAAAATCTACAAAGATTCTGATAGTGCCTCTAGTCTCTCTTCCTCGCAATCCACATCAATTAAGGAACTTGCTGAGAAAGTAGCTCAAAAACTAGGTGTCTCTAGTAAACAAATTCCTAGATTTGCCCCAGTAAAGAGGTGCCATACTTGTGGCAGTGACCACATGGCGAACGTATGTCCCATCATGGCTCAACCCCAAGTGAACCCTAGTAGCCAATATTGCACCATAGAACGGAGATACACAAATCACACAGCACAAGACTGCCCATACAATAAGCAAGCAGTTAGGCAAGCCTACCCTCAACCCTATCCACAATAGGGAAGATACCAGAACCAGTACCCCCCACAGCAATATGGTAGACCAAAACAATCCTATCAACAACCCTACCAAAACCAACAAAGGCCTCAACCTGTGTTAGCACAACAAACTCCAACCCCAGCTAATGTGATTCCTGTAAAGTATGTAGCTGCTGAGGAAAATTTGAACAGAGCCATAGTCCCAGTGACTCCATTGCTTTCAGAAAGTGACCCGAGTGATCATAGTTTTGATTCCACTCACATAGATAGTCCACAGGCTTACTACATGCAGTCTCCTGAACATGGTGAGTCCTATTATAGTGAAGAACCGAGTGAACCTAGTTGGGAGTCAGATTACGCAAACGTCATGTATACAAACCCCAACCCCAGACCTCAACCTAGGCAAGTAAGACCCCCATTCCCTAGAGGACCATGCTATAGATGTCAGGGAGATCACCTCATTCGTGATTGCCCCTTACCTCCATCTACACAACCCTAGTCAGTGACAATCCAAGGCTTTTGTAAAGATTGTGGAAAGGAGCATCTCTTACGAGATTGCCCAAAGAATCCCAATAATATGCCAAAAATCACTCCTATCAATGTTATTGGGTTAGTAGTAGACTCTACAGGAAGTGTGACTTCCACTACACCAGTACAGGTAGTCACTAGAGCTCAAGCCTTGCAGCAAAACCAAAGTTTAGGCCAGGAAAAAAATGCTGAGGCTAGTAAAACTCAGAGCATAACCAAGAAGAGGACTAGAGCCTGGAGAGATAGTAGAAAAAGAATGAAGAGGCAATGGGCTAAGAAGATGAGCGAACTCGAGGAAAGCCTAAGAGAAACAAAAGCCATGATAGTTGAACTTACATCTCAAACTCCCTCTCACACTACCCCACCTCCACCATTCCCATCTCCATCCGACCCACCACCTTCCAACCCGCCTCATGCTACTCCACCACCCCCTAGAGTAGGATCAGTCCTAGCAGATCCCACTCCTGAGGACCTATATATGATGCTCAAAGCATATCAAGCCAGAATCCAAGAAGGGCCAAACATAAGTGAAAAGTGTTACCCTAGAGCAGAACTAGAGCTTGAACGAACCAAAATTTGTGCTAAGATGGTGGAATTGGCTCAAACCATGTTTGAAGCCAGTTGCCTCTTCAACATCTCTAGTTCAGCTAAGATGCAGTTGCACTTTGATGGACTGCTAGAAAGACTGGAGAGGTTAATTGCACAATCAAAAAAGGAACCCACCCCTCCAAGTAAGGGCAAGGCAAGTATGAGGGCAAGCCTTCCTGCCCAGGACGCCTATGTGCCTAACTCTACGGAGCCAGACACATCTTCTTCTATGAATCGGTTCACACCAGAATTCCTACGAGAGATTCAAGAAGACAAATGGGCTAAAGAAAGTGAAGTCCCTCCTCCCATTGAACTTGTGGATGATGCACACGACCAATTCCCACAAGACATCCCATCCATTTATGAAGAGCAGGAGAGCACTCAATCTCAGGAGAGATTAGACTTTGAATCTAATTCCATACAAGAACTACCCCATTTCACAGGCCCATGGGAAGCAAAGTCCACGTGTATGAGAGCACCCACAGTCATGGTAAGAAACGAAGACTCGGTCATACCTAGGAACACAGAGCTAGTGAAAAACACTAAAGTGCAGTGTAACCTCACTTTAGAAGAGCTACTCAAAGTAAGGCCAGAGCTATGGAAACATGTAGCCAAACAAGTACCAGAGATAGCAAAACCTCGTTCCCAGGTAGGATCTCATCGCATAGTGCCAGAGATACCTTTGGACAAGATAGGAGAATTGGACCTCCAAATTATGAATATGGAGCAAGTAGATTTGGTTCTAGGCACAGAGTGGCTTTGGAGTCTTGGACCTTCATTGTCTAGATGCTACTATACAAACACTTTGGAATTCCAGCGTGACGGGGTGTTGTATAAGATCAAGGGCGAACACAATGTTCTAAGAACCCCTTTGATTTCACACACAGAATTAAAGAAACTTGTAAGCAATGAAGCTAGGACCGAAGCTTTTCTGGTCCTTAGCACTGATGTAATTGATTCTGATAATACAAATCAAGTTTCTTATGTCTCGTCTTTTATTCCTCATGAAGTGTATGTTAAATTCAATGAATTAATGAAGGAATTTAAAGATGTGTTCCCTAAGGAACTTCCCCATGGCTTGCCACCCTCTCATGGAAACACTGATCATGCAATCGATCTATTTCGGGGAGCCAAGCCAAAATCTCAAAATCCTTTGGCACTAGTTCTCATGTGTGATTATCTTTGAGAGCTTTGATCTCCTCTTTCATAGCTTGCTTCCATTCCTTTTGTGTGCAAGCTTCTTCATATGTCTCAGGCTCTTAGTCTTTGATAACCTGCATCATGTATGCAAAATGTGTCGCCATAAAACTATCATAACTCAACCTTTGAGTTGGATACCTTGTCCTTGAAGACCTTCTTTCATTGCCTTTAGAAAGTTGCTTCTTTAACCTATTCAACTTTACCATCGGAGTGATTACCTCTTCATATTCTTCACTTGCATCTACCTCACTCTTTGGAGTAGCACTTGCTTCTTCGGCTCTACTATGAGCTTAATTTGGAGACAAGGAATGACTCCCCCTCCATGTTGAACATTCTTCATTTGATGTAGATGCCTCTGGACCTGAAAGCTTTGTGCTTGATTGTTGAGCTTCTCTTTGATTTGTTCCTGCATAATCATCACAATCTTCTTCAAGAACCTTTTCCTTTCCTTTATCTTCATACCATGGTCTTAGTTCATCAAAGACCACATCTCGCGAGACTCTTAATTCCTTTGTTCTAAGGTTGTAACACTTGTATCCTTTTTGCTCCATCGAGTAGCCGATGAAAATGCATTTTTCTGATCTTGGTTCCATCTTTATTCTAACTTCTTGTGGAATATGAACAAAGCAAACACATCCAAGCACTTTGAGGTGTGTAAGATCAGGTTTCTTACCGGAATATACCTCTTCTGGAGTCAAGTGATGTATTCCCATTGTTGTGCACCTATTCATCAAGTAAATGGCAGTTGTGGTAGCTTCAGCCCAATAGTACAATGATACCTTCATCTCGTTGAGCATGCATCTTGCAATTTCAGCAATTTGCCTATTTTTCCTCTCAGTTACTCCATTTTGTTGTGGTGTATACCTACAAGTGAATTGCCTTTTGATCCCATTCTCTTGTAGAAAATCTGAAAATTCTTTGGAGAAGTATTCTCCTCCACCATCCGACCTTAAGGTTTTGATAGACCTTCCTGTTTCTTTTTCAACTTCAACTTTGAATCTTTTGAATATAGAAAACACCTCTGATTTTTGCTTCATACAAAACACCCATACCTTTCTTGAGTGATCATCAATGAAGGTGACAAAAAATATATTACCAGCCATTGATGCCTCTTGGGTTGGTCCCCATACATCCATATGTATCAAGTCCAAGACATTTGGAGCCACATAATTGCTCCTCTTGAATGGCTGCCTCGTTTGCTTTCCTAGTTGACAAGCTTCACATAACTCATGTAGTCCAATGCTATTAAATTTTGGAAGACCTCTTACCACTTCATGTTTGCTCATGTCCTTCAGCTTTGGAATGTTGATGTGTCCTATTCTTTTGTGTCATAAGTCCAGCTCTGAAATCTTCTTGTTCCCACATTGAATGTACATGACCTTTCCATGTGGATGTTGGACATCCAAAGTGAACATCCTTCCTTCTCTTCTACCTCGAGAAATGACCTTGAAGTCTTCCTTTGGATTCTTTATGAAGCACCCATTCTCATTGAATATGACATGATAACCCTTCTCTACCATTTGTCCTACTGAAATCAAGTTCTTTGAAATTGTAGGAACATGAAGAACATTAGATAGTACCTTTGCTCTACTAGTATCTCCAAGCCTTATATCTCCAATATGTTCAATCATGTGTTGAGTATCATCACCTGTTTCAACACATCCTTTTCCACTTGGTACCTGTAGATTAGTGAACAAACTTCCTTGGCATGACATATGGTTACTACAACCTGAATCAATGTACCATTTTTGTCATCTTCACAAGAGTTTCTATACTCATGTCTCATTGCAAGTAGTGTGTCCTTGCTTCCTTCACTTGAGGTGCTTGCATAGTTGCTTTGGTTCCTTTGATTGCCTCCATTTGGTCTTCCATTCTTCAGCCAACAATCACTAGCATAGTTTCCTACTTTACCACAATGATAGCATGTTATACCTTTACGAGAATTGTAGGAGCTTCGGCCTCTTCCTTTACTTCTACCTCGACCTCTTCCTTGTGTGTTGGCATTTGATGCATCCTTGTTGTCTTCCGAATTGTTTTGATTGTAGTTGGAGTGGTTGTGACCTCTTCCTTTTCCTCTTGAGCCTCCTCTTGAGTTTCTTCCTTTACCTCGACCTGCATATAACACTTGCTTGTGGCTGTCCTTTCCTTTGGGACCACCGAAGCTAAGCTCTTCTGTGACAAGATGAGAGATTAGTTGTTCAAAACCTGGATATACATCTTTCAAGTTAATGGAAGTTATAAAAGGCTTCCATCTTTAATCTTCTCTCAAGCCATTGAGAGTATAACACACAAGATCTTTGTCTTCAACCGTTGTGCCAATAGAATCTAAAGCATCGCTTAGCTCCTTAATCTTCAAAGTATATTCAGCTATGGATTGACTCAAACTTTTCTTGATTGTGTTCAACTCATTCTTGAGTTGAAGTTTCCTAGCTTTGGTATTTTTTGAATACATCCTTTTAAGAGCTTCCCAAGCATCCTTAGCTTTCTCTAGATGTTGAATATGACCTACCATGGCATTAGCAATGACTTGCAAAATGAGGAACATGACTCTCCTATTCCTCTCTTCCCATTCTTTTGCTTGCCTCTTTTGGACTTCGGTGGCCATAGCTTGATTGATTTGAGGTTGAGCATCATCGCCGCTCACAATACCCCATAAGCCTTTGCCCATTAGGTAGTTGGTCATTCTAAACCTCCACACAGGATAGTTATCCTTATTCAACTTGTCTACTTGTTGACCCAAGTCAGCCATTGAAGAGTATCAAAGACTTTGAGAGTTACCTCAAATAGTTATAGTCCTTTGCTCTTGCGTTTGTGAAGCTCATCCTTGTTTTATAGCTCCTCTTTTGCTTTTCTTTATCTCTAGCTCTGTTGATAAAGCTTCAGCACCAAGTTTGCTCTGATACCAACTGTGGAGAATGAGTTCTCCTATGGGCAATGGAAATGTGTAGTGAACCAACCTTATATGTCCAATACTTGGACAAACAGCTGCACCTTAGATAGCTTTCTGCTCTTAATACAAAACTCAAATGGACTTGAGCCTTTATTCAATCAAATTAGACAAAGAGAGCTTTCTAAGAAGCTATAAATAACTTAATTTGGATAAGTTTTGATTAGGAAACACAACTGACAAAAATGAACTACCTATCCACACAGGTATGCTGAAGAACTGAGCTTCACTGTCGGACTGATAAATCTTTGAATATATAAGCTTTGAGAAAGATATTTGGTATTTGGTACAGAGAAAGTAGACACAAATAGCTTTCCAACAAGCTAAAAAACAAGTAATTTGGATGAGTTTTGGTCAGGGAACTCAACTAGCCAAAATAGACCACCTGCACACATAAGTACACTATAAAACTGGACTTTACTCTCTGACAGATATCTCATAGAATATAAAGGATCTCAGTGAGGTATTTGGGACACTGAAAGCATATGCCAAGAGCTTTCCAATAAGACAAAAATCATGCAATTTGAATATGTTTTGGTTGGGAAATTTAACTGACCAAAATAGACTACCTATCTACACATGTATACTGAAAGACTAGACTTCACTCTTTAACTGATATCTCACAAAGTACATATGATTTCAAAGAGATATTTGGTATGCAGAAATTACATGAGATAAGCTTTCCAATGAATGCTTAAACGCAAGAAATGGTTACATATGCACTGAGATATGAGCTCTGCAAATGTACAAAGTGACGTGCGGCTGGAAGGAGTCTAAAGGAAGGCAAAACTGACAAAATGGCTAGATCCGACTACTAGGAGCTCTTGCCTCTTTCTCTCCTTGTTTTGAATGTGCTCCCACTTCACTTTTATAACCAATGAACATGTGAAGAAGTTTGTGCCTTCTTCTTAACTCACCACTTTCTCCACTACATGCTACTAACTACAAGGCAAGATATTGTATCTCTTACTCATCATGAATTTTGACTAGACTTTTTCCTTTTATTATTTTTCCTTTTTTTCCTCTACTTTTTCTTTATCTTTATATTTGGTAAATTTATCCAAGCATGGATCATATGAAAATGAGCTTGTACATTTATCTTCAACATTCCCTATGTCCAAAATCTAGAAGTCAAGAAACAGATTAAAGACTATCTACATAAGGGATTTATTCGGCTAGGCCAGTCTCCTTGGGCCGCACCCATCCTTCTTGTACAAAACAAAGATGGAACTTTAAGGCTGTGTGTGGACTATGGGGCATTAAATAATCTTATTGTAAAGAATAAGTATCCCATGCTGCTAGTCGAAGATCTTTTTGATAGCATGAAGGGAGCTAAAACCTTTTCAAAGATTGATTTGCACCAAGGTTATCATTAGGTCAGAATCAAAGGGGATGATATTCCCAAATCAACCTTTCGGACTAAGTATGGTCACTATGAGTTTTTAGTGATGCCCTTTGGGTTAACAAATGCACCCGCAATATTTATGACTTTAATGAATCAAGTGCTTAAGACGTAATTGGGAAAATTTGTAGTTGATTTTCTCGATGATATACTGATCCATAGTATTGATCATGAAAATAATCTAGAGCACTTGAAGAAAGTCTTTGAATTATTTCCTGATAATCAACTTTACGATAAAGAGTCAAAATGTGAATTCTTTACCCTAGAAGTAAAGTATCTAGGCCATATCATTTCCGCGGAAGGAATCAAAGTTGACCTAGATAAAGTCCAAGTGATTCTTAACTAGCATGAGCCCAAGATTGTTTGAGAATTACAAAGTTTTCTTAGATTGTCCGGATATTATCGGAAGTTTGTGGTTGGGTATGCCAAATTAGCAATACCTTTGATAGACCAACTCAAAGGGAAGCATCAGAAGATAAATTGGAAAGAGGAACAAGCAAAGAGTTTTCAAGAACTTAAACTTTCTTTAGCTTTGGCCCCAGTTCTACAAATTGTAGATCCAAACTAGCCTTTCCAATTAGAAACAGATGCAAGTTCATCTGCGATAGGAGCAGTACTAAGCCAAGATGGTCGACCAATAGCTTTCAAGAGTAGAAAGCTAAGTCTTGCTCAACAAAACAACTCTACTTATGGGCGAGAGATGTTCGCTATTATAAATTCTCTGAAGAAATCGTGCCATTACCTGTATGGATCAAAGTTAACCATATTCTTTGATCAAGAGAGCATCAAATGGTTTGCAAACCAACCAGATTCTTGAGGTAGAAAAGCAAGATGGGTCGAACAGTTACAAGAGTTTGATTATGAACTAAGGTATAGAAAAGGAAAGTTCAATGCAATGATAGATGCCTTAAGTTAGATGTCTATGTTGAACAACCTAAGTTTCATACAAATTCAAAGTGAATTTATTTCTACTTTGAAAGAAAGCTACAAAGAAGATCCAAGCTACGGTCAAGCATGGAAAGCAGTTGAACAGGCCCAACAAAATGAAGCAAGTACTTCTGAGGGAAGGTTTAAACAGGATTCTCTCCAAGATGAATATTTGCCTTATAAAGGTAAGGTTTGTGTCTCAAGTATGTCAGACATACGAAATCAAGTACTTTTCAAATGCCATGATGCTCCAAGTGTAGGACATCCTGGTATTGACCGAACCTATGAGTTAGTTAAAAGACATTTTTATTGGCCTAGTTTACATCGAGATGTGCAAAACTATGTATCCAAGTGCCATAAATGTCAAGTCGATGAACGACTTAAAGTTGGAGGATTGTTACATCTTTTGGAGATTCCCAAAGGAAAGTGGGAAAGTACTTTCCATGGGTTTCATTTTTGGATTACCCCGCACTCAGAAAGGCTTTGATTAAGTCTGGGTTGTAGTTGATCGATTGACTAAACTTGCTCAGTTTATTCCAGTCAAGACTACTTCTAAGACTCTAGAAATTGCAAAAATATTTGTAAATCAACTTTATAGACTCTATGGTCTTCCAATAGACATAGTTTCTGATAGAGATGCTCGATTTACAAGTCACTTTTGGCGAGCAATCTTTAGTAGACTTGAAACTAAACTAAGCCTTTAAGTATAGCTGAACATCCCCAAATGGATGGACAGACAGAGAAAGTGAATCAGATCTTGGAAGACATACTTAGAGCTTATGTCAATTCCAAACAGACTGATTGGGAAGACTATCTTCCTTTAGTTGACTTTGCCTATAACACTGCCAAGAATTCATCAACTGAATTTAGTCCATTCATGTTGATGTATGGGTTCCAGCCCAGGTCTCCATATGCAGTGGGACTTCAAAATGAACGAGTTCAAGCAGCTCAAGAATTCCTTCAAGACATGAACTTTAAACTTAAGTTAGCTAAAGAAAACTTAAAGAAATCTCAAGATTGTGCAAAGGCTTATGCCAATCCAAAGTGAATAGATGTTACTTTTCAGGTTGGCGATCAAGTTTATCTTCGTATTCCTGAAAGATCGGAAAAGTTCAAGACTGGTCAATGCGCCAAGTTTTCACCTAGATATTGCGGTCCTTTTCCAATCACCAAGAAAGTTGGCTTATGGGCTTATGAATTACAACTTCTAGATGATAGTTAGATTCATCCAGTGTTCCATGCTAGTCGACTTAGGAAGAGTCTGATAGATTCAGATAATCTATTTGGACATCAGGTTATACTTCCACTTCCAGTAAGTGAAACAGTTCCTCATGACCTGAAAGGATAATTCGCACCTGAGTCCTTCCCCTAGGAGAGCTGCATCTTCAAAAAGAATAGAGGAATATGGGAGCAAACAAAGATTGTTCGATGTTTGATCTCCCATATTCACATATGCATCTCTTGTATTTGGATCTACCTATACTCTCACAAGGTGTTCAATCATGTCCGATTTTAATTGCTTCCCTCTCTTCATTGTCTGATAATGTAAATCGATAAATTTAATTTTATTGATGGATCCAGGCATACTGGTGATATCCACCACCAATGACTCTACTACTTTGATGATTTGTCCGAAGATATGTGTAAGCTCTTTTGACGTTTGCTCATCTAATGCCTGTGCTCCACCAGACACACTGCCAAATTTATCTTCAATATTAATAAATGTTGTTCTAGATAATTGCACAATGAAATATTTGTAACTAGATGTGTCCATGGCTACAATGATTTCATCTTCTCTCATTTGATACATGTAGGAGCACACATATTCTTCTAAAAATTTTTGCTCCTGCTTGTTTATTTTACCTGCCATCTGTGCAAAAATAAAAAACAGACTATCAGTAAGTCTATGGATAAATAAATCAATAGTCTGTGTACACAAATGATAGACATATGCATAGTTAAATAAGTAGATTTATAATTAAATAGAAAGTGTAATTATAATCTTGAAGTGAATCTATGTAACTATGAAGAATGTAAGAGTCAAAGAATCAGACATTTATAATAGTTCATACATATTCACTATACTATGTATGAGTTTTGTCACATAACTATATAGAACTATTGTGATATTAAGAGTCAAAGAATCAGATAATCACAATAGTTTCTATACACAATGATTTATTTTTAAATGTTTTTCATCAATGTTTACAGGTAAGAAATGCTTTTGCGAGTAGAACATGTATACAATTGATGATTAAAAGACACAAACTATTTATATAAATAAAAATTAGGCATATGTAAGAGACGCGTATGTGAATCATACAATATGCATGATACAATGAACAAAACAATAAAATAAACAGTAAATAAAAATTAAATCAATACCTCAATGATACGGTGAAGGAAGCTCTCTATGATAGAAATTGCACGATTAAAGCTCTCTAGAATACCAACGAAGCACATTTCATGTATGAGATTTTTGATCGAATGTAAAAATATATATATATTTTATCTAGAAATGGATTTTCGATCGAAAGTGCTTTCTATAGAACTGCTTTTTGATCGAAAACCTTTCCATCGAAAGGCTTTTTGATCGAAAGCATTTTGATAAAAAAAGTATCCCTCTCCACAAATAAAACGAACATATTCGGTATTTTTTTATTATTCGATCGAATAAATGCAACCCAGGATATTAGTGTTTTGAAACTAAAGGGTCAATCATGCTTTATATATACACATACATACATACATGCATGCATGCACATTCCATACATGCATACATTCATTATTATATACAATGTACAATGTGCATATGTTGGGTTGTGGTATGGAATTACCCATGAGAACACCCTAGTAAGCCCTATTTAATTTTTTTGTAAGACTATGGTTTGAAGGCTTGTAAATGCTTCCCTTTTTTGTACACATATGTAGACAACAAAAAATCTGCACATGTACTCTTTGGGAGATTTTTTTGTTAGGAGAATCTCTTGAGAATCTCTTTAGGATATGTTAGTTAGGTACATGTCTATTTTTCACTGGTCTTTAGAGCACATGGGGAATAAGAGCTCTGTCTATAAAACTCATTCTTGGGAAAAGAGAGCTTTTGGTTCAGGTGAGCCTTCATGTGCATTTTTCACATTTCTCTATGTGTGCATGAATAAGGTGCGTGCATGCTTTTCTCTTCTTGTTTTGAGTTGAATGTCACATTTCTTGTATTTTTCACTTGAAGACTAAGCTTCTGGATAATCATATCTCTCATGTTCTCAGGAAGTCGTGGCTTGTTATATGCATTGAGCCATGGCTTGAGGAATGTCGAGGGTTGGTTGAATGGAAGAATGGTCTTTGTTCTCAGGAAGTTGTGGCTTGTTATATGCACTGAGCCATGACTTGAGGAATGTCGAGGGTTGGTTGAATGGAAGAATGGTCTTTCTCTCAATGCATGTAGGTAAGGTGGTGAGGGTATTTACTCTCCATGGTGATATTACAACACAATTAGGCATCATCTTTTCGGGGAGAACAACATCTCATCACTTCAGAGAGCTCAAGAACCTATGGCAAACTATGGAATTGTGCCTTGTAGTTTGATTCTGGTAAGGGTCTTATAGTTCCGTTGGAAGAAAACAAGAGAAGGCGGGACAAAAACATACAAGTGGAAAGCATTGGATGGCATCTCTCGGTCAACATCCTCCGACCAGAATTTTCTACGGCCGGCCAACTCCTGAGTCAGCGGATGGCACTCACTCCCTTTCAGACGCTTTGTCGCTGCTGGAAAGACAACAAACTCGAGAATATATTGTGGACCGTGAGTCCTGACATTGCGAAGAAAGTCTTCCAGTGCTTTCATATCTTTACTCAAGTCTTTTCTGGAGTGCGACGACAACGATTTTCCAATAATAATTGGACTTTGGACATGCATAGTTCAGTCAGCCTATCGCACTGTGATATTTACTCGTGGCGTTTCTTTCCTGCGCGCGCACACACAGACGACGAGAATGGAGGACCCTTTGGGACACGAGAGTCGGGTATTTTTCTATCTCAAATCTAACTGCAACCACTCCAGGTTCTCATACGAACACTAAATTCTTCATGAGTTCAATCTTAGCACTAATTTCTTCACGAGTTCAATCTAAGCAGATTTCTCTATACATATGCGTAAGAGAAGCTAACCCCGCGCGCGCACGCGCACGTGCACGCGCACACACACACTCTGACATGCGCTCAGACACACACACACAGAGAGAGAGAGAGAGAGAGAGAGAGAGAGAGAGAGAGAGAGAGAGAGAGAGAGAGAGAGAGAGAGAGAGAGAGAGAGAGAGAGAGAGAGAGAGAGAGAGAGAGAGAGAGAGAGAGAGAGAGAGAGAGAGAGAGAGAGAGGAATGGGGAGGGAGGGAGGAACCGGATAGTGTCTCTGGTTTCGTTCATCATTGCATGATGTATCAAATATTATCACAAACCAGAATGATGAAAATGGAAATATTTGATGTAGGACGCCATTCATGCAGCAGGGAAACCATCTCTTCTTGTTCAGGATGGTTCGGTTGATATCAGAGGCCAACCAGCAATAAAATCAAAAAGTGGAAATTGGAAGGCTTGTCCTTTCATTTTAGGTATATTCTAGTTTTCCTTTTTTCGTTTTCTTGGTTTATTCATAGTCATAACACCCATATCCACCATTAATTTGCATGGTACACATGCAGACAACATCAGCTTTTGCAGCGAAGTCATTCCATACCTAGTCTTTGCTTGATATAGGTGGATATCAGGGACACCTGCATTAGTGTACGAGATCATGGTATATAATGCCACAAGGCCACTCTGTTAGACGGGAAAGAACCGAGAAGGTTAATTTGGAAGTCGAATTCTCAAGAAATTCTACTTTCTCAATGAGCACACCATGATAAGATGTTTGGGGATTTTATAGAATGAAGGCTCTTCAAGTTATTGTTCTTCAAGTACATTCTACAAGCATTCAGTTAGAACTGAGTAATTTCTACAAATGAGAAACAAATTTTCAAGCGAGAGTGGGTACTTAATGCTCTCGATTGGAATTTCCTGACATTGTTACACATTAAAGTCATGTTGCATTGTAATGGTTCTTTTTGTGAAGGTTGCTATTGCTGGAAATGAGTCAATTCAGTAAATCAATTATTCACATTTCTTTTTGACTAATGCAAAATCTCTTTTATTGATCTCTCTCTCTCTCTCATATCCATATATGTATATGTATTTCTCTCTCTCTCT
>CM035435.1:144158345-144385845 GCA_020310875.1 Ceratopteris richardii
ATATCTCATTGTGTACTAAGAGCGATCAAAAGATTCGTGTAATTGTTTGTATCATCTTTGAGAAATTGCTTAATCAAGAGAATTAGGCATGCTATCGTATGGGAGTCATGCCAGCTTCAAGCTGCATAGGGATTGATTATATTTTCACATCAATAACTTCCTTTCCAACATCCAGCTCAAGAAATTCAAACAAGAAATTCAAACTGTTGTGGAACCTATAGTTCTGTGTGTGGACTAGTTGATTGCACAAAGAGAACATTCCTGGAGGTTTTTGAACCTTTTGGAAGCTGACAAACTTGTGCTAATTGCATGCTACACAAATTTGCTACAGTGAAATCTAGTCCGAAGGACTTCCTAATTACACTTTGGCTTAACAATAACTACGTGCAATCATTTGAAATCTTTGCACGTCATCTGATGATTAAGATAGGTCGTTTCTTTAGTTTTATGGTCAATTTTACTTTCTTTTATGCATTGAGAGTGCATGTAGGCATGTGAAAATTATATATAATTAGACTTTTAGCATTCCCGCACCATGCAATTTTATGACTTGTAGCCATAATTTCTATGTGAAGCTTCGTTCTAGGTCTTATAAATATGTTTTTGGTTAAAACTAGGTTGGTAGGGCTTTGTTTCAAGTTGTTTGTAGGTTCTTGGAGTTTCAAAATATTAAAAATTAGGTGTATGATTTCTAAAATATCTTATTTTGGATATATGATGATGTAAAGTGCTCGAGAGAAACTATGGATTTTGTTTACATGTATGGACATTAACCAAAATGTGGAATATATGCATGTGCATGCATTAAGCATACATATTTTTGTGCATACTAGAAGTTTCCTTGTTTGGGTTTTTTACCACGTCACAAAGAAGTCTTGCTACTTTTTGCTGTAAACCATTGTATACAAGCCACTTATTGATTTCACTTCATGACATCTGTTAACTTTCACAAAGAAAACATAAAAACAAGAAAAACCAAAGAGATTGAGACTAGAGTTTATGTATTTGCATGTTGATACTCTTGAGTCTTACCTCACCAAATCTTGAGATGATGGATATTTATGGCAAAGAATTTCGTGTACTAATGAATAGGATGAATATTCAAATCCAAAACCTAGAATAGAGCCCGCATAGGCTATTATAGAGAGGAGAAGAGAGAGGATCCCATGGTTTAGGTAGAAACATAAGAGGCATAGAAAATTGCTCTTGGTGCTTCTTATGACAAGATTATTGTTAGAGAAGCACGATGAAAACTCAAAGATTTGGAAGTGCCACAATACTATGGTACGTGGATGACGTTGTTGAGCAATGGCTTAGCGAGTGGGAACAATGTTTTAGATTATGCCACATTTTGGATGATACACATAAGATACGAAGAGGTCACCTATAACCTCATGGATATTGCATACAAATGGAGGGCAAAAGATTGAGAAGGATAAGATTTAGCTCTATACATAAGTTGAATCTAAAGTAGTATTTTATATTTGTGATCCTTGATGAAAGATTTAGGGCCTCAGATGCATGGTTGGTTCTTTTGTACCTAGAGAGAAGGTTATAGTGGAGGAATATGCAAGTAGGTACAAAGAGATTTTATTGAAGGTTTTTGGCTTGATTCTTGAGTTTCTCCAAGTCCATAAGTTTGGTTTGGGCTTGTAAGGAACCACTAGACCACTATTATGAAAAGTACACACATGAATCATGACACATGTGACATACACGCACATGTCACAGATGTCATACACAATGCAGATGTCATACACAATGCAGATGTCATACACAATGCATATACAGACGTGACATGTCACATGACACATACACAGATGTATTATGTGACATACACATGTGACATATATAGGTCATGACTCATACACATGTGACGTATATGATAGGTCATGACTCATACACATGTGAACAGTGACATACACTGTTACACACACATGTGACATGTGACATACACAGTGCACACATTAAAAAATAAAAATAGTTACCAAGTTCCAACTTACCTCTCCAATGTCAAATAAGGACATCTCTGAATAGACTCTCTGACATGGTCCATGGACTTGTATACAAGTCCATGTGTGCAGCCCTCTCTATTTGCTATGCATATGAGTGAAAATAAGAGCCGTAACGCATGCACTAATCCCTCCCCATCCCTCCAGAAACTATCATACAAACATGTCTGTCGTACAAGCTCTACCTTTGGACTAGTATGTCCATCCGAAGCTGTCGAATCAGGTGATAAAATTGTCTACATCAATGCTTGCCTTACTCTTGCTAATCTCTCCATGAATATGCACATGTATGCGAATCTCGTCTTGTAGGCTTCACCAAATCAATATCACTGAAAGACCTAAATAAAGCAAGCAACTTTGGTCTCTTTGTGAACAAAGAGACCACTTTTAAGCAAGTGGTAAAAATGGTGTAAATGTAAATCCATAAGATCTTCCCCACATCCTCTATCAGCACATCAATGCAATGGGCAACACACGATGTCCACACAATAGAGGGGGATTCTTCTTCCAAAAGCTTGCCCATAGCCACACAATTACTTCCATTATATGTGATCACTTGGACTACTTTTTCTACACCTTGCGCATGCAGTGCACATTGCGCATGCACAAGTGACAATGCACATTTGTCATGCACACACACGCACACGCACACACAGATACACGCATACACGCACATGCACATGCAGATATACGCACACGCACACGCACACGCACACGTCCATGCCCCATGCCCATGCCCATGCGCATGCACATGCACATCACATGCCCCATGCACATGCACATGCACATGCCCATGCCCATTACACATGCACATTGCACATGTACATCGCACATGCACATTGCACAATCAATGATAAACTGAAATTTCAGAAATTAAAAATTAGAAGAGACTATAAATATTAAAGTGCAAAGTTCAAACTCACCTGTGACCGTAGTACCAGATTTGTCATGCACACGCACACGCACACGCACACGTACACGCACACGCACACGCACACACACACGCACATGCAGATACACGTAGATACACGCACACATCCCTGCCCCCTGCCCCCTGCCCCCTGCCCCCTGCCCATGCCCATGCCCATGCCCATGCCCATGCACATGCCCTTTGCACATGCACATTGCACAATCAATGATAAACTGAAATTTCAGAAATTAAAAATTAGAAGAGACTATGAATATTAAAGTGCAAAGTTCAAAGTCACCTGTGACCGTAGTACCAGCAAGTGATGCATCTATGGCTTGAAGGAACATGCTCCCTTTGCAGCAATGCACCAAAATGTTGTACACATTCCTTTCTTGATTTGATTTTTGCGTAATGAACTTGGTCAATCATATTTGAAGTCAAATAACAATAATTCTAGTTCTTATTTTAAACATTATACTTTAGGTTCATGAAGAAAAAATTGGTCACACCTTTTCGGGCATAATTGATAGAGCATGTGCATCCTCTCTCTCTCTCTCTCTCTCTCTCTCTCTCTGTCTCTGTCTGTCGTTCTCTCTCTCTCTCTCTCTGTGCAAGACATAGAGACGGATTGCCTAGGAGATCAAAGCGACTGACTCAGTGGCAGGTTACAGATGATTTGTGGCGAGTCACTACCACAAGACAGCAAACCTTGGATACCAGTCATACTAAAGGTATTCTAATTGACTGCATGATGGACTGAGGGAGATCCAGAGATGTCCACGACTCTCAAGGAGGGTATCCCAGCATATGTGGTGATTCCAGAGGAGTTGGATCTTGGCACGCCAAGCATGACTCCCTGCAAGGACCCTCACTATGGAGGATATTGAGGAGCTTCAGCAACGACCGATGCATGATTACCTTTGAGATGCAGGAGTTTACCTTATGAGATTGTGCTATTAATTGTACTGCCTGGCATCAGCCTTTTCTCAGGAGCTTGTATCTTTGTATTGGCAACAGTGTCTCTAGTTTGATACTTCTATCCCATACCCAGCTACTCTACTTAGTCTCTCTTAGTTTCTCTTTCAGTATTTCTGGCTCAGACTTTGTATCAGATTCACCATATGTCATTTTGTCCTTTAGTAGATGTAAATATATCATTTCATCTCTCTCTCTCTCTCTCTCTCTCTCTCTCTCTCTCTCTCTCTCTCTCTCTCTCTCTCTCTCTCTCTCTCTCTCCCCCTCTCTCTTCCCCCCCCCCCTCCCCCCCCCCCCCCCCCTCCCCCCCCCCCTCCCCCCCCCCCCTCCCCCCCCCCCCCGCCCTCCCCCCCCCCCTCAGTTAGTATTTTTAGTATTTTTAGTATTTTTCCCCCTCAGTTAAATTCTAAGATGATGCATGTTTAGTAGCAGTATGTTCACTTAATTTTGCTTGGAGAGGAATTTGTTGAGTTTGAATTTAATGCTTCCATTGCTATACAGGTAATGAAGCTTGTGAAAGGCTTGCCTTTTATGGGATCAACACAAACTTGGTTGTATTCTTGACAACAAAATTAAATCAATCTAATTCAACAGCATTGGTGAATGCCACAAATTGGGCTGGGACATGTTACATCACTACTCTGATCGGTGCTTTCTTGGCTGATGCATATCTAGGGCGTTATTTGACAATTGCTGTATTTTCAGCCATTTACTTTGTGGTAAGCTTAGTTCTTTTCTATGGAAGGCAGTCTGTACTGACTCAAAGCAGTTCATAATGAGCATGTGAATGTCAGGGAATGGTTCTGCTGACATTAACAACGGCTATTCCTTCTCTTGTTCCACCCAAAAATGATGCCGCAAGTATAGGCCAACTTGCTGTTTTTTATGCTGCACTCTACCTGATAGCCCTTGGTACAGGTGGGATAAAACCATGTGTATCCTCTTTTGGTGCGGATCAGTTTGATGAGAATGATGAAGTTGAAAAGAAAAATAAAGTCTCGTTCTTCAATTGGTTCTATTTTTCTATAAATATTGGAGCCCTCATATCCTCAACTCTACTTGTCTATGTACAAAATGATGTTAGCTGGACATTGGGTTTTGGAATTCCTGCTGCAATGATGGGGCTAGCGATTCTTAGTTTCTTCTCCGGTACTGTACTTTATAGACATCAGAAGCCAGGTGGAAGTCCTCTCACAAGAATTGCCCAAGTGTTTAGTGCTGCTTTATACAAACGCAAGATTAAAACTTTGTCAGATCCATCTCTTCTGTATGAGACACTGGCTTGTTCTATTCAAGGGAGCAGAAAGCTTGAGCATACTGACTTGTTTCGGTAAGGATGCATCAGAGCATGCGAAACTGAGTGCCTCTGTTTTCAGGTTCCCAACAAAAAGGCATGATTTCTTTGGTAGGTTTTTTACCTTCTTGACATTGCAGTGGCACTAGCAATTCAGTCCGTCATTAATATGTGAAATCCTGGCTTCACTACTGGTTAAGAAACTACATAAGCCACACTGCTGCTTTGTTGATGATAGATCTCCTTGTCTAGAATTTGCAAAAATCTCGTGATTCTCAGTGAATGTTATTCACAATGAACCAGACCTAAAAGTAACCTTAGTTGAATGATATGGACTTTGAAGCCTAGCATATCTCTTTCAACCTTAAGAGTACACTGCAAAGACTCAGAATGTCCATGAAATCTGATTCATTGTTTACAGCAACTTGCTAAGGAGCTCTAGTCTAGGATTTTCAAAAGGCTCACATGATTCTGAGTGAAGTTTATTAACAATGAAACAGACCTGAAAGTAACATTAGTTGCATAACAGACTTTGAAGCCTAGCATATTACTTTCAACCTTAAGAATACGATGTGAAGTTTCAGAATGTCCATGACATCTGATTCATTATTTACAGCAACTTGCTAAGGAGCTTTTGATGTATAGATATTGTTTGAATTTATCGCCAAGCGTGCCTATTTTGGAGAATAGATGTGTTGGAAATGGACCCAGGTCGTGAATTTAACCTTCATCGAGGTCTAGTTAGAATTTGTGACCTCTTGATTGTGAGGAGTTTCTTTCTAAGTTAAGGCTGATTAATTCAAGTTTCAAGGCTGACGGGCAGTAATTGGCCTTCCTTTTTCATGACAGTTTCCTAGACAAGGCTGCAATTCAGGTTGAAGGAGAGAAAGACAATGTGAGCAGTTGGAAACTCTGTACAGTGACTCAGGTTGAAGAGGTCAAGTCGCTTCTCAAACTTGGACCTATTTGGGCTACAGGCATTGTTTTTGCCACAGTTTATAGTCAGATGTCGACTCTCTTTGTTGAACAAGGTCAAGGCATGGATAGATCTATTGGCAAACATGCACACATTGGTGCAGCCAGCCTTTCTATGTTTGATACTATCAGTGTTATTGTATGGGTTCCCATCTATGATCGGCTTATTGTACCTGCCGTGCGTCTATATACAAAGGATGTCCGGGGGTTCACCCAACTTCAGAGAATGGGCATTGGCCTCATTATTTCAATCACTGCTATGATTGCTGCTGCAATTGTGGAAATAAAGAGGCTTGCAATGGCACGGGCTTTACAGCTTCTTGATCCCACACAAAAAACTCCTGAAGTGCCAATAAGTGTATTTTGGCAGGCACCACAGTACTTCTTGGTTGGTGCTGCTGAAGTATTCATGTTCATTGGACAGCTTGAATTTTTCTATGATCAAGCTCCAGATGCAATGCGGAGCTTCTGCAGTGCATTTGCACTCACAACTGTGGCATTGGGCAATTATTTGAGCTCTTTGTTGGTGACTATTGTCATGAAGGTCAGTGCCAAAAATGGCAAACCAGGATGGATTCCATCGAACAACCTAAATGTTGGCCATGCAGACTATTTTTTCTGGCTTTTGGCTCTCTTGAGCACACTCAACTTTATCTTATACCTGCTCTATGCGCATTGGTACACCTACAAGAAGTTGCACACAGAAAATGAAGGTGATAAACTTGTGTTAACAGAGATTCCAGCCAACCATGACAAGGATGATGAGTGTAGGCTTTGAGTGTCCAGCTGTATATCTATTAATATAAACTTGCTGGAATTAATGGCGGTGGGGGTTGATTATTGAATAATCCAGCTTCATAGAGGGGGGATTTGTATTTATAGAAAATAGTGGTGTTCAATCCTTTATTTTGTTCATGTGAATAGAGACATTGTCGTCTATATATGATTTTTTTCCCTCAAGAGGTTTGCAGGCTCGAAACTTCTATGCATGTAAATGAAACCACATGTGGAATTATAAACATCACAAACAAATCTGTAGGAAAATATTGTCTGTGTTTTGAACAACTGTTCTTCAGTTTGCAAGCAACAACTTTCTTTTGTTGCTGTAATTTACTCTGTTTTTTTCTTGTGCTAGGCTTCATTATTGCTGAGTTTTCCCTGCAGTCCTTTGAAGTTTTATGTATATTCCTGCATGTGTGTGTGTGTATGTGTGAGAGAGAGAGAGAGAGAGAGAGAGAGAGAGAGAGAGAGAGAGAGAGAGAGAGAGAGAGAGAGAGAGAGAGAGAGAGAGAGAGAGAGAGAGAGAGAGAGAGAGAGAGAGAGAGAGAGAGAGAGAGAGAGAGAGAGGGGGGGGGGGGGGGGGGGGAGGGAAGGTGACAGTCCAACTCCAAGAGGGGTTTTTACCTTGGCCTACAAGTAGAAGCATGGCCATGAGTTAAAGGGGCAATCCCCTTAAGTAACCTGGAAGCCGAAGCGAGACAAGATGTTTGGGTGGCCGGGAAGCCTGTTGCAGCAGAAGCAGGACTTAACCCGGAAGCCCCTTTGAGTGAATGGGCAAGATGAGGGAGAGGCGGCCCCGGTGCCGGCCCGCCCGACCGTCAAGGTGCAAGACCCGTCAAGGATGGATAGGGGGTTGTTGCTCGGACGTTGGGGGCATTCCTAGCCAGTCCGCAGTCCAGAGGCATGCACGATTGCCACTACTATTATAGTTGCGCACAATTTAGTGCAACATGGCAAACCACCCAAGCACCAAGGTGGGCTGGATAGAAAACTAGGGAGGTAGGCGAAGGGGCATGACATCCATCCCCTCTTCGACAGACTTCGCATCCTCCTAAAGTCCACCTACGGGCCGTAGAATTATTCCCGTTTGTGGTGAAGTCGAAAGGGTGACAGCTGTGATGGCTGTGAGACTCTGCATGGTGTTCTTACCCTCGAATTTGGGGCAATGTCCTTAGTTCCATGGGTTGTCATGCGAAAGCATATCTAAGGGAAAAATGGGGATGTGCTAGATATATTAACCATATCAATCATGTCTTCTTTGCTGTATTTGTTTCTTTCTTGTGCTAGGCTGATCATGGCAGATTTTTCCTTGCATCTTTGAAAGAATGGTAGCAATTCAACTCATTGAGCTTTTGAGGGGTTCATGCTCTTTTGTTTGTGTTATGCATGTGAAAGAGCATGTATTCTTCACTAGTTATATACACTATATTGAGCATAAAAAATGTTAGTGGGTGTTGTACTAGAATTTGGTCAAATACTATGAACGATGAAGCTTGTCTTGTGGTTTTCTTCTATGAGATTATGATTGCACTTTCTCTTTGGTAAATTTGGGTCTTGCCAACATAGCTTTGTAGACTTTGACTTTGACTAAACTGTTTGTTAGAGCTCTAGTTTGTTGTATCATGTGTGCATCTACATTGTATTCTCCATGAGGGAAGAAAGGCACATGTGGATGGAGTGGATGGCTAGAGTACATGTGCATCACTACACTCATTTGCATATGCTTGCACACACAAACACACATATGCATGCATACATTATATTTTTTCTATTTTGAAAGAACATGTGACTTGTACTAGAAATGTACAATGACATTATGGTGTTATTCTCAAAATCAATTATGAATGCTTGTGTGAATACTGTTGGAGTTTGAGGTTTGCGGAAGCATGCAAACAACACAAGGAAGAAGAAGAAGCTTGGAACATAACACACAATACTGAATGTATTACCAAGTGAATGCACAAAGATAAGTGACCGGTTAGGGTTATTAGTGTATATACGAGTCGGGGAAAAAAAAACCTCTCCCTCTCCCTCTCCCTCTCCCACTTATCTATTTGTAACTTGCCTTGCACAATGAGCTCCCATTGTATTTAGCCTCTCCCATTCCCTTCATTAGAACACCAACCAAAAAGCTAAGTTGTCCTTATTGGGAATGCTTCATTACTTATCTTGTTTGCAATAATTTAAGATCTTCCTTTTTTTAAGGGGACTTCAATCTTACTATATACATTTCCATAAGGGAGGGAGGGAGGATTGGAGGAAGGGAGGGAGGGAGGGAGGGAGGGAGAGAGAGAGAGAGAGAGAGAGAGAGAGAGAGAGAGAGAGAGAGAGAGAGAGAGAGAGAGAGAGAGAGAGAGAGAGACTTGGCAAGAGAGAGAGAGAGCGAAAGAGACCCAATGCCACTTGGTTGCTACGTGCATAGAGAGTGAGGGAGAGATACAAAGGTCAAGGAAGTTACATGAACATTTTTTGTTACCCATAGGGATTAAAGCCATAATTCATCTCAAAAGTAGACTTACTAGTCATCCTATGAAGTATAATCTTATAAGCAAATTCTATCGATTGCAAATAACTATCCCGATTTGATTGTTTCTCACACACACATGCCCTCAATAGAATCTACTTAACCCTCTCAATTTTCCATCTGTTTGTGGATGATCAATGTTTTTTGTCTTTATTGACATTTCAAGCTTTTAAAAAAGAACTTCCAAAAGTGCCTTGTGAATTTGATATCCCTGTATGAAACTATGGATGTCGATAATCCATGGAGTATGAAGATGTACTCAATAAACAACTCTGCAACTTGTGGAGCTTCTCTTGTCTCTTGCATTGGTATGAGATGATCCATCTTGCTTAATCTATTTAACACTATTAGGATAGCATCTTGCTTCCCTTGGTTCTATGTTAACTCAACTTTGAAGTCCATGGATATACTATCCGAGTGTTTTAGAATTTCCACAGGATGTAGCATACGTGATATTCCAACCTTTTTGGTTTGTTGGCCTGACACATAAAGCACTGCCAAACATGTGTGTAGACATATCTCACTAAGCTCGGTCACCTAAATACTCTTCTAACTAGTTGTATGGTCTTGTCAATATTAGGATGTCCCACATATGGAACATCATGGTTGTCATGCAGAAGTGTTCTTCTCAAATTGGGGGAAATTGATATAGAAACTTCTCCTTTCTGTTTAACTATACCTCTTCTCACTTAGAAATTAGAAAATGGATTTGACATGTTTGCTTTACCAAGGGAAGAAGAAGCTGAAACATATTCCATCTCCAATAATAAAGAAGAGTTGCATGGATGAAATATTTGATAGAAGGAGGTCTTCAAGGCCTCCCAAGTGGCAAAGTGCCCATTTGCGTGTTGCCTGTACCATTTGTTCGTAGGTCTGTCTAAGGTAAAAGGAAACAATACTAGCATGAAATCCTCTCGATGTTGCAGCCTACATCCATGGCATAAGGAGATGGACCTCTTTACGTGATCATCTGCATCTTCATGTACTAATCCCTCAAAATTAATAAACTTAATATTTAACTACCCTATTTTGGTAGTGCCAAAAGAGGTGGAGGTGGCACCGTATTTTGGATGTGATGAAAAGAGGTTGCAAGGATTCCATATTTTGGAAATATGGTACTTTTGGACCACCCAGAGCCCTTAACCCTTACCATTATACATCTTCACCTTGCAATGAGTGTAATACCTTCCAAAAGATTATAATTTTTGTAGCTTGATAATTTCCCCACTTAAGAGCCTTAATTGGAGTGTAGCCAATGGTTGCTTTGTAATTGGCCTTAGCTTCTTGTATTTACTTTAGGCTTTAGCTCCTTGTAGTATCTTCTAAAGTCCCACACAATGAGTAGTCACCCTCTTAGCATCATCCACTCAATATAAAAGTCGCCCAAGATGCAAAATATGGAAGCCCCTTATCCATCAGTCGCCAAAGTGGTGGAAACGCCATCTCAGGTAGCCAAAAGGAATAAAGTTGCCATGGGCCAATGGTCGCCTAAGTGATGGAGATGGGTGGAGTAGGCACCCAAGTTGTGGAGATGGCTAGAGTAGACATCCAAGTTGGGGATGGGTGTAGGCACCCAAGTGGTGGAGATGGGTGGAGTAGGCAACCAAGTTGGAGATGGGTGGAGTAGGCACCCAATTGCTGGAGATGGGTGGAGTAGGCACTTATGTTGGAGATGGGTGGAGTAGGCACCCAACTGGTGGAGATGGGTGGAGTAGATGCCCAAGTTGGAGATGGGTAGAGTTGGCTCCCAAGTGGTGAGATGGGTGGAGTAGGCACCCAAGTTGGAGGTGGATGGAGTAGGCATACAAGTGGTAGAGATGGGTGGACTAGACACCCAAGTGGTGGAGATGGGTGGAAGTAGTTGCCCAAATGGTGGAGATGGGTGGAGTATGTTGAAATTGGGATGGGCCCTAATAATAATAATCACAAGTTTACAGGATCTTCTAACACATGAACCTTAACATACACACCTTAAGACTCAAAATGCAATGAGTGAGAGATAGAGAGAATAGACAAGATTTTCCAAGTGTAACGGTAAGCTAGAATGCTTATATACACTATCTTATATTAGTGTCAAATTACAATGTGTATAGATGTTACAAAACTGAATGTTTGTTGAATTTGGATACATAATTTGAATCTAGGTAGAAATTCGGGGACTAGATACAAGAGTTTGTGTTTAAAGCGCCTAAGAGGTATGTAGAAATTGCGTGTGTGAGAATGGAGAGAATATGATGTTGGAGAATTCCTCTCCTATTCGCAACGAAAAGTGTAGAAGACCTTCTCAGGATCAAGACTTTTACCTACAAGTGAACCTTAGAATGAAACCTGGTATCAATTGAAGAAGACAATGAACTTGATGCTTTGGTCACTCAAACTAGATACTATTAGCTTTCAAATGAGCTATCAAACACTCAATTTGAATTAGTTTTGGTTTGGCAACTCTTTGCCTCAAAACAGGCTACTTGTCCACTCAGTTAGGTTGAAAATTGGACTTCACTAAAAACTGAATAACTCATAGATGATGGTGAATCTCACAAAACTGTTTTAGAAAAAGAAAATACACAAGATAAGATTTCCAATGTGTATTTAGACTCTAAAAATAGATACATACATTGAGAGATATAACTCTCGCAATTAGGCTACTCAGAAATTGGTATGCGGCTAGACATAGTCTATGAGACTGTAGAAAATGAAATGACTGAAACCAAATGAACTACCTACAAGGGGACTTCAGTGCCTTATTCCTCTATTCTTGAGTTTCCCCCCTTGACTCTTTTATAGACAAGTGACCACGAGCTCTCATGATGAGTTTGAGAGCTCTTCTCCATAACTCCTCCACTACTTTGAGCAGCCACTCTTCTCTTCGGATTCAGTTTTTAGATTTGATTCTCTTTTTTTTATTCTCTTTTGGCCTCCACTACTTGCTAAAGTAAATTCTTCCATTTTTCATTTTTGTATGTTCCTTCTATTTGAAGAAAATCCTTTTTGCAAAATATATACAACCTTGCTTCTTTATTTTTAACACTCCCCCTCAAGCTCATATGTGAGCTTCACCTCCATGTGTGTTGTCATTTGAGTTTCCCTTGTTGTCCTCGGAGTTGTGTTGTCTGGAATTTGTGTTGTTGTAGCCTCTTCCTCTTCCTCTCGAGCCTCCTTTTGAGTTCCTTCCTCTACCTCGACCTTCATATAACATTTGGCTACGGTTGTCCTTATCTTTGTTGCCTTCTTCTTGTTGAGCAGCCTCTTCCGCCACAAGATTTGGTATAATCTCGTTGAATGTTGGTAGAGGATCTCTATAAAGAATGTTTGTGATGAGGGGCTTGCACTTCTCTTCACTCCTCAAGGTTGTTTGAATAATGTCTTCCTCTTCTATCTTGCATCCAACTGATGCTAGCTGATCTCAAAGCTCCTTGATCTTCAATGTATACTCACTAATGCTTTGGTTTGAGTTTTTCTTCATGTTGTTAATCTCGTTCTTGAGTTGCATCTTCCGAGACCTTGTTGAGTTAGCATAGACCTTCTCCAATGCTTCCCCAACTTCCTTGGATGTCTCTAGGCTTTGCACATGACCAATCATAGTGTTGGAAATAACTTGTGAAATGAGAAACATCACCCTTTGATTCCTCTCTTCCCAATCGACAAATTGTCTCCTTTGTAGTGGAGTAATGTTGGATCTTGAAGGTCCATTGGTTGTGGATCATCTCTAGTAACTAGAATCCATAAACACAATTATGTTGTGGTGCTCTTTCTTGAATTTACGAAGCTCCCCCTTGATTTCTAGCTTCTTCTTTGCTTTAATTCAATTCCAATGCTTTTCTTCTTGAAGCTCCAATGCTGTGTTGTTGAAATCTGATACCAAATATTGGAGAATTCCTCTTCTATGCGCAACAGAAAGTGTAGAAGACCTTCTCAGGATCAAGACTTTTACCTACAACTGAACCTTAGAATGAAAATTGGTATCAATTGAAGAAGACAATGAACTGGAAGCTTTGGTCACTCAAACTAGACACTATTGGATTTCAAATGAGCTATCAAACAATCAATTTCGAGTAGTTTTGGTTTGGCAACTCTTTGCCTCAAAACAGGCTACTTGTCCACTCAGTTAAGCTGAAAATTGGACCACTAAAAACTGAATAACTCACAGACGATGGCGAATCTCACAAAACTATTTTAAATAGAGGAACTATACAAGATAATATTTTCAAGGAATATTTAAAATCAAGAATGGATACATACATTCAGAGATATGACTCTCGCAATCGACTAGACATAGTCTAGACATAGTCTAGACATAGACATAGTCTATGAGACTATAGAAAATGAAATGATTGAAACCAAATGAACTACCACTTTAGCGCCTTCTTCCTCTATTATTGAGTGTCCTCCTTTTCCTCTTTTATAGCCAAGTGACCATGAGCTCTCATGATGAGTTTGAGAGCACTTTCCATAACTCCTCTACTACTTTGAGTAGCCACTCTTCTCTTCTGGTTTAGTTTTTGGATTTGATTCTCTTTTGTTTGATTCTCTTTTGGCCTCCACTACTTGCTAAAGTAAATGATTTCATTTTTCATTTTTGTACTTTTCTTCTATTTGAAGAAAATCCTTTTTGCAAAATATATACGACCTTGCTTCTTTATTTTAAGCATATGAATAGTTTAGAATTGGTTTACAACAAACCTTGATTTTGAAATTAGGGTTTTGAAAACCCTAAATCAGAAATTGATGACTTGCTACTCGCAATAACCCAACAAGAGGCTAATGGCTGGCTTCCAATATCTCCTCCAATGCTGCACCAAAGGTAGAGCACACCTCCTCCAAGTGTAGATGACCTCCAACTGTAGAGTATGCTTGATACTTCTTGACTTGTGATGCTATACAATGAGCCAAGGCCTCTCTTATATAGGTTTCTAACTTGCCCACGATGAGACCTCCAAAAGCATGTGTAAAAACTAAAAAAGAAAGTGATCATGTTTTTTAGGTGATAGAATTATTTTTCCACAAAAAAGTGCATAAAAATAAAAAAACAAGCGATCGATTCTTTTAGGCGATATAATTATTTTTCCGCAAAAGCATGCATAAAAACTCAAAAAGGAAATGATTGCTTTTTTTAGGTGATAAAATTACTTTTCCACAAAAGTATGCTTTCTTGCATAAATCTTCAAGAATCAACTCAACTAGACATCAGATAGATACATGAGTTTGATTTTCTTGACCTACATGTTGAGAGGAAAAAAATGAGGTGAAAAATCATTTTTGCATAGAAATTTGGCTTAGGGTTTTCTCCTAAACTGGACCTCTGATGATTGAATGTTATATAACAAATGAAAGCTCTCTTCAATCTTTATCTAATGAGCTAATAAAAACTTCTGACCTTCTGTGACCAAAATTTCTCCGAGTACCAAAAGATTAGGGTTGTTGAAATTAAGATTTTGTGCTATTCTGACATTGTTTCCAACAATGTAGGCACCCAAGTGGTGAAGTGGGTGGATTAGATGCCCAAGTTGGAGATGGGTGGAGTAGGCACCTAAGTGGTGGAGATGGGTGTAGTAGGCACCCAAATTGGAGATGGGTGGAGTAGGTGCCCAAGTTGTGGAGATGGGTGGAGTAGACACCAAAGTTGGAGATGGGTGGAGTAGGTGCCCAAGTGGTGGAGATGGGTGGAGTAGGTGCCCAAGTGGTGGAGATGAGTGGAGTAAGTGCCTAAGTTAGAGATGGGTGGATTAGGTGCCCAAGTGGTGGGGATGGGTGGAGTAGATGCCCAAGTGGTCCAAGGGGTGGAAATTGGTGTTATAGGGTTCGCCCTCTATAGCCAGAGAGGCGATGTCATCTTGCATGCACCTAGGGCGAGTGTGCAACTATGATGTGAACCCTCATAAGATCGCCTTCCAATAGTGATGCCCATAGTGTGCAACCTTGATGCTTTCTAGCCTATTGCCCTAGGTTCTTTGATTTGCACATGCCTTGGCTTGATTAATTCTATGTTCGGACCTTGATGCCTTTGCATGCCTTATGTACTTTGATGCCTTTGCTTGTCTTGTAGCTGGCTTGGTTTGGCCTGTATGTCCTTTATGTATTCATTACCCGACCCTTTATGTCCTTTTATGTCTTCATCACCCGAGCTTGACCCTAGGGCGAGGGGTTGCCCCAGGGAAGCCCTCCAGCCATCGGGTGAGGGGTCACCTAGGCCACCCTCCTCCCCATAAGGTGAGCGGTCACCCTTAGGCTACTCTCCACCCCACAGGGTGAGGGGTCTCCGAGGGTGCCTTCCTCCAAGCCCAAGTGCAAGGGGTCACCAAGGGTGGCTCCCACAAGCCTAAGGAAGATGCCCCACAAAAAGTGCCCAAGAAAATTCTTCAAGGAAATTCTCAAAGAACTCATGCCATAGTCCAAGAAAAATACTATAGACAAATCTAATGCCCAAAAAATGTACAGAAATATAGTCCATGGATTCAATAGTCAAGGTGTTTCAATGCTAGCCCAAGTCATTTCTACATCTTGAAGAAAGTAAGGTACTGTCCGAGCAATGCAAGAGTGGTATTATCTTCTGTCGAATCACAAGATCCAAAGGTGGGACATATGGCCTCCCTTGGGATCTAGGGACATATGGTATCCCTAGAGATATATTTGGACATTTGGGATCTAAGTGGTTTTGTGAGGATCTCATGACATATGGGATCCCTAAACATGAAGTCGGGTTCAAAACATGGGTAGGTGGTGCTTTTTGATCTATTTTTCCTTTATCTTTGTTGAATCATAAATTTATTGGATCAACTGATGGGATCCTTATGTACTTAGGTCTTCTCTTTGGTTGTTGTAGAAACCTTGTTCTTCTTCTCTTTGTGTCTTGAGAAGATTGAGAGGATACAACAATTGATCCTTTGTTTGAGAGTTGAGAGGAAAGATCAAAAGATACAGTTTTCATTGCTCATAGGGAAGGTCCTACCTTCATTAAAGAAGGTGGTGTCTATCCCTTTACAAAAGATCTATGTTCTTGGTTACAATAAGTATAAATGGAATATGATTACAATCCATAAGCTCAATGCTTTGGGATTCTTCAAACATTTGATATTATAATATATCAAGTTGAACATTTTGTAAGGTACATTTTGTATGGTACAATTGTGTAATAAAATGGACCGCCCACTTTGAAAAATTCACACATTCCTTTTCAAGGCTCCATTTCCACTTTTATAGGTCTCCCTTTAAGGATAATGTGTATTTATGTAACGATTATTGGACTCAATATTAAGATCCTGGGCATCTCGCCTCCACATTTTCTCGCTAGTTGGTAGAAGATGACATCACCCCTATGTCAAGCATGATGAAAAAAAAATGAGAAGATGCACTTCATGAGGACTCCCAAATTCCCAATATCCCTGAGTTTTAATTGAGCAGGAGGATTCGAATGGAAAATCCGCCCCTGTTGTGCTTCGTAGGTGAGCACCTTGGGGTTGACGGCCAAAACGGAGACTAATGCTCCCAAGACCAATCTTGAGCTTCTCCCATGTCCTGGACATGGGGTGGAGTCCTTGTGACCCCATGGTGAAAACACACTATGAAACATGTGTTAAGCCTATCCATTCCTTGAATCTGATGTTGGCTACTTGTCGACTCCTCTAGTCAAGTAGATGCCCGGTAATGAGAATGCTTCCCCAACCTCACTGTGAGTGCTTGGGTATCAGATATGACCTCCTCTCCATCAGGATGGGACCTATGACGTGAAATTATAATTGGTTCTACCGACTCACCATGAGGGCTATGTTTGGATGGCTTTCGGATGGCACCTCAAGACACCTCTCAAGACGGGCCATGGATCGATGCAAGATCTTTTCAAGACGCTTTTGCATATCTAAAAAGGACTCAGCTCATCATATACGCTTCCACTTACCCTCTCATGAGGCCGGTCCGGGCTACCTGTGGGTCTCTTCATAACATTTGGTATCATAGCTCTCTTCTTGAGGGTGTCTAAGATTGGTGCAAGATCTTTTCAAGACGCTTTCGCATATCTAAAAAGGACTCAGCTCATCATATACGCTTCCACTTACCCTCTCATGAGGCCGGTCCGGGCTACCTCTGGGTCTCTTCATAACATTTGGTATCATAGCTCTCTTCTTGAGGGTGTCTATGATGGTGACCATGGGAATTTTTGCATGTATAGGTTGGGTATGTGAGCAACCCATGCTTGGTGGAACAAAAGGGCTTCGAACTATCTCTCACAATTGGCTTGGAAACATCAGCTTGGGTGAGACATCGAAGGTCTTGCCCTTTATTGTTTTCATGGAGGACAAGAAAGCCGTGGAACTCCCTAAGTCACACTCCATCCCTCATGAGGCAAGTGCGCTCTTTTGATGGCTCCCTCATCTACCAACGTTAACTACATCAGGTGGGTGCATGCTTCGGCCAACCCCCTGTGAGTGAGTGGAAATATGAGAGATGTGAAAACGTGTGAGGTAAGGATTAACCTTAAGAGTTGCATATAAGAAGAAGAATGGTCCCATGCATATCCGGATCATCAAAGATAATGAGATTCAATGTGTCATATTTGTGAACTTACTTCATAAATTAATTGCCTTCAAGTAGTCTGCATGAATACAACCAAACACATATTGACTTTTGTAGTGGAAGAGATAATGTGTAACTTGCATCTAGCAAGCTTAGACATAGGCAACTCGATTTTACACCTGAGACATTATTGACTACAGCTTCAGTAAAAATAATAAAGCTAACGGTTGTAAACTTTCTTACATACACACAGTAACCTTAGATAGGTATTACTAACAACTGTAGACTATCATATAGATTAGAAAAAATTATGATAGCCCTCAATCAATTAAGCTTTGAGTAAGGAGTCTAACAATAGCGAGTGAAGCTTCCCAACATTATCCTTTACTCGATAAGACTAAAGATGTCACGATATGTAAGCTTCAACATTAGTCATACTCTGAGGGGCTTTGACCTATTGACGTCACCTTCAAGAGAACACCTGTGGATGAATATATTTGTAGACTTGATACCTGCATATATGCACTAACAACAAATACACACACATTAATCTGTGTATGTAACCTCCGATCACGTAAAGTTGTTTCACTATGCTTACGATGTAGATGAGTAAATAAATCTTTTTTATATATTCATATTGCCGATGTACGCACTCATGACCTATACATAGTCAGTGTAACTATGTGAGCATCTTCTTGCGGAGGTATGAATTCACATATCACGCATGTAATATCAATCTACAACAACTTATTAACAAGATGTTGGCATAAACATGATAACATACAACTGGACTTCATAGTAGCAAATGTATGATCAACAGTAATTGATTAAGATTAGCGCTGCACCGAATTGATGTCAATGCATACACACATTTCAATGTCATGAGATCACAACATAATGATGCAGTAGTACATACATTAACACATTAGAGAGTGCGGAAGATATTCCTTCATCAGTTTTGCACTTTCTTAACTTGCATAACAGTGTGTGGCTTGCACACAGATGATGAGTTCTACGGTATGCATAATACAATGACATTCTGTGCATAAGCGGATCATTATAGCGCACTGAATTATATGCATAAAGGTAAGGCAGACACATTATAGAGAGAAGAAGAAGATGCTATGGAGGATACATGCTAATATTGCAGAGAGAGAGATGAAGACAACTATGGGGTCGACATACGAATATAGCAGATTAACAAGTCGCCAAATCTTTGCACTAACTTGTGTTTGCTTATATACAGTAATATGAAGCGGAAGAAGACACCGCTATGTGTTTCTTTCTAAAAAGGAAAAAAATCGGCTTGATTCCTTGATTTAAGGAATGGACTTTGTGAAGATTTTACGCGTTTCCTTTTTTATGGTTTTCTATTTTTTATTTTCCTTGTGTTTTATAAGCTTTGGTTCATACAAAATTCTAAGAGTAGGATCATGTGCAAGAAATTATCTACGAGCTTTCCGATATATTTTATGAAAGAAAATAAAGAGTGTTACGAATGGTGGATTTGGAGATTGACTGCTCCAACAACTCCCCTTCAATCTTCAAATTCACCTGATCATATTTGATGCCATCTCCTCTCTCTCTTGCTTTGCTTTTTCTTTTGATATCTCCCTTTTTGCTTTTAATTTAATCTTTCATTTGCCTTTGAGTCTTCTCTTCTATATTTGGTTCTGCGTCCTTCTTCTTTGCTCCATTTGTCTCATGTGTGATTCTTCTTCATGCCCTTCTTTTGATGCAGTCCTTTGATTGATAGTTGATGCTCTTCTTTTTGATGTAGTCGTTTGATTGATAGTTGATGCTCTTCTTTTTTGATGTAGTAGTTTGCTTCATGATAGTTCTTCCATATGTTGATGATGAATTCCTTCTTGACCTTGATGGCTTTGATCATTTGATGTAGATATCTCCTTAGTCCTTGTTGATCGACTTCTTGAAATCTTCAAGTAGTAGCTTCCTTTCTCCCCTTGTTGTTGATGCCTTTTGATTTGATGTTGTCCATCGATGTATTTCTTACTTCATTGTGGTTTGATGATGTTCCTCTTTGTGAATAGCTCCTTGAAATTGCTTTTGATTGTTGATTTTTCTTCAAATGTAGAATAGCTTTGTGCTCTTTTTGAAGTGTCTTTGATTTGATGTCTCCAAGCTTAGTTTTTCTCCTCTTGTTGATGTCTTTCCTTCATGAGTTGATGTAGTCCATTGATGTAGTCCTTTGCTCCATGTAGTTGATCTTCACTTTGTCCTTTGCTTCAAAAAATAGCTCCATTTTTGGTTGATAACTTCTTCTTTAAATGCTTCATGTTGATGTAGAACCTTCCTTCAAGAATATATCCCCTTCAATTTGAGAACCCTTTATTTGGAGGATATAATCTTTTACATAGTACTTCGGATAAGGAAGTACAAGAGCTTGAATACATTGGCTCTTTTTTATCTTAATACATAATGGAAATTCCAAACAAGTACAAAACTACAAAAGTGCTTTATGTATGGCTTTTGCCATTTGTGTATAACAACTTAACTTTGTCCAGATGCAAAGTTCAGAGGTTGTGTTTTCCTTCACTCATCTTGGAGCGAGCATTGCTCTAGCTCTAGAGTGATTCTATTCCTTCACTTGTTTGATGACTTCTTTTACATAAAGAAATGAAGTTAATCAAGATCCCAACTTCTTGATTAAACTCCATTTTGTCTTCACCTTCTATGTGTAGAAACAAGTGCTCACACCACTTGTATATGTGATCAACGTTTTTATTTACAGTGGTTGGTAATGAAGGGGATTTGAGTGCTTTACTTGCTTTTACATATGATTCAATGTGTGTGATAATATGTAGCCTTTGAATGACTCTTTATAAGTGAGAGTCTATACAACTTCGCTATGAATGTAAGTCACAATGACTTATGATAGCACATCTAGGGTGCTTATATTTTTGCAAGTAGATTGAAGTAATGTTTATCTTTTTCTAAACATGTTGAATACACTTTTCTTTTCTTCCTTTTGTGAGGAAGTCTTCATTGTCATCTTCAAGTGTGTTGGATGCACTTTCTTCTTCTTCCTATGATGAGGAAGTCTTCATTTGAGTGCGTTGAATGCAATTTCTTCTTACTTTTGATTCTTGCTTATTCTAGTTGATGTAGATAGGTAAGCTTCATAATGAGCTTCCTTGAGAGGTGAAGTCCACGGTCTTTGCCTCGATCACTCAAATCTTGAGTAGTGGCATCCATGATCTTTGCCTTGGTGTAGTGACATCCACCATCTTTGCCTCGATCACTCGAATTTTGTGTTTTAATCTTCTTCAATGATGAAAGAGTGCTTAAATAATACTTGGCTGCAAATACAATCTTTTGATGTGCTTGAATAGCACTAAATTACAAGTACAAATTTCTTACTCTGTGTTCATAACTCAATAAAGAGAATGTGGAGCTTTAAGCGGTACATATCAATGGACATAAGGTCTATGAGATCTTCTTTGTGATACAAGAGTAAGTGAGAGATTCACTTTACAATGGCGATAACCTTACATGTAATAAGAGAAGGCTTAAGAGTGATTTTGATGCTAAAGAATGGGTATTCCTCAAGATAGAACTATAAGAACATTGATCTTAACCATGGTTTTAAGTGCACAAGGATCATAAGAAATAAAACTCTATCAAGAGAGGTATCGAATTGATGAACAATACCAATTGAGTACTGTAATGAAAAAAATGTCTTCTTGAAATGAACTAATTGATCTTCAATCACTAGGGGCTTGTAAATAGGAACTTTTGATTTTACCATCAATTTCATCCTTTGGCTTTGTAGGTTGTGTAGAGCTTCTTGATATCTTTATTTTCAAATCATTTGTAGTTGATGACGAGCCTTGACTTAAGCCTTGATTTGCAACCCTTCTTTGTTTTTTGAAAGAATGATCTTCTAGTGTTGAGTCCTTTGAGCTTTCATCTTCATCCGGTGCTTTCTTCGTAGTTTGATGATGCTATCTTCATTGATGCCGATTCTTCAATACATTGCATCACGGTCTTTGAATTTGCTTGAATAATCTTCCAAGCTTCAATCATCACCTAACATAGTAATCATAGAAATACATTCTAACAACATGTTGTAAATGACAGATAGCTTAATCCTTGCTCTTCCTTAAATTGTTGAATTGAGTATATCATACATATGATATCTCAATTGCTTGGTGCAAGAGATATAATAAAGAGCTTCCAAAGAATGAGGTTCAACAAAGATTCCAACATAAATAAGTTTGGACACATGCTTGAAGGTCACTTGATGGAAGAATAGTCTTCATTCTCCTTGATGCTTCCATATAGCAATTTGAACTGCAAGTATAGCTTGAGGGTTTAAAACTTCTTCATTCTCTTGTATGATTGATGTTGCAAGAAAGTAAACTTGCATCATGTACTATCTACCATCCTAAAATTATATTGCTTTTAATAGCATGGATCAAATAACAAATTGCTTCATACTTCCCTTGGTTGGCAATATGGGTGAGTTATGTAACCAAATGAGTTTACTACAAGCTTCATGAACATAGGCTTTCACATACCTCAAGTAGATCAAGTGTAGTATGCAATGAAGTGTCTGGTTGAGGCCTAAGTAACCCTCCAAATTACAAATCATGTAGCCATAACATAACAAGATTACATTGAGTAATCATGAAATCAAATGATACATAAGTATGAATAAATCAAGAGACTTGACTTTAGAAGATGATCATAAACATGATCATATAATCTCACATAAGTATCTTCCAATAGAAACCACCAAGTTGTCTCCACTTGTATGTACACTTGAGTTGATTCCATGTAAGATATGTGTAGCATATAGCACACATAGCATAGGCCATTGATGTAGTTGAAACCATTTCTTCCAATTCTTCTCTTCATAAGCCGATTTGAACTATTGATCCACTTGCTCCATAGATAAATTCCGAATAATGAAGTGTTGACGAGGGTTGTTGAAGACTTGGAGTAGCTCTCGTTGGCTCTGGATGGCTTTGATACCATTATGAGTGAATGGAAATATGAGATATGTGGAAACGTGTGAGGTAAGGTTTAAGCTCAAGAGTTGCATATAAGAAGAAGCATGGTCCCATGCATATCCGAATCATCAAAGATAATGAGATTCAATGTGTCATATAAATGCCGAACCTCTTCCTATATTTGTGAACTTACTTCATAAATTAATTGCCTTCAAGTAGCCTACATGAATAGAGCCGAACACATATTGACTTTTGTAGTGGAAGAGATAATGTGTAACTTGCATCTAGCAAGCTTAGACATAGGCAACTCGATTTTACACCTGAGACATTATTGACTACAGCTTCAGTAAAAATAATAAAGCTAACGGTTGTAAACTTTCTTACATACACACAGTAACCTTAGATAGGTATTAGTAACAATTGTAGACTATCATATAGATTAGAAAAAATTATGATAGCCCTCAATCAATTAAGCTTTGAGTAAGGAGTCTAACAATAGCGAGTGAAGCTTCCCAACATTATCCTTTACTCGATAAGACTAAAGATGTCATGATATGTAAGCTTCAACATTAGTCATACTCTGAGGGGCTTTGACCTATTGACGTCACCTTCAAGAGAACACCTGTGGATGAATATATTTGTAGACTTGATACCTGCATATATGCACTAACAACAAATACACACACATTAATCTGTGTATGTAACCTCCGATCACGTAAAGTTGTTTCACTATGCTTACGATGTAGATGAGTAAATAAATCTTTTTTATATATTCATATTGCCGATGTACGCACTCATGACCTATACATAGTCAGTGTAACTATGTGAGCATCTTCTTGCGGAGGTATAAATTCACATATCATGCATGTAATATCAATCTACAACAACTTATTAACAAGATGTTGGCATAAACATGATAACATACAACTGGACTTCATAGTAACAAATGTATGATCAACAGTAATTGATTAAGATTAGCGCTGCACCGAATTGATGTCAATGCATACACACATTTCAATGTCATGAGATCACAACATAATGATGCAGTAGTACATACATTAACACGTTAGAGAGTGCGGAACATATTCCTTCATCAGTTCTGCACTTTCTTAACTTGCATAACAGTGTGTGGCTTGCACACAAATGATGAGTTCTATGGTATGCATAATACAATGACATTCTGTGCATAAGCGGATCATTATAGTACACTTAATTATACGCATAAAGGTAAGGCAGACACATTATAGAGAGAAGAAGAAGATGCTATGGAGGATACATGCTAATATCGCAGAGAGAGAGATGAAGACAATTACGCGGTCGACATACGAATATGATAGATTAACAAGTCACCCAATCTTTGCATTAACTTGTGTATGCTTATATACAGTGATATGAAGCGACAGAAGACACCGGTATGCGTTTCTTTCTAAAAGGAAAAAAATCGGCTTGATTCCTTGATTTAAGGAATGGACTTTGTGAAGATTTTACGAGTTTCTTTTTTTATGCTTTTCTATTTTTTATTTTCCTTGTGTTTTATAAGCTTTGGTTCATACAAAATTCTAAGAGTAGAATCATGTGCAAGAAATTATCTATGAGCTTTCCGATATATTTTATTAAAGAAAATAAAAAGTGTTACGAGTGGTGGCTTTGGAGATTGACTACTCCAACACCCCCTTCACCTCGCATATCAACAAAAGGAAAACGTAAGGCGGGTGGTGTTTGCAATTCATCTAGCCCTTGCCTCATCTTTCAAGTGCAAATCATCATGGTGGTTGGACTTGCACTTCGGTCGGTCCATGCCCATTGGCAAAAAGGCTTCATGCAGGTAGGACTTGCACTTTGGACGGTCCATGCCCATCGGCAAAAGGATACATCATGCAGGCTGGACTCACGCTTTGGCCAGTCCATGCTCATTGGCAATGAGAAACACCAAGCAAGGTGAACTTCGCACTTTGGCTGGTTCATGCCTCTTCATCAAGCGCTTCATCTAAGCGGGCTGAAATTGTGCTTCAACCACTTGCGATCCATAAGCAAGGTCATCTTCAACTTGGGCAAAGTTCATGCTTTGGTCAGCTCATGCCCCTTTGATAATGCTTCAAGTAGGCGGGGTGACTGCGCGCTTGAGCAGGCTCATGCCCATATCTTCAAGGCAAAACATTTGTGTGGCAAGGTGGCTTTGTGCTTCGGCCGATTCCTCCTACATGACTGGAAGGACATCAAACATGGTGAGTTCATGCTACGGCTGACTCTTCCTCTTCTTGGCAAAGGCAATCCAACCTCTTAGACAAGATTTTGGTTTGAGGGTAGTACCCTCCACACTTCCATTTTACACACGCTTTGGAATGTCTCCCAGTGGTATCTCACTATAGTAATGGCTCTGGCAAGGTTCCTATTTGGGGGTTCCTTGGCCTACCTCCGCGAGCACATTGGCTCCATAGTTGGATGCATCCCCGAGTGTCTGGCTAAGTGCATCCCATCTCGGTGCAAAGACACTGTCCTGCATGTGGCCTCATCGCAAGATGGCTCCTCATGCATCTTCCATTTCGGACCAGCTTGCTCTGAGTTCATCTTCAACTTATTTGCCAAAGCAATGTGCGTGCTCATGAGGAACGCACCTCTTCTAGGCTTTGGCCGTTGTTTCTTCTATAAACCTGGGGAACTCAGAATATTTGGTAGGCATATTGAGTGCATCATTGCCGAGACAAAGAGAACCTTCATCATCAAGCTCCATGAGACTTGCGGGTTATGTGTGCTCGTTTTTCAAATCCTATCATCTCAATGAGCATGTGGATAGTTGGGTAACAAAGACAAGACCAAGACATCAAGTCCTCAGATTCTCAGGTATCAATTGGGTAAAGGCTTGCACGTCAGCAGGTCTTCATTGTGAGGTCGTAAGCTTGGACATAGTAGTCATGTTATTTTCTTTTAGCAGGTACCAACTTCGCAGATCTTTGTCAACTTGCATTCAAGATGATTTGGTGGTGTGTATACACTAACATGAACCACAACAAAGTTCCCTCAACTTTAAAAGAGTGTTCAACCTATTGGCAACCCCATTTGGAAGCCACAACTTGGGCAATAAGAGGCAAAGCTAGAAATTCTAGCACCTATGCAAATCTTGCCAATGGTGCAAATTTGCAGTGTTTCCATTCGTGCATGGAAGTAATTTGAAGTAAGCTGTCTTCCCGACCTCATACACCATACACTTATCTATCGAAAGCCACCTTCGGTTTACTGAATCAAGTCCTCAGATCAAAGATACATCAATTCCTATTTAGTATTTTTCACTTTTTGCTAGTGATGAATGTAATAAAGTAAGTCTATGATCTAAGGATCCGACCGGTTCACACAGATTTGAAATCGGACGATGTTTGGTCACTTGTGTGTATAGCCAATGATGTCGAGAATAGACTTAAGCATAAGTTCATGTGCTCTGTTAAACAAGTAATCCACTTAGCCTAGTGGTTAAGTCTCAAGGTTGTGAAGGAAGAGGTCCTGGGTTCAAACCCCATGGGGAGCATGGGGAGAGAGTTTTTCCCAAGGAGCTCTAGAGCCTTCTAACTCAAGTTAAGGTGAGTTAACTTGAGTCCAATGAGACTTAACTCGAGTGCTGAGTACAACAACCACTCGTGGACTCTAGTGGAAGGTACTAAAGCAGTGGTCGAGATCACTCCAACCACTAGTAGACTCTAGTGGAAGATATGAAAGGAGTGGAGGAGATTGCACATGCACTTGTGAACTCTAGTTACATTTGTGGTCCTCATTGATTCAAGCAGCTATATATACAAGCATAAGGTTGGGAGGAGATTCATCTTTCTAGCATGTGGTGGTCATAATTTGTAGTTCTCTTGTAGTGAATATTTTAGAGGAAGTTCAATGTGCAAATTCTAAGCCTGTTGCTTGTTGGGTTAACTGATGGCGGCATACACACAAGTCTAAACCACACCAAAACATAAAGTCTCCGACCACATACGATGCATTGCAGACCATAATGGAAGACAAAGGTGATTTTTTAGGTAGGCAACATCTATCGGGTTCACCTATTTCTATCTCCCCTTGGCCGTCTTGCAATCTGCACATGGGCCCTCGGATGTTCTTGTTCCTCTATGACATTTTGTTGTGATGTGGGACTTGAGTCGCATCTTTTAGGCTGTTGGTTGTTGAGTGGGCCTCACTTGCACCGTTTGGCTCCATGGACCTTGGTTACTTTTTCTGATCACTTCAACTCAAGTCTTCCTATTAAGAGGCATGTTAAATATTTGGACTGTCGCTTGTTTAGTGGGTCTTCTTTTTGGTATGTGGCCATATACTCCTCGGTGATTTTATATATGGAGTGGCCTTGGATTGTAACCTCGAGCTTGTCCCCTCACCCATCTTTATGGTGTGACCCAAGATGTGTCGATGACATCCTAGGGGGAAAAAGGTACCCCGACGGTCCTAGTGCGTTAACACACATCACTACTGAAATATATCATGTATACTTACACTCAGAAATTCTTTATCATCCTTTATTATCTCCCATAGTTCGCTTTTGCAATATTTTGCTTTAGTGGGAGATTTTTATCATTAGTGTCCATGTGAAATTCCAAATTTCTGCCATGCACTTTTGTATATGTTTTGTAGTAAAACATGTAGTGTCCTGGTCAGCCGTAGACTTTAAGTTTGATTGCATTTGTAAAGCCTAGCAATTTTGAGTATGCTTACAATGAACTATGTGGTTTTTGTGTATTCTAGGGGTCCCGTAAAGTAGTATGTGCAACATCTAGAGTTGCATTTTGTGATCTCTCATGAAGGGGAATCCACTATGGTGCATCACCATCACACCACTTCAAGAACTCAATCTACATAGACAAACATGCGAATGGACCATGTCACCATCCCTCTGTGGCTCAATAACCTCACTAAAAGTGAGAGTCCTAGTAGACAATTGATTCACACTCTCCTCGACGGAGATGCAACTTGAAGATTTAACTAGTTACCTGATTGTGGAGATGGATCTTAAGTGCACCCATCAATTTTCACTTTGGTTGGAGCTCTCCTTCTTTAGCTATCAAATTATTAGGATTTTTAATGCTTGATTTTCATTTCCTATGTTTTAGGTGTCCGAATTACATATTGTTCATTCCCTTAATTTTGAATGGAAAATACAAGGGTAGTCGGATACTTTCTTCACACATTGAAATTCCTTGGGAAGTCTTGAGTGAGGTGAAGCCACTGAGAAACCCTAATTGTTAGATCTCACACCGTTACATGTTGCACACAAACTTTGAAGTTATAACCCTATAGAACAAGGGATTAGGATTACAAATGTGGCAAGAATTTCAAAAAAGCCTACACCAAAAAAGATAATCTTTCAAGGTACGAAACTTCCCAAGGAAATCATGATTTCCCTAAAGCAATCATGATGGTTCAAGAAAATTGTTGATGTTTGCAAGTTATCCTATCCAGGGAACTACACGAGAGCAATCACGATGCCTCTAAGCAATCAAAATGTCCCAACATAATTTCAATGTCGGGTCTTAGGGCAATGATGATGGCTAGTCACCATGCACCGTATTGACGTGCATGACCCATGCGATTTCTCACCAAAATGATGAGGATGGCTAGTCAAAATGATAGTGATGGCCAAGTAATAGACATGATGGCTTCAATTCTAAGTTGATTTCTTTTGTGTAAATAGTTGATGTGACATCTTGGCAGTCATGATGTCTCAAAGCAATCTCGACATCTCTACACATTACAATTTCTCATGCACACTCCCTCCTTGGGTTTATATATATATATTTTCCCCATTCGGGGAGCCCAAGCCAAATCTTCTCAAGAAACATGAAAAAAAAATCTTTTTTCATGTTTTTTGAGAAGTTTCCTATGTTTTGGCGGAGAGTAAGAATCTATAAAACATTTTAGTGAAACCAAGTGATTTCTCTACACATTTCTTTCCATAAATATCGAACACTCATAAATCCATGCACAGACATCCAAATAACATGGAACTTGTAGGGAAGGTAGTTCTTACCTAAGAGCTTCTCTTTCAAATTTCAAAGCAAATGGACCACCAAATCGTGTGTAGCTTCCTAAGTTCTATTTTCTCTTATCTCTCTATTGTAGCTATCTCTTACTCAAATTTAGTGCAAATGAGCATAAATGAAGATGTATAAACCTACAAAACAGCTTTGGGAATCACGCGAATTCTTCCCTTACCTCTTTCAAACTAACAAAATCCTTTTCAATCTCTTTCTACACCTTTCTACACCTTTGCAAGCTTCTAAAATAGAAAATGAATTAAAAAGTAAAGTTTCAATGAAAAGTAATGATAATTTACCTTGTAAATGGAGAATTCCTAAACATTCCTCAAATCTTGCACTCTCAAAGCTATTCTTAACTTCCAAACAAACTCCAAATAGTTTCTTCTTCATTGACAAAGATGTTGATCCCCTATAATGGTGCCAAAGGCGCTTATAAAAAACCCACAAACCTAAAATGATCTACTTATCAACTTCAAGTGAATGATTGACATCCATCAAATTCTCAACCAAGTAGGCAAGGAAACATATAACAAGATTCTAAGGGAGAAGAGAAATGGAAGAAAAGTGTGAATTTCAAATTTGAGAGGCTTCGAAGCTTTGGACAAAAATACCTTTCGATGTGTAAGCGATACACCCTTGTTGCATATCGAAACGTGCAAAATGGAAAGTTCTATATGTTCTAATTGATATACCTACACTCAAGCAAACATGTAAGAAAAGAGCTTCTACGTGACATTTGAAAATTTTCTTACCTCATTCTAAGTGCATATGAAGCCTCCAATGTAAGGAAAATATTGCTCCATAACTGCATAACCCCGTGAGACACACTCTTGTCTCCATAAAAAATCTCCAAAGAACCAAAATGGAAGAGAAATGAGAGAGAAAGGCAAGTTACAAAATTTCCACTAAGGTCTCTCTATCCACAAAGGCAAAAGTCCCCCAAAAAGAACTCTTATGGGCTTTATATGAAAATGGGTAGCCTTGTTCATACTAAAATGTACATGCATAGTGAAAAATAGTATTTAACTATCTGTAGGACTATTCTAGCTAGTTTATTGAGCTAACTAATGTATACAAAATGATGTGAGTACTGGGGTGGTTCTTCAACCAACGGTGAAAGTGAAAAGAAGAGAAGGAGTAGTAATAAGAAGTTTTAAGGACAAGGCTTGCATTGCAAAAAGAAGGGACATGCAATTGCAGATTGTCATGTCAAGAGGATAGATGAAGTTTGTAAGGAGGAAAAAATAAATGCTTGCTAAATCAAAGGTGGTATGCTCCTCAACACGAGAATAATCAATTATGGATTCATAGATACCAGATAACAATGCATCTTGTCACATGGACAATGAGAGAGGTCAGTTCCAGTTCTATGCAACCTTAACAATCACCCCTCACAATGATAGGGACACTACTGAAGGTGATGAAAAATCAAGGTATTGTTCTTCATTACTCACCTACAATGAATGGAATGAAGGAACCTAATAGAGCTTTTATGATGGGCAAGCAACAAAGAGAGACATTCCCACAAGAAAGCAAGAGTAGGTTAGAGGCTCTTCTAGTGTTGGTATATGCTAACTTGTGTGATAAGATCTCTATATAGGCCTTGGGAAGTTCTTCCTACCTTGTGATCATCGATGACTATAGCAAGAAGATGTGGATGTACTTTCTTCATGATAAGGCTCAAGTTTTTGGTAAGAGTAAAGAACAACCAGAACTTGTTGAAATTGAACTAGGTAAATGTGTGAAGAAGCTTTGAATAGGAGGTGGTTGTGAACTCAAGTCACAAGAGTTGGAAGGCTTTCGTAAGTGCAAAGGGATAAAGTTTCAATCACCGACACCTCACATCACAACATGATGGCATTATGGAATGCAATATTCAGACCATGGTTGAGATATCAATGTGTTTTAGGGAAGGCATGTGCTTTCGTTACCAAATCATAAAGATTCATCATGAAGTCTACATTGGTAAGAACCATTAGCCTCACACTTTAAAATTTTTAAGAGTGCATGCTATGCTCTTATTCTTGGTCAAAGAAAGAACAATTTAGAACAAAAAAGCAAGAGATGCATCTTCTTATGTCATAGTGAAAAGCAAAGGGCTTTCATATTATATGACCATGAGGCAAAGAAGATCAAAGGGAGCTACAATGTGGTGTCTATGGAGCAACCACATGTATTAGGGGAAAAGAAAGGATTTCCACTTTATCATCAAGAAAAAGATTAATTCACTATGTACCTAGCCCAAGACTCATCCCTACCTATGACTAGGAGGAAGCATCATCATTATATGGTGAGAAAAGAGTTTACCAACCTAAAATCATCCAAATAGATTTGTTGTGGTTGCAATGGGTGAAGAAGAAGCTCTATGGTCAGAGTAATTCCATGCCAACAACTATCGAAGAGAAGGCAGGAGAAGATCACAAAGAATATAGGAACACAAGTGGGCTTCTACTCACGTAGTCACTATAGCCAGGATGGTTGATACTACAAAGGAAGTAATGAAGCCAATAATTGAAGATGAACCACTTATAGATCCAACATGGAAGGAGGTTATGCAAGCCAATTATGATAGATTAATAAGGAATGAAGCATGGGAGGTACACTAGAACCAAGTGTCTGGCAGGTGAAGGACATGATAGAAGGAATCTTGGAATGCTATCAAGACACATTTGTAGCAGAAGTACTTTCACTAGCAAAGGATTTTGGTTTTCAAGACTCTTTTGATCTAATGACCACTATTTGAATCATACTTATACTAGAAGCTCATATGAATTGGCAAGTTTTTGTGTTAGATATCAAATCAAAACTTTTGAATTTTGACCTCAAGGAGGAGGTACATCTGTCGCAACCATCAGGGTTTGAGGCTCCACATTCAAAGGACATACTATGTAAATTGAAGAAGGCATTCTATGAGATGAACCAAGTGACAAAGAGGATAGACATTGGGAGATACATGAAGCTCATTGGTAGTCTTATCTAATTATGGAGTATCATACATGATATCAATTTTATAGTCAGGATTTGAGAAGGCTTGGAAATTGACCTCATGAAGGACATTCAAGATTTGGCAAGCAAGTATACTTGAGAAGGATGGTGGAAACAGTCTAATATCAAACCATGAAGAATGCAATAGGTACCTTCATCAAAGTGCTTACAAAGGATCTACTTCATATACATCTTTGAAGACTTGGTATTGGGCCAAAGAGATAGTTCACCTTTGGGTGGACATTGAGGGGGGCTGCTAGACATGGTCAATGCTCCACCCTCATGAAGGACTTCGCATAATGCCAAGAAGTAGGCTCACCTTGAGGTGGAAATTTAGGGGGGGTGTTAGATATGATCAATGTCTCAACCTCATGTAGCACCACCATTATTCCATAACACTCTATTTTCTAAGGTCTCCATTATGAGGAGATGCCATGTGCGAGTGTTGGACATTGGTAGGTTCCTGACTTTAAGGTCATATGAGGTTGATACTAGACCATAGATGGATAGTAAGGAAGGTTAATTCTAAGCCATTGGATTTGGGATTGATCCTATGTGATGTTGGAGGATAAAAAATCCTGTGTGCACAACAAAAGCAAATTAACCCTCCTAGGATCCTGAAAATTTTTACACATAGGCTCTGTATTTTGTAAATTTCTCTGAGTACATGCATAGAATGAAGATTAAACTTTGAAGGCTTAAACTACGCTTAGAGAGCTTTTAAATGAGAGTAAAATCACTACATCTAGGTATTTGATGATGCCTTAACCAGCTGCAACAAAACAAATAACTTGATCTCTTCACAAAGTATTAGCTAACTACACAAACACTATCCTAGACCTTTCTCTGCACATGTACAGGCACTGAACTTGAGACTTACACCACTCAAAGCAAAACTTATAAACTTTACAAGAAGACAAGAATAATTGCAAATGCATTCAGTATGAATGAGAAACAACAATTACAAGACCAAGGAGTCTGCCAAGATCATCTAGAGAGGTAGAGTATGAAAAAGTGAAATCTCTACAAAATATGCAGAGAACAGATAGTAGGGGGTGTGCTTAAGCAAGGGGGAAGCTTGGGCATGTATTTCCACAACTCTAAGTCATAATACAACTCATTAGATGATTTAAATGTCACATACCAACTTTACCAATCAAAAGCATACACATGTCAAAAAATGAGGTCCAATCACATCAAGAGATGAGCTAAATATTCTCTAATCAACTTCTTTCCATTATAGGCATGATTTGATGCCTCCATCTCGTGGAAATCATCCCACTTTGATTGTGGATGATGTGGAAGGTTGAATTTGGGGCATGTTCCCACACTCTTGAGCTTGAAATATAAAACTTTCAACACTCCCCCTCAAGCTCAAGGCCTTTTCCTTTGTTGCATCATCCTATATCTCTTATGTTGATTGCTTTTTTGAATCCTCCAAGCTTTGTATTTACAAGAAATGTTGTCATCATTTCTGCGACTTGAGCTTTAGTGTTCACATACCTTATATCTAGCTCCTTTTCCATCACTATTTCTCTAATGAAGTGGTAATGAACCTCTATGTGCTTGCTCCTTGCATGAAACATGGGACTGTTAGCTAGGTAGATGCTTGAAATGTTGTCTCCATAAAGAAGAAACTCTTCCTGTTTCACTTCAAGGTCCTTAAGTAGCTTCTTAAGACATGGTATCTCACATGTAGCCAATGTTAAACCTCTATACTCAGCCTCTATGTATGAAAGAGCAACAATGGGTTGCTTCTTAGATCTCCATGAGATCACTTTTGTACCTATCATGAAAACATAACCCGATGTACTCCTTCGATCATCCTTGCTACCTACCCAATCAACATCACTATATCCTTTGATGCTTAGATTAGCATCATATGAGTAAAAGAGACCTTGGTTGATGGTGTGCTTGATGTATCTAAGCACTTTTCTTGCTGCCATAAGATGATCATGAGTGGGTGCATGCAAAAATTGAGAGAGAACACCTATTACACATGCAAGATCAGGTCTAGTGAATGTAGCACAAATTAATGAACCAATTATGCTTCTATATAGTGTAATATCTTGTATAGGCTCTCCTTGATGTGCAAAGAACTTTGTATTGGGCTCCATGGGCTGAGAAAGTGCCTTACAGCCACGCATACCAAACCTATATAGCACATCCAACAAGTATTTTCTTTGAATCAAGAAGATTCCATTGTGTGCATAGATTACCTGTATTCCTAAGTACTTTAGTGTTCCAAGATCATATATCTTTAACTCCTTTCGTAGCTTTGATTTGATATCTTCAATACTTGCAATATCACTTCCGATGATGATCAAATTCTCCACATAGATGCATATATATACCGTCTTGTCTCCTTGTTTTTCATGTAAAGAGATGGATCTGCAACACTTTCTTTGTATCCACAACTTGATAATAATCTACTAACCTCTAATTTTAGGCCCTTGGGACTTGCTTTAGTCCATATAATGCTTTCCTTAGCTTGCAAACATGATTTGGGTACCTCATACTAGCAAATCTTTGAGGTTGGCTCATGTAGACTACTTCTTCAAGCTCTCCATTGAGGAAGAAATTCTCACATCCAACTCATATAAGCTCCTTTTCCTTGATGTTTCCACTGCAATCAAATTCATAATTGTTGGCATCTTGGCTATGGGGCTGAAAGTTTCATCGTAATCTATCCCATAGCTTTGGGAGAAGACTTTCGCCACCAACCTCGCTTTGTACCTAACAATGGAACCATCTGAATTTCTCTTAATTTTGTAAATCCCACTTATTATCTATCACCTTCATGCATTGTTGAGCTGGTACCAAGCTCCAGGTATGGTTCTCATCAAGTGCCTTGAGCTCTTACTTCATTTCCTCTTGCCATTCCTTTCAATCCTTAGCTTCTTCATAACTAGTTGGTTCTTTGTCCTTGATTACCTGAGGTATGCATGCATAATGCTTTGCAATGAAATTATCATATGCTAACCTTTGAACTGGATATCTTACTCTCCAAGAAATTCTTTGAATTCCTTTAGGTTCCATCTTCTTTCTTTGTTTTGCCACTCCTAGAGTTTGAATTTCTTTTATCTCTTCATCTTCCAACATGCTCTCGTCCACATAGTTTCCTTCTTCAACTGCAATCTTCTCTTTGCCTTTGAATTTGCTTTCTTTAGAGTTTGTCCCTCTTTTCATAAGCCTTCCGCTCCATGTTGAGGGCGTACTTATGCTAGATGAGTTGCTTGGATCACTTAAATCCATGCTTTCTTGAACTTTATTATCATTCTTCTTATCTGTCTCACTTACCTCTTCAACCTCCAATGGGTTCGTGCATGCATACCAAGGCTTCAACTCATCAAAGACAACATACCTACTTACCTTGAGCTCCTTGGTGATGGATTATAACATTCATACCCCTTTTTTTCCATAGAATATCCCAAAAAAATGCACCTTTCAGATTTGGCATCTAACTTTGAGCTCAACTCTTGAGGTACATGTACATAGCATATACAACCAAAAATTCTAAGATGTTAAATGCAAGCTTTTCTTTCACTCCATCTTTCCTCATGGTTTAGATGATGTATACCTAATGTAGGACATCTATTCATGATGTACGTGGCTGTATATGTAGCCTCTCCCCAATAACGATGCGGCATATTCATTTCATTGAGCGTACACCTTGCTAGCTCTACTATGTGTTTGTTCTTTCTCTCTACTACCCCATTCTGTTGAGGAGTATACCTGGATGTAAATTTTCTTTTCATGCCATTGAATTGAGAAAATTCAGAAAATTCATGGGAGAAGTACTCTCCCCCTCCATCGGATCTCAAAGTTTTGATAAACTTGCCAGACGCCTTCTCCACATGTGCCTTGAATTTCGTGAAGTAGTGGAACACATATGATTTCTTCCTAATGCAATACAACCATACTTTTCTTGAAAAGTCATCAATGAAGGTTACAAAATAACTATTTCTAGCAAGGGATGCTTCTCTTGTTGGGCCCAAAACATCCATGTGAATGAGGCCTAAAACATTTGCACTCACGTATGTACTCTTCTTAAAGGGCAGCCTTGATTGTTTTCCTTGTTGGCAAGCTACACAAATTTCATGCAACATTTTAGATGTAAAATTTGGTAGGCCTATTACCAAGCTCCTCCTTTGCATGTCCTTGAGATTTTGTAGGTTGATACAACCTATTCGTTTATGCCATAGGTTCAAATATGCTATCCTCTTGTCACCATATGTGACATTGAATGGTGTGGCCGATTTATGTCCATTGTGAACATTTTCCCTTGCTTTTTTCCTTTTTCTATGAGCTTGAAACTTGCCCTTGGATCCTCAAAAAAACATCCTCTTTCATTGAACCTAACTTGATAGCCTTTTTCTACCATTTGACTTACCAAAATCATGTTTTTGGTAATAGTAGGTACATATTATACCTTTGATAAGAAGTTTGCCCTTTGATTTCCTTCCAAATTGATATCTCCCAATGTTGAATGGTATGCTCTGAGTTATCACATGTTTCCACATATCCTTGATGCTTTGGGACTTGCAAATTACTAGAAAGATCCTTCTGACATGACATATGATTGCTACATCCACTGTCTACATACCATACATCTTCACTAGTTTGAGTTGTATCTTCACCATACCTCATGGCAAGTAAATAATCATTCCCTTGGCTGGATGATGTGGTTGCATAGTTACCTTTCCCTCTATAATATTTGTTGTTGCTTTGATTTCCTTGTCTTTGAGATCTATGATAACATTCATTTGCAAAATGACCGGGCTTACCACATACAAAGTGTCCATTTGAAGTGGGTTTTCCTCTTCCACCAAATCTTGCACCTCTTCCTCTCTTTGTTGCTCTTCCACCTCCATTTTCTTGTTGTTCTTGACCTCCTTGGTTGCTTTGATATCTTCATCTTCCTCTTCTAGCACCTCAGTTTTGTCTTCCTCTTCCTCTACTTGCATAGAACAATTGCCCTTGGCTATCCTTGGCATTATGACCACCAAGGTTCATCTCCTCTATCACGATGAGAGTGATTAGTTGATCAAAATCAGGAAGAGAGTCCCTTACATACAGTGAAGTTGTGAAGGCCCGCCTTTACATACAATGAAGTTGTGAAGGCTTGCCATTTTTCATCATCCCTAAGTCCATTTAGGGTGTGGACTACAAGATCATCATCATCTAGGGCACAACCGATTGACCCTAGTGCATCTACAAGCTCTTTAACCTTTAATATGTAATGATTATTACCTTGAGAGGGGCCTTTCCTAAGATTATTTAGCTCATTCTTGAGCTTAATTTTTCTAGCTTTTATGGAGGTTGAGTAAAATCTCTCCAAGCACTCCCACACCTTTTTTCATGTATCCAAATCTTGAATATGTCCTATCATGGAGTTTCTAATATGCTGATAGAAAATAAAATGACTCTTTTGTCCCTTTCATGCCACTCTCTTATTGCTCCTCTCTGGTAATTGGTTGAATTTAACTCATCTATGTAGGTTTTTGGCTCTCCACTACTCACAAGTCCCCACAAACCCTTCCCCATCAAAAAATTGCTTATTCTAAATCACCATGGTTGGTAGTTTCCCTTTTTGAGCTTCTCAATTTGAGAATTGAGATCAACCATGGTGCCTTCTAGCTCTTTTGAACTTCCCCTTTGATGCAATGAAGTTGAAAAATATGGCTTTTACCTCAAAAAATAGAGCTACTCCTCTTGATGAAGTTTCATATTTGATTTGATGATGTATTTTCTTCCCCTTGTTGTTGATATGCTCGTTCTTTGCTTCTTTCCTTCAAAATTTGATGAATACTCCACTTATAGCTCTGATACCGCTGTTGGAGGATAAACACTCCTATGTGCACAATGAAAGCAAATGAACCCTCCTAGGATCCTAAAAATTTTCATGCATAGGCTCTGTATTTTCTAAGTTTCTTTGAGTACATACTGAGACTAAAAATGAAACTTTGCAAGCTTATCTAGACTTAGAGAGATTTCAAATGTTAGTAAAATCACTCGATTTGGATACTAGATGATGCCTCAACCAGCTACAACGAAATAGATGACTTGATCTCTTCATAGAGTATTAGCTAACTATGCAAACACTATTCTAAACATTTCTCTACACATATGCAGGCAGTGTACTTGAGAATTATACCACGCTAGAACTTATAGGCTTTCCAAAAAGGACCCTAAGTCATAATAGAACTCATTAGAGGCTTGAAAGGTCACATACCAACCTCTTTAACCAATCAAAAGCATGGACATGTCAAAAAATGAGGTCCAATGGGTGAGCTAAATCTTCTCTAATCAACTTCTTTCCATTATAGGCATGATTTGATACCTCCAACTCGTGGAAATAATCCTCCTTTGATTGTGGATGATGTGGAAGGTTCAATTTGGGGCATGTTACCACACTCTTGAGCTTGAAATATAAAACTTTCAACATGTGAGGATCAACCTAAATCAAGGGCAATAAACAAAAATAGCTTTCTTAACTTGGGGAAGGGTCTATTTGATGTGGATCATTGGATCTAGACTTGATCCTATGTTGATTAAGAAAGACCAAGGGCTACAAAAAAATGGTTGTTGATCTTACCTTTGCACCATTGGATTTATCAAATAAACCAATGGTGGAGATTATTTTAGGCATGGATCAAGCACCACAACCCTAGAACATGGGTAGACCAACCACGGCTTGGAGGTCCTTGTAAGGATGGTTCCCTCCCCATTTAGGATTATATTTTTTTGTGTTTGTAACCATTAGGGTGTCCATCTTAGTACCAATTGTGTTGGCCTATAGCCCTTGACCAAGATTCTATCTAGATCACCATCTAAGCTCTATATAGAGAGTGCATGGGTGGATAGAACCATCTATATCTTGTGAGTGTTGAGTTCCATTATATTAGAGTTTTGAACTTGAGTGGGGCCATGCTTATATAGCTTTTACAAGGAGAGTCCATATAGATAAAGGTAGTTGAAATATACGAGATATTCATCAAAGTATATAATCTAACAATATCTCCATGACCAAAATCCTACCACCTTGGCCCTACAGGCCGAGGGGATAGGCTCCTTGGACCCCATAGAAGGAGACAAAGCCCTTTTTGCAATCCCCCCATTAAGGATCTATGGGGAAATCGGGGGTGCACCACAAGGTCTTTATTTTCACCTTGAATGGAAACCCAAGGGCCCAAAACATTATGCCCTACACAACCTAATGGTTAGGCTCACAAAGATAATCTATTACCATCAAAGTCACACATAGACCTCATCTAACTTTGAAGTTAGAGTTCCAGAAACCTCGGGGCTCTCACAATGGCTTTTCCTCATAATCGGGGCCTTACAAGTTAGAGCACCATGGATCATTTGTGGTCACTTGAGGGTGCAGTATTGAGTATATCTAGCAGTGTTATGAGGAGAACTCTTAGGGGAGAGGTATGAACTACCTCTAATCCTTTATTAGATGGGCTCACACATGAGTGTGTGGCACTCATGTGTGAGAAGCCACTTGAGAGGATCCATAATTGGAAGAGAGATCATATTGAAGTGGTACGTGGCTGGGAGGAAGTTAACGTTGATGTACGCTCTGTGAGCTTCCGTATCTTTAGCCGGCAGACCTCTTTCTTCTTTGTCGAATTGAGAGCAGAGGAAATCCCCCCAAAAATGAGGGGAGTCATAGGAAGTCAAGGCTTCACATTGGTATCCGAGCCAGGAACAGAGACAACACTCAGCCATCAGCCGTCAGCCATGCACCCACGAGAACAGAAGCAGCACCCAGCCATCAACCATGCGCTCACGAAGAGAGGGATCTCCCTCTTCTCCTCCTCCTCCCCTCTTCTTGGATGTAGAAATGCCTCTTCAAGTGGCCCATATATAGAGCTTGCTCGCATCCTGCAACCCCATATGTGGGATAATCATGTCGCCCCATGATTGTTCACCTGTGAAGTGTGAAGTAAAGCTTGTGGGGAAGGAGGTAAATTGAGTGGTTTATTTCAAATTTTTTCCTTAAATTAGGAGAGAAAAAAGAATGCTACGGATTGGAATTTTGGCAAAGTGATGGTACACGCATGTAATATGGGTTGTGGAGATTGGTTATGGGAGTTAAGTTTGTTAAAAAACACTTTAGCCTCTCAATTTGGAGCTCTCAAAGTCACTACTCCATGAGATTTGCTTTCCTATAGTCTACTTGTGACATACCTGGATTCTTCGCACCATAACTTGCTCAAATGATATCGGATTTCAAAAATCTTTGTCACATTATGAAGCTACACTGAAGACTATCGGCGTTGGATTTGGACAAGATTTGGTCAACCAAAATGTCTCTGCAATGCTTCAGCAAGAACTAGGCGGCCACTTTTGGGCCTAGTTTTTCTTCATCTGGTGTTCAAATTCACTTTTTTCACTTGGGATAGCTTTATATCTTTGAAGTACAGGTGTTGAGCTACATTTCTTGGATTGGCGATGATTGTCAAATCTCAAAAGTTCTTCAGTTTCATTCAGCTTGCCCGATTGGGGCTATTGCTACATGGTTTTGGCATTGTTCTTGTTAGTTTTTGGTGAATAGAACCTCTCCGGACTAACCGGACATTTCCAATTTTTGTTTGGTTCTAGCGAGGATTCAAAATCAGCGACCTCAAGCTTCAGAGATCACTTGGATTTCGCTTCCGCAGCTTCATTTTGTACCAGGGAAGTGCTCTTGTGATATATTTCTCTTCTTCTTGCATATTCAGCCTTTACTTCCATTCATTTTCACACAATCTAGTTAGCAAACGGGGGAAGGGAAGTGAAACATGGAAATTAAAGGGAAACAAATAGTTGAACACACTTCTCCATCTAAAGAGCAACTAGAGGATCCTGATTCTAGAATGGAAGAAGTAGAAACGGGGCAGGAAGTAAAGGAAAATTTAGAAGAGAAAGAGCCTCAACAAGAAGAATATACATATGAGGAACTTTTGGATGAGTTTGTTACTCATGATCAATTTGTAGACTTGAAAGAACATACCCTTAAACTAGAGAGAGATCTAAGTGGCATTACATCTCTCACTCAACAGCTAAAGTCTCAAATGATCTCACTTGAGACTCATATCACCTCTTTCCTAGCTAGGAAGGAAAGAGAAACCCTTACTCTTCCTCTAGAGATGACTAGGAGAGATACTTCTCTTCCTAGTAAGCATAAAGGAGAGAGCTCTAGGGAAGCTCCCCTCCTGAAAGACTGAAAGCCACCTACCTTTATGGGGGATGACAGAGATAGAAATAAGGATGCAATCTACACTTTTTTACAAAAGTGGCATGATTTGCATCAACTGAAGGGCACCCCACCAGAGTACCGTGTGCTAGAGGCGAGTCTCTCGCTTGGCCCGCAGGCTTATAAGTGGTGGATGAGTCTCAAGGAGGCGAACTCGATCCCTACCGATTGGACTCAGTTTGAGACTCTTTTTCTAAAAGATTTTCTTCTTGAGAATGAGGAGGAGAGGAATTGGGATGAGTGGGATAGGATTACCCAGAGAGGTAGGCCCCTTATGGTCTACATATCCCATTATAGAGAGATCATTTTGAAACTTAAGGACTTAAATGATTTCGAGAAAACCAGAGGGTTTGTTAGAGGCATAGCTAAAGCCATTAAGAGAGAAGTGAGAAGGAATGCACCTAAGACTTTTGAGGAGGCAATCAAGTATGCACATATCTATGAGGAACATAACCATCCTCAATACACTCCTATGGAGACGAATCAACCCCTCAAGCCTCTTAGCATGACTAAATTTAAGAAGAAGTTGCCATTTGGGAAAAACAAAATTTTCATTAAAAAACAAAGACCACAAGGGCCTAGGTTACCTACAGATCAGTTTGAGAGGGCCAAAATAGAGAACCTGTGCTTTAGGTGTTTGTCTCCTAGCCATTCACAGTGGAACTATCCACTCAAGAAGGGGGAAGAAAAGAAGAGAGGACCAAAGACTAGTACGGCCTCTGAAAAGGGCAAAAATATGGTCCACCTAGTGCAAAAACTTCCTATTCATGGCAGCTCTAGCAACAAGGGAGTAGAGGTGATGCACGAGGATATAGAGCACACCTATTGTTTGACTCAGTCATTGTGGTCACCACAATTTGGACCACATGTCCTAGTTAAATTGCATGGTAGTGTGTATGGGACCAGGGTATGGGTCATGATAGATGACTCTGCCACTCATAACTTTATAAACTATGCTCTGGTCAAGAAATTAAAGATTCCCCAACAGCCCAGTGCACATAAATACATAGTATCTATGATGCAAGGGGAAGGATATGGGATACCATGGTATCCAATTTGGAGGTCAAAATGCAAGACTATACAGATCATATGGACTTGCAAATTATGAATATGAAAGGACAAACCTTGTGTTAGGAAGAGAGTGGCTATGGGGGTTGGGAGACACACTTAAATGCAGCTATCAAAACAACACACTTGAATTTGAAAAGAACGGAAGTAAAGTTTGTATTCAGGGAGAGAGAGATGTACCTAGTGCACCTTGCATTTCATCCTTAGAGTTGTATAGTCTTTGTTATTCTCAGCATGTACAGGAGATGTTTTTATTGTATAGTCATGATGTTGAGCATTGTACAGACAATTCATCTGATGTATATTTTCATGCTAGGAATGTAAATATGGACAAAACTTTATATTATTCTTTTTTGCAAGAGTGTGTGGTTAAAAGTTTTAAGGTTCTTATGTTTGAGTATAGAGATGTTTTTCCCACTGACTTACCTAGAGGGCTACCACTTGAGAGAGGAGACATTGACAATGCCATTGAGGTATTTACTAACACTAACCCTATTTGTAAGCCACCTTATAGGCTTAGTGTTTCTCAGCATAAGGAGGTTAAGAGGCAATCGCAGGATTATTTAGATAAGGGCTTCATTAAACCTATAACTCACCTTGGGCATCACCAATGCTCCTAGTTAAAAAGAAAGATGGCTCTATGAGGCTATGTATGGACTATGGAGCACTTAATAAAGTAACTATCAAAAATAGGTTTCCAATGCCTAGATTGGAAGATCTATTTGATCAGTTACATCAAGCTAGGTATTTCACCAAGCTTGATCTCAGATGAGGATATCATCAGATCAGGATTAGGGTAGATGATGTCCCTAAGACTGCATTTAGGACTAGATATTGGCACTATGAGTTTTTGGTGATGCCTTTTGGTCTCACCAATGCTCCTACCACTTTCATGAAGCTCATGAATAGTGTTTTATGGCCCTATCTAGGATACATTGTAGTAGACTTCTTGGATGACATTCTGATCTATAGTGCATCAGAAGAGGAGCACTTGGAACACTTAAGAAAGGTATTTCAAGTGCTAAGGGAAAATTCCCTCTTTAGTAAGGAGTCAAATTGTGAATTTTTCAAGACAGAGGTTAGATACCTTGGGCATATAGTCTCCCAGAATGGAATCCAAATGGATCCTAAAAAAGTAAGAGCTATTATGGAATGGCCACATCCAAGGAACGTGGAAGAGCTACAGATCTTCCTAGGTTTGTCAGGTTTCTATCGAAGATTCATTAAGAACTAGGACAAAATTGATGTCCCGATGATGGAACAGCTTAAAGGGAAAGGGAAAGCCTTTCATTGGGGAGACGAATAGAAGCAAAGTATGGAGAAATTGAAAGTAGCAATCGCTACATCTCCACTTTTACATATAGCACATCCCAACAAACCATTTGTGGTTGATACTGATGCGAGTGATTTTGCCATAGGATCAGTTTTAGTTCAAGATGGTCGACCAGTAGATTTTGAGACCAAGAAACTAGAACCGGCTCAGAAGAATTACTCCATCTATGAAAAGGAGTTGTATGCAATTATCCATGCTTTGAAGACATGGCGTCATTATTTATATAGTGCCAAAGTTACGATAGTGTTTGATCAAGAGAGCATTAAGTGGCTCTCTAATCAAACAAACCTTAAAGGTCGTAAGGCCCGATGGGTAGAGACCCTTCAAGAGTTTGATTATAAGCTTAGGTATAGGAAGGGAAAGTTTAATGTAGTGGCTGATTCACTTAGCCACATGCCTATGCTCAATGGATTGAGTTCTACTCAGATCACTAGTGAGCTACTTGAGTCCATTAGAGGGAAATGTAGGCTTGATCCTACATATTCTGAGATTTGGGAAGCCATAGAGAATGGGGATCATGATATACGGGTTTCCAGTGAGGAAGGAGTATCAACGGGTACTCAAGAAAGTTTCAAGCGGAAGAATTACAGTCTCCATGATGGATATCTATTATATAAAGGAAAGGTGTGTGTCCCAAGAGATTTTGAGATGAGACAACATATTTTGTATGAGTGTCATGACACACCTAGTGCGGGACACCCAGGAGTTAACAAGACTTATGATCTTGTTAAGAGGCAGTTTTACTGGCTTGGACTTCATAAGGATGTCCTAGAGTATGTGCTTAAGTGCACCAAATGCCAAGTCAATAAAGTTGAGAGATTGAGGATTGGGGGACTACTCCACCCATTGGACATTCCTAATGGAAAGTGCGAGAGTATCTCCATGGATTTTAGAGTCGGATTACCTAAAACACAGAGAGGGCACGACTCGGTCTGGGTAATTGTGGATAGGTTAACCAAAATGGCTAGGTTTATTCCGACACGTACTACAGTGAAGACACTAGAGTTGGCTAGACTCTTTGTAGAGAACCTATACCGGTTATATGCTCTTTCTTTAGACATAGTTTCTGATCGGGATAGGAAGTTTACTAGCAATTTTTGGAGAGCGGTCTTCAAAAGGTTGGATACGGAACTTAGCATGAGTACGGCTTAGCATCCACAGTCGGATGGGCAAACAGAGAGGGTTAACCAAATCCTAGAGGATATGCTTCAAGCATATGTGAATGAAAGGCAAACTAATTGGGAAGAGTACTTACCTATAGTAGCATTTTCATATAATAGTGCTAAGCACTCTTCCACTAGGCATAGTCCCATTTATGCTTATGTATGGGTTTCAACCAAGACCTCCCTATGCAATAGGCTTGCAGAATGAGAAAGTTCAAGCTGCAAAGGAATTTTTGGAAGGGATGAATGATATGCTTAGCTTGCTAAGGACAGCATTAGGAGAGCTCAGGATAGAGCTAGAGCCTATGCTGACCCTCAAAGGAGAGACAACAACTTTGAGGTAGGAGAGCAAGTCTATCTTAGAGTTCCATCTAGGTCTAAAACCATGAAGACGGGACCTTGTCCAAAACTATCTCCTGTGGACCTTTCCAAATACTTAAAAGAATTGGAAAGATGGATTACTAGCTCCAACTTCTAGAGAATAGCCAAATCCACCCAGTTTTTTATGTTAGACGGCTTAAGAAAAGATTGGGTGAATATGACAACCTCATTCTAGATAGTGAGGTAGTGGAGCCTATTTCTGTTCGATCTACTCCACATGAACCTGAAATCATACTATGCACTCGCGAAAAACAGAATAGAAGTCACTTATATAAAGAGTGTCTATTAAAGCGGGAAAGATAGTTCAGAAGACAGCGCCACATGGTAGCAGGTTAGCACCCTTTTGAGACGGTTTCCCAATTTTAGATTACCTTCCCAAGGGTCTTCTTCAAGGGAAGGATACAAGGAAACAACACAGAGTTATGACCATGTACATAAGGTGCACGGGGATATAGTGGGAGTACTACTTCTATTATCTTTCTCTTTCTACTAGACCTTCCAATCCCATTTTTGAGGACATAAATGGAACTAAGGGGAAGTAAATGTTATGAGGAGAACTCTTAGGGGAGAGGTATGAACTACCTCCAATCCGTTATTAGATGGGCTCACACATGAGTGCCAAGTGGCACTCATGTGAGAAGCCACTTGAGAGGATCCATAATTGGAAGAGAGATCATATTGAAGTGGTACGTGGCTGGGCAGAAGTTAATGTTGATGTACGCTTCGTGAGCTTCTGTATCTTTAGCCGGCGGACCTCTTTCTTCCTCATCGAATTGAGAGCAGAGGAACTCCCCCCAAAAGTGAATGGAGTCATAGGAAGTCAAAGCTTCACAAGTAGATATCACTCAAGTAGTGAAACATGTGCTTGACCACATACCAATGCTTGACACTTGGAAAATTCATAAAACTCCTCATCTCAATGACAACAAAGTGAATATCAGGTCGAGTTATGCATAATAAATCAAGCATCCAAGTGCGGCTTACTCATGAGCTCAATTTTTTCCTCATCATTAATAAAATAAAGGAGAGAACCTCAATAAACTTGATAATAGATGCTTCTTGTAGTGATTTGGAATTTCGTGGTCTCTTGAATTGCTTTTGATTCTTTGGGAATGATCTTGTGGTGTGATCCAAAAGTCAAGATATGCACTATCTTCTCTGTTGGAGGAGATGGTGGGCACCTTCCAAAGATGAGATGGTGCTACAAATTCCTGCTTCACAGCAGACAAAATTGAACCAAAGACTCCAAAGTAGACCTCTTGAGATTTCCAAGAAGCACAAATAATCACCCAAGTACTTTGAAAGATGATCCCCAAATCATTGGATCAAAACAGATGAGTACGAGTTTCAACTATGAACCAAAACTTGCTATTTTGGTCACTACACCTGTTCAAAGAAATGAAAAATGCTCCCTCTCTACTAACAATTGAATAAAATGCTTTTGGGAATATCTAATTAACTTAGATAGCTAACTTTTTCAAGTTATTTCACTTGAAATGATGGACCATTCTGTTGAGATATCAAGTTCAATATGTGATGATCCAGGATGACGCGTGTCAGTTTTTCGTTTCTCTGACATGTATAGTGGTCACACCGATATATGTCAAGGATACTTCATTGAGATTTATTAGATTTATCTACCGAGAGTGATGGCACATTTTTTTCTTGCTAGCTCACTCACTCGCGGACATTAGTTTTTTCCTTATGTACTAGTGTTTATATATTGCACTTGTTTTATTCTTGTTTTAGGTCATTCTCGTACATTCCTTTTTATGTAAGAGAAGAAGAAGAAGAAGATCATTCTTCCTTGCCTCAACCTGAGTGTGTGCTTCTCTTTGATTGTGAGAGTGTGTGTGTGAGCTCTCTTCACTATCTCCTTCCTCATGACATGGTATCAGAGCCAGCGTGGCTGTAGAGAGCTCGTGGAGAAGGCGATGATGAAGAGTATGCAACAAGGCATGGAGAAAATGCGATTCACAAATGACCTCCATTTGCTACAAAAATTGGCATGAAGGTAGAAGAACTCAAAATATTTTCGAGTGTTACCCCTTTAGGATCACTTTTTTTTGTCAGATCGAAGTTTTGGAGCCATCTCGACCTCCGTTTTGAGCCCGTAAGGTGGGTCCCATAGAAAAACCAAGACAATTTTAGAAACTATAACTTGCACCGTGTTCATCAACCCTCATATATTCCAGATCTAGAATTTCAAGTGATTACGTGTACTGTTGGTACACAAAAACTGTGTTTTTCTGAGATTGAACTATCACGTCATAGTGTGATAGTGTTCAAGCAGAAGTGCTACTTGTAGTGTTTTGCAGTGTTGTGAATTGCTATAGAAATGGAAAATGCAGATGGAATGAGTCAGCTTATGAGCGATAAGTTGGAAAAGAACAAGTTCCATGTGTGGAGATTCAGAATGATGAACTTCCTGATGGGAAAAGGCTACTGAAAATACATCGAAGGAGAGAACAAAAATGCTCCGTAGTTGCCAGAGAGGATCGGACTGTAGACAAGTTAAGAGCATATGAGGAATGGAATTAAGGAGCACGAAAGGTAATGTACTGGCTATCTGTTAGCATACAAGATAGCATGATTGTGCACATATAGGATGCCAAGACTTAGAAAGAGGCTTGGAACAATTTGGTCACATTGTATGAGACCAATACAAAGGCACATAAATTGCAACTCAAGAACGAGCTGCATACATTGGAGAAGAAGGGCATGTCAGTAAGTGACTAAACTCTGAAAATCAAAAGCACATGTGAGTCACTTGCATCTATTGGTGTGAATGTAGATGATGATGATAAGGTGGAAGTGTGTCTTCGTGGTTTAGGAGCTGCATATAAGCAGTTCAGAACTTCTATACAGACTAGGGAAAATATTCCGAATTTTGCTGATTTGGTATCCATTCTAATTATTGAAGAAAAGAATCTTGGTGAGGACTCAAACTCCCAGGGAAAGCCTAGTTTTGAGGAGGTATTCTACTCTGGTAGAGGAAGAGGCAGAGGTAGAGGTTTCGAAAGTGGAAGAGGAAACAGTAACCAAGACCAAGGTCAACAATAGAATCATGCAAGAGGAAGAGGACAATTTCGAGGCAGGGGGAGCCAAAGAGGTCGTAGAAACTTCCAAAGAGGTAATGATAGTAAAGGTTGCTCGAATTATGGCAAAGCTAGACACTTTGAACGTGATTGCAGGTTGAAGAATCAAAATAATATAAGGCAGCAAAACAACTATGCATCCACAAGTGCAGATGATTCTGAGAAGCTGTTCATGGTTCAACATCACATGATGAATACGATCTCTGCTGGTGTTTCAAAATCAAATGATAATGTCTGGTATGTTGATTCAAGTGCTTCAAATCACATGACCAGTCATGCGGAATGGTTTAGTACTTTGCAAAAATTACCAGTTCCTCGATATGTTGAAACAGGTGATGACACATCACATCCTATTGAGCATACAAGAAACATAACACTATCTATGGAGGATGGAAAGGTAAAACATCTTACTGATGTGCTACATGTTCCAAATATAAAAAAGAATCTAGTTTTTGTTGGACAAATGGTTGACCAGGGATTACAAGTCAGGTTCAATGTTGATGGATTATATGTAGAAGAGTACAAGTAGGATGGATGATTGGTTGCCAAAGGAAACAAAGTGGGTAGGATGTTCACCTTAAATGTGAAGATTCCTGAAATGAATGCAACCATGTTTGAAAAAGGCGTAGGAGTTATTGCAGATATGGAGATGTGGCACAAACAGATTGGACATGCAAACTTGCAAAGGTTGAAATTGATGCAGTCAAAGGAGATTGTCCATGGACTACCAAATTTCAAAGTTGTAGAAATGCAAAAGGTATGTGCAGCATGTCAATATGGTAAACAAACAAGAGCATCATTTCCACATGACAAGCATGTTAGTGAGAATGTACTAGAAATAGTACATACAGATGTTTGAGGTCTAGCAAAGACCACATCTATGGGTGGTTGCAGGTTTTATGTTACTTTCATTGATAACCATACAAAGTATGGATATATTTCATGAAAGAGAAGAGTGAGGTGTTCACTCACTTCGAGAATTTTAAAGCTATGGTGGAAAAGTAGACAGGGAAGTACATTCAGACATTAAGATATGATGGAGGAGGTGAATACATGTCAAATGAGTTCAATATTTTTCTAAAAAATCATGGAATTTGGCATCAGTTTTCATGCAGGTACACACCACATCTGAAAGTTTTTGGTTGTATTGCATATGTACATGTTCCAGATGAATTGAGGATGAAGCTTGATCCAAAAGCAGAAAAGTGTGTCTTCATTGGATACTCCCTTGAGCAAAAGGGATATAAATGTTATAACCCACTCACACGACAGGTGAAGGTGAGCAAAGATGTGGTATTTGATGAAATGTCAAGCTGCTATGCAGATGCCAAAGAAGGACTGAATCTTGAACCAAATGATAAAGAAAATGCTAAAAAATCAGGTGCAAAATCTCAAGTTTTGAGTGGACTGGATTCATCACTAAGCAATAGTGCCAACTCAAATCCGTGGAGTGGAAGATTGCGTCGAAATTTCACTCCAACAAATTCATCAAATAAATCCAAGAAAGGTAAAGAAAAGCTTTCTGCTCGTCATAAAACATGCGCAGGTTTTGAAGATGTTGATGGAGATTCAAGCGGTTCAGAAAAGAGTCTTGATGAGGAACTTGGATTGCCCTTTGTGAAGACTCCAGGAGTAAGAAAGGCACATGCAGATGATACAAGGAGAAGTGACCCAGGACCAAGAAGATTTGGGAGGATGCGTAATTCAGTGCAACGATTGAGATATGATAGTTACATGGCTTGCCATTGTGCCTACATCACAAAGGTAATACAAGATGATGAACCTTCTTGTTCTTATGCAATTGGTAATACAAATTGGAAAAAAGCTATGGATGAGGAGATGGCTGCACTTTATGGAAATGATACATGGAAGCTGGTTCCATTGCCTTAAGGAAAGAAACCCATAGGCTGCAACTGGGTTTACAAGGTAAAGCACAATGCTGACAGTAGCATAAGCAGCTACAAAGCGCGATTGGTAGCAAAAGGATATGCATAGACATATGGTATTGATTATGAGGAAACATTCAATCCTATAGCTAAAATGTCTATTGTTAGAACACTTGTTGCATTAGCTACATCAAAAGGATGGACTTTGCATCAGATGGATGTGAAGAATGCTTTCTTACATGGTGAGTTACAAGAAGAAGTATACATGGACCAGCCACAAGGATATTGTTGGAAGTGAGGTAGGCCCTTGGCTCATATCACAGGTCCATGGTTCCATATGTCCAGCATATACAACACAAAATCTAGCAATCTGAATACTTAACATAAGATGTAAATCTTATGTTAAACACCATCCAATGTCTTTGATGTAGCCCGACATCCTCTTGTAGAAGATAATCTTCAACTACAACATGTAGACGGCCGATCCTCACCATCAAGCTGCTAATGACCAAGTCTTCTTGCCATGAACAAGAGATAACCTCCTCTCCATGAGCTAGAGTGTGAGCACACCCTTCATCTTCTCCAAGAAGAATCATTAAGAAGAACTCCATAGCTGCTCCTCAACATGCTTCATGGCTGCCCCATGTGCTAGACAAAACACCACCTCTATGAGGTCCAAGCTCCAAGCTTGTGCTGAATACTAGGTGAAGGATGATTTCCAAGTGAGCCCAAGCACTTCCCTTATAGTATTGTATAGATCTTGAAAAGCACCATGAAAAACACAATAAAGCACTAAACTCCACGATCGCATATGAATAAAAAACACCGTCCGTCTTTTTTCACGATTCGTCGTTGTCCATAAAGCAAGCTCTGCGTTGTCCGTTACTGTTTGCTTTCATAAGACAAAAAGCATAATAATAAAAGAACTTCCACGCTGCGCCCACTGCATCTCAGAAGATACGAACTCGGGTCAATCGCATGAGAGCGATATGGTGTATCCAATCGCTCACGCACCATTTTCTTGTAGAAGACTAAAACAGACAGCTACACATGCTATAAACTGTGCAAATTTTTGACCATGGGACTATTTGACATTGTATTCCAACAATCCCCCCTACAATGTCACAATGGTACAATCTGGACTGGATCTGTAATCTGTCACAAACTGCAAACTATCACAAACTTCAAGCTTGTATTCCCACACTTCAGAACTTGTTCTTCAAAAGTCTTCTTCAAAACTGATTTTGACTTTCCTTCATAATTAGAACTTGCTGAATATGAACCATAATACTTGAGAAATTATGCAAACAAGATATCCAATAGTGTACACATCAAGCAATCACTGCTTGACAACAAATATAACATGAACTGTCTCTGAACCTGCTATCTCCTGTTTTCAAAAACCTGAAAACATACACTAGGATCCATATATTTGCATTTACCTTCCAAAAAGGTTTCTCAACGTACTTCTGCTGTGTCATGTAAATACACTAAACAAAATCAAGAACTGAATCATGGAACTTGTGACTGACAACTCACAACTTAGTGTATTATGAACACTGCTGGTTCATCTCTGACTGTACTCAAGTCAACTCAACTCAACTCAATTGAAATCAACTGAAATCAACTCATGAGTCTCATCAAAAGATCATATCTATGATGTCATCATGTCATCATTCTTGTTCATCTGTAAACCTTCATACCTCTTTCCTTCAAAACTTGGTATAAACATAAATGTGCGCACTTCTAAAACATACCTTTCTTTTTTACATCAAGCTTCTCTTCAATAGAACTCTGGAACCTTCTCCTGAACAGGAACATCCTAACATGAACTTTCTCCAAACATTCTTCTTCTTCCTTCTTCTTTGAAAAATGGAACATAAAGAGAACCTGACAAAGGAAATATAGGAATACCTTTAGGTATGAATCTGCATTCTTTTACATATGGCTGAAAATAAGTCTTCATGTTTCATCACCCCCCTAGATGATTTAACACTAATATCCAATATTCTTTAAATATATCAAACTTTATGAAATCTGGAAGTCTTCCTTCATAAATCTGATGTTCAGTGATCAATACCTGTATCTGAAACAAAAATTCTGAATCCTTTTTATTAGCATTACGCAGATGCCAATAGCTTTCCATGTCATTCCTCAGCTTTCCAAAATCTATAATAAGGTTAGCTGATCCTAACATAACAAAACCTTGCTGAAAGCTTTATAGGATTCATAACCTTCAGTAACATAACAAGTATCTTCTATCTCTCTGCAACACAAATTTGATAGAACCGGAATCTTTGACTTACTTCCACCAATGTTAAGAATCTTTACAAACAAAGGATAGACAACTGAACCATAAATACTCAAGATCTTCATGATCATTTAAGATCATCTAAGATCATCCAAGATCTGTCTAGATCTATCAAGATCTTACAAGATCATATGAGATAATCCAAGATCAATGATCTCTCCTGTGTAGAACCTGCTCTCATCAAACCTTGATGACTAAATGTTTGATTTATTACCTGAATGTCTCCAAGTGTCCATGCTTCGCACAAAGTTGTAAAACTTTTCTTCAAACAAATCCTTCCAAGAATTTGTAACTCCTACTTGAAACATAAGTGGACAAACTTCTCACCTTGAGAACTCCAAAAGCTGCAAGTTGATACTTCATCTTTTCATATTCTACCTGGGTGAAATGTGAGAGTACCTGCTTGACTTTATTTTGCCTAACTCCACTTCTCAATCAAGTGATAGCATCTGATGGAACACCTTTTTTAATACAAACATGTATCCAAAAGTCTAGACAATCATAAAAAGTAGATTCTTCAACTGACTGGTACATCAACAAGTCTAAATTTTCTGAAGTTTTCTGAAAATAGTGAATATGAGGTAACCTTTCCAAACATAAAACCTCAACCCAAGTCTTCAACATCTGCTATAAAAAACTCTTTTACCTCAAGAGTTAGATAAAGAAGAAATATACTTCTCTGCAACTTGTCATATACCAAGTAGCTCTGTATTGACACTCCAAGAATTCTTTGAGGGAACATATAAGCTGCCTGCTTTAAAAGCTTCAACTATAACATAACTCATACATATGAGTTAAAACATACAAGTTGTCTTCAAAATCTGATGCTTTTCTTTCTCTCAATGCAATTCTTTGTCAAATCTACTAAATCATGACCAAGTGTAATGCAAAACAAGAAACCGCTTCTTCTTTAGACTATCTTCACACAAGATGTTCTCGTAGACTTGTCTTTGGGTGTAGAGAAATAATAGAAAAAGTATATGGAAAATATAAGAGGAAAGGAAGCCTTACTTTTCTTTTGGAAATGATGGACTTTCTTCTTCTGCATCTTTCTTCCACCTGATGATGTCAACATCTTCAAACTTCTCTTCCATACCTTTTTTTATCTTCATCTTGAAGTAGCAAGCACTCTTGACCTCTTCAAATGAACTTTTCTCTTCCTCTAATGCTAAGAGTAAGAGATAAAACAAACACGGTATACAAATGGAAGTGAATATAGAAACATCTTTTATCATCTCCTCATATCTTTGAATCAAAATTCTGTTTCAAATGACTGAAACGACTAAATTCACCAATCTTTTGTCTGAATGATGAATTACCCTTCTAGAGTTACCTTCTCTAGATACCATTTGTACCTTGATATCCAACCAACTTACAACAGAAAATTGGCTGAAAACAAAACTCATCCCATCTCCAAATTTGTCTTCTTAGATAAGCTTTCTTGCCATGAAAGAGATCTCTCAAAACTTTCTAGAAAAACCTCTAGATACCTGTTTTGATGTAGCCTTTAACTTTCAAATAATGAAAGCGTATAAAAGCACTCCTTGAAACCTTCAAATCTCTTCATAACTGCTCTTCTAAGATATGACTTGCAAATGATAATCTGATAGTAAAAAATGATACCTGTGATTTGATGTTGATATGATTTCTTCATCTTCTCTAAACCATTGTTTTTCCTTGAATTTGAAGTAGCCTTCTCTTCATCAAGTCTTGGTCTTCAAACAATAATTTTGTAAAGTATTTGCATACTCTTCCAAAAATATTCGGCTGCTAACAGATCATCAACTTGATACTCCACATTGATGAATACACATGTGATTGAATTGTCTAATTCTCAAATCTATACTCATCAAAATTAAGTGTGTATGTCAAATGTCAAATGTCAAATGTTAGAAGATGACCTTAAATCATATGTTGTAAATCTGGAATTCTGGAAACCTGAGAATATGAATGAGCGTGAATGCATTGATGCCAAAGTCCTAAAGCTTTGAAACCAAAACCTCACTGCTCTGATACCAAATGTTGGAAGTGAGGTAGGCCCTTGGCTCATATCACAGGTCCATGGTTCCATAGGTCCAGCATATACAACACAAAATCTAGCAATCTGAATACTTAACATAAGATGTAAATCTTATGTTAAACACCATCCAATGTCTTTGACGTAGCCCGACATCCTCTTGTAGAAGATAATCTTCAACTACAACATGTAGACGGCCGATCCTCACCATCAAGCTGCTAATGACCAAGTCTTCTTGCCATGAACAAGAGATAACCTCCTCTCCATGAGCTAGAGTGTGAGCACACCCTTCATCTTCTCCAAGAAGAATCATTAAGAAGAACTCCATAGTTGCTCCTCAACATGCTTCAAGTTAGCACCATGGCTGCCCCATGTGCTAGAAAGCACTTCTTTTATAGTATTGTATAGATCTTGAAAAGCACCATGAAAAGCACAATAAAGCACTAAACTCCACGATCGCATATGAATAAAAAACACCGTCCGTCTTTTTTCGCGATCCGTCGCTATCCATAAAGCAAGCTCCGCGTTGTCCGTTACTGTTTGGTTTCATAAGGCAAAAAGCATAATAATAAAAGAACATCCACGGTGCGCCTGGTGCGTCTCAGAAGATTCGAACTCGGGTCAATCGCATGAGAGCGATACGTTGTAGCCAATCGCGTGAGAACATCCACGGTGCGCCTGGTGCGTCTCAGAAGATTCAAACCCGGGTCAATCGCATGAGAGCGATACGTTGTAGCCAATCGCTCACGCGCCATTTTCTTGTAGACTAGAATATGCTATAAACTGTGCAAATTTTTGACCATGGGACTATTTGACATTGTATTCCAACAGATATGAAGATTCAAAGCATCCATAATATGTTCGCAGGTTGCAAAAGGCTTTGTATGGGCTGAAGCAAGGTCCTTGTGCATGGCATGCAAGGATTGCTGATTACTTAACCACCATTGGGTTTTCTATGTGTGATGTAGATCATTCACTATATGCAAGGAAGGGTGATGATGGCATCACAATTGTTGCTATTTATGTTGATGAATTGATTGTAGGTGGTGATAATGAAGAAAGCATTAAAGAGGTAAAGCAACTTCTTATGCAGGAATTTGACATGAAAGATCTTGGTGTGCTGCACGATTTCTTGGGCATTGAGTTTATACATACAGAAACATATATATGGATGTCACAAAGGCAATATGCCTTGAATATGCTGCAAAAGTATGGTATGGCTGATTGTAAGCCAATTTCTATGCCATTAGATTAGAATCTGAATTTGGATGCTACATCAGGTGAAGCATTGGAAAATGCTACTATGTACAAGAAAATTGTGGGAAGTCTTATATATCTCACAATTACAAGGCCTGATCTAAGCTATACTGCTGGACTTGAAAGTCAGTTTATGCAGATTCCCAGGAGGCCACATTTGGATGCTCTGAGGCGCACTCTACGTTATGTGAGTGCTACTTTGGATTATGCATTGTTTTATGAAACTGGTGTAGATTTGCAGGTTCATGGATACACTGATGCAGATTGGCTTGGTAGTACTCCAGATAGAAGATCTACTAGTGGCTTTCTATTCTCACTTGGAGGTGCAGCTATTACATGTAGCAGCAAGAAGCAACCCACTGTTGCTTTGTCGAGTACAAAGGCTGAGTATAGAGGTGCTGTTGCTTTGTTGAGTACAGAGGCTGAGTATAGAGGTGCTGCAATGGCAGCATATGAGGCATCATGGTTGGACATGCTACTTGCAGATTTAGGTGTGGAAGTGCAAAAGCCTATCACTATCTATTGTGATAATCTTAGGAGCATACACTTAGCACAGAACCCTGCTTTTCATGCCAGAACAAAGCATATCGAGGTACATTATCACTTCATTAGAGAGAAGGTATTAGTAGGTGATATTGATCTTGTTTATGTGAGAACAGATGAGCAGGTTGCTGATATTTTCACCAAAGCACTTGGAGCTGAGAAGTTGAAGAAGTTCCGGGAGATGCTTGGATTACAGGATATGACATTGAGCTTGAGGGGGAGTGTTGAGATATCAAGCTCAACATGTGATGATCCAGGATGACACGTATCAATTTTTCGTTTCTCTGACATGTATAGTGGTCATGCCGATATATGTCAGGGATACTTCATTGAGATTTATTAGATTTATCTACTAAGAGTGATGGTACATTTGTGTCTTGTAAGCTCACTCACTAGCGAACATTATTTTTTTCCTTATGTACTGGTCTTTATATATTGCACTTGTTCTATTCTTGTTTTAGGTCATTCTTGTACATTCCTTTTTATGTAATAGAAGAAGAAGAAGAAGATCATTCTTCCTTGCCTCAATCTGAGTGTGTGCTTCTCTTTGATTGTGAGAGTGTGTGTTAGCTCTCTTCCTTATCTCCTTCCTCATGACATATTCTCAGAGAATGATGCTTAGCAAGTTAGAGGTGAATCCTGACATTTTCGGGCACTAACAATATGCAAAGTAGTGAGCACTATTTAGATCATAACTCAAGATTGGATGTGGAAATGATAATGAAACTTGATAGCAAGAAAATACAGAGTCCATTGAATCTATAACAACTTAAATCACATCAAATGATCAAGTATACATGATGTGAGCTCAATATCAACATAAAAACCCTATGAAAATCTCTTCAAATCAGGGCTGCTTCAATGCGAGTTTTGAAGTCCTCTTTTATAGCTAAAGTTGCAAATCCTTTTTGAATTTTGAAATTCAAACTTCTACCAAAAAGTATCTCTAGAATTTAGGATCTCAATCTCCATCTTACTCACCAATAATTTGTGAAAAATTCTCCTAACAAGTCAAGATTGAAGTGATTCCATATGTGCACTTTTACAAGTAGTAAAAGGTCAAATTGTACAAGAGATCATTCATGTGCTAGTACATGAATCTACATATGATCCTTAGGATAAATGATCAAGCATTTAGGCTTGGAGTAATTTCACCAAATTCTCAACTCATTTAGATACTACCTCCAAGTGAAAGAAATATGTGGCAAGTAAATCACTAGTTATTTGGAACAAATGATTATTAGATATATGAATATTACCCTTTTTCACTATTACCTAAAAGTCGAACCCCACAGGGATTAGGAACTATCAAACTTCCAATGCCACATGGTTTTTTCAATGAGTGCTGAGTGATCTACAAAGAGCTTAAAATTATTGGCAAGTAGGTAGCATCTCAACATTTTCATAGCATTAATCATCCCTTCTACATTTTTTTTGCGTAGTTTCTCTCTACTACATTGAGTTGTCAACTAGCATAAACAATAGCAAATCCATATTTCTATCATGGGCTGGATATGTACGAATGCATACTACAATGTAACATGATGCATCCACATGAACATGGAATGGATGATTCTATTATGACACTTTTAGGATGATAGTCATACTCAACCTTTTTCTTTAAATGTAAGACTGCATGTTTGTATTGGTATGTCCATTCCAATTGTGTTAAAACTCATAGAGTGGTTTGTCCATCACAACATGCATATGTTTGAAGTGATTGTAGTGTTGCAAGGGAGAATGAAAGAGTGTATCACCTTGGCATTCTTAGGCTTGGGTAAATCAAGAATGTTCTTGATTTCATCCTCATCCATAGATATTCCATCTTTAAATACAAAATGATATAGTGATTTTTCCTCCTCATACCATAAACATGCACTTTTTTGGGTTTAAGCATACTAGAAGTTCTATAGTGGTCAAAGACTTTTCATAGAATCGCTATGTGCTAGACTCACTACTTTGAGTAAGATCATAAATCATGAATGTAAACTTCCATGCTCTTACATAAAAATTCCTTGAAAACATGATGCATTAATCTTTGGAATGTGATAAGAGCATTTGTTAACCCAAAGGAAATAACCCTAAATCCATAGATCATCCACTTAATGGCAATGGCTATCATGTGTTGATCCTTGGGTGCAATAGCTACTTATATATAGCTTGAGAACCCATCAAGGTGTTAATATATTTAGGTAGTGATGTGTGTGAACACACTAGGACCGCCAGGGCACTTTTTTCCCTCTTTAGGAGGTTTTTTTCCCTCGGCTTGTATATATGCCTATTGCCCTAATGGGCTACTTATCTTTGTACATTCTCTAATAATACATTCATTATTGTGTGTTGTGCTCCAAGATTCTTCTTCTTCCTTGTGCTGTTCGCGTGCTTTCGCAGACGTCTAACTCCAACAATTGGTATCAGAGCAGGTCGTCGCTTCATCTAAGGTGCCCTCGACACTCCTCCGTTTGCAGTCTCACAATCGCATGAATTTTGGTGAGCATACTCAACGTTTTTCCGAGATCAAAACACCTTCGTTCTATGGTGCCAAAATCACGATCTGGGCTCGTTTCGGCCTCCGAACGCACTATCGCAGTGCTTGTGTAGGATATTTTGTCTTTTTGTGCCAAAGGTATATACCAGTGTCTGTTCGCTAGTTTAAGCGTCTCAAAGTCTGCTACAGATCTAGAAAATTCGTCTGGGCAGTTCCGTTCAACTTTTTGAGATACATTCAATTTTCTGCATCAAGGTATTTTAGTCACCGGCCATGGCTGAAAGCAGTGATGTATTCCGTATGTTGGCTGTTGAGGATAAGTTGGATGGTACCAACTACCCGTTATGGGCTTATATGATGCGACATGTGTTGGTTGCAAAAGGATTGTGGAACATTGTGCAGGGTGTTGAAAGACGTCCTATTACACCTCTGACTACAGGTACTGCAAATACACGTGCTGGAGCTGATGAAGATGGTGTCGAAGATGATATTCCACAGATTCCTATTCGTGCTGCTGTTTTTGCTGCACCTACTACAGAGCAGATTCGCTGGGATGGCAGAGATGCCCAGGCACATGCATTGATATCTTTGTCTATGAAACGTGCCATTATTCCTCACATTCGCTCTTGCAGAACAACTAAGGATGCTTGGGATACACTTACCACATTGTACCAAGCTAGGAATGAGGCTCGTGTTGCTTACCTTCGAAAATAGTTGGAGAGTGAGCACATGAATGAAGGTGATTCTATGGACAATTTCCTAACAAAGATAAAAGACTTGAAGGAATAATTGATTTCTGCTGATGAGGTTATACCAGATAGCTCATTTGTGCAGACCGTTCTAAATGGTCTTCCTAATTCATATCAGAGTTTTGCTTCTACTCTTTGGTTGATGATGAAAGGCAATCCAAATGCCTTGTCATTTGAGGAGTTAGTCTCTGTTCTGTTGCAGGAAGATCAGTCCAGGCAGAACAGGCCCATTATGCGTGTTGCAGATCAAGCTTTCCTGGCTAGTCAGAAGGGCAAAGGAAAATGGAGTTCTTCTATTAGTAAGCAGAAATCTGCAAATGCTGGACATTCGAAGAACCAAGACACATGAGAAAAAATCAGAAAAGCAAAAATTGTTTTGTAAGTACTGTAAAGGGAATGATCACATCATAAAGAACTGTCCAAAACTCGCTGCAAAAGAGGCAAAGAAGAAAGAGGCTGGAATGGTTGTTGCAGAAGCCTCTACACCAAAAACGGAGTCTGCTAATCTTGTGCAGGAAGAAGAATGGGCGTTTACTACTGTCTCCAGTTTTGACCCATCTTCTCATGATCAGTGCATGTCTGCAGTAGACTCAGATGTTTGGTATTTTGACAGTGGGGCAACCAAACATATTACCTCGCAGTGCAGTTTCTTTTCTTCACTCGAGCCTGCCCCTACAGGGAATACTGTTACATGCGCCAACAACTCCTCTTATCCTGTTATGGGAGTTGGTAAGGTCATTTTGACTACTGCTGATGGTAGTTCTTTCACTTTGTCAGATGCTTTATTTGTGCCAGGGATCAAGAAGAACATGTTATCAGTTTTTGCATTAGCCAAGATTGGCTTGGTTGTAAAATTTGTTGATGACAGGTGTACAGTTCATTACTAATTTTCAATTTTGTCCTTCCTCTCTTTCTTGTGGATGAGCTTGATTATACCTTCATTTAAACAATTTAGAAGCACAACAAAATTGATTTCTTCCCACCAAACTAAGCATAGATGGCCCACCAAAACCTCCTTAAAAGTCTTGAATTGAAGAACACACTAGTGCGTTCATCGAGCCTCAAACATTTAGCTTCAAGAGTGGACTCAATTGATTGGGGATGATTCGAAGACCCCCAATGCAACAATGGAAGATGGTTTCCCTTCACTAGGTCCAGAAGCAGGCTATATGCTCACTATTCTGAATTTTTCACCAAAACTATACAAAAAGTTAAAATGAAAAGTTATAGACTTTAACTAGACCTATAAGAGCTATCCAACAAGCTTTTATTCATGCAAAATGGATATTCAAGCTAGGAAAACCATCCATCGCAAAATAGGATATCTGTTTGCAACACTCTTTGCCTATGTGTAGAGATATAACTTCAAAAACTTGGGAATTTTCTCACAACTCACTCAGTCAAAGAACTTGAAACTTTGGCACACTTTCAGGAACTACATGATAGGAGAATCTAGGAAAATGGGTAAAATGAGAGAGCAAACAATGATCTACAATCTAGTATAATCAGATTTATATGAAATCCTAAATACACCTCTAGATACGGAGGAGAAAAATCATAAAAAACTAAGATAAGAAAGCAAGGGGGCTACTTGTTGGAGCTTAGAAATTTCACTAAAATAAGTGGGAAAATCATGGAATGCATACAAATGAAGAAAAAAGGTGGGATGGTGCTTCTATAAAGCTTTTACATTTCCTACAATCTAGCTAACCACACATCAATTTGTGTAGGTGCACTTTTGCTGGGCGATTGATGAGATTTGAATTCGATTGAGTTTGGTGGAGCTTCTAACTTTATTCCAAAATTTTGGGTCCTACTTGTCCACTTGAAAAACTTGTTGATAATTTATTTTTCATAGTCGAGACTTGATTTTCAACACTCCCCCTCAAGTGTCAATGCCTAGGTCCTTCATTCCAATGGATGTTTTGAAGTGTTATAGATTTACTCCATCCAAAGCATTGGTAAAAATATTTGCATGTTGGCCCTTTGTATTGACATGCTTCACCTTTACATCCTATGACATAATCTTCTCTCTAATAAAGTGGTAATGCACTTCTATATGCTTCAACCTATCATGGAACACTGGATTTTGAGCCAAGCTAATTGCTTAACCTGCAAGTCAAGATCAACAAAAAAATTCTTGAGCCACATAAGCTCACATGAGACTTGTGCTAAACCTCTATACTCAGCTTTGATCGAGGAGAGAGCCACAGTTGGTTGTTTCTGTGACATCCATGACATAGTCTTCTTCCCTAGTATGATAATATATCCACTAGTGCTCCTCTTGTCATCTTTAAAACCTACCCAATCAACATCACAATCAGCTTTTACATTTAATCCATCATCAAGTGGATAATATAGCCCTTCATTAACCAATCCTTTGAGGTACCTAAGTATCCTTTTGGCTGATACAAGATGAGCTACTCTCGATTCCTGCAAAAATTGAGATAACACTCCAACTATGTGTGCAATATCTGGTCTTTTCATGGTAGCACCAATGATTGATCTATACATGGTCAAATCCTTCACTTCACCTTCATCAGCACTTATTTTAACATTTACTTCTAATGGATTTGAAATAGGCTTGCAATCACACGAGTGAAACTTCTTCAAAAGATATAGAATGCATTTCCTTTGCATCAAGTATATACCTTCTTCTTTGTATAGTACTTCAATACCAAGGGAGTACCTTAAAATCACTAAATCATAGATTTTAAACTCACATCCAAGCTTCCTCTTTATGTTTTTGATGTTGGCTTCATCATTCCTAGTCATGATTAAATCATCAACATCTATAAAAATGAAAACAATTTTGCTACCTTCCTTTTTTCACAAAGAGTGATGGGTTTGCATGACTCTGATTGTATCCACATTTTACCAAGTAGTCCACAAGAATTTGGTTCCAAGCCCTTGGGTCTTGATTGCATCCATGAAGATCCTTCGTAAGCCTACATACATAATGTTGAAACCTCTCATCTTCAAAGCCCTGGGGATGCTCCATGAAGAACCTCTTCAAGCTCTCCATTTAGGAAAGCATTCTTCACATCCAACTGGTACATGTTCCCACACTTCTACTATATATATGTTCTTCCTCTCTACCACCCATTTTTTTGAGGTGTATAACTGCAAGTGAATCAACTTTTGATGCCATGTTCATGTAGAAAATGTAAAAATTCATTTGAAAAAATATGCTCCCCCTCCATCCAATTTGAGAGACTTTATATAGTTTCTTATCTCCTTCTCCACTAGGTTTATGAACCTCTTGAAATAGTTAAACAACTATGACTTTGACCCCATGAAATACATCCAAACAAACCTTGAATGATCATCTATGAATGTGAAAATATATATATATATTACCTCCAATGGATGGCTCCCTTTTAGGTCCCCATACATCTATGTGTATGAGATTCAAGACTTCATTGCTCACATGTGCTCCCTTCTTGAAGTGATTTGTTTCCCTAACTGACAAGCATGGCACAAATGTTGCATATTGTGATATGTAAGATCAGGTAGAACACTCACCAAACCCTTCCTTTGCATGTCCTTTCATCCTTTATAAGTTTATATGGCCAATTGTTTTATGCCACAAGTCGATCTCTACAATTTGAGTATTTCCAACTGACAAGTAGACAATGTCAAGGGTTGATGGCTTTACCTCCTTGATGAAGATTCTTCCTTACTTCTTTCCTTTTTCTATGAGCTTTTAGTTTTGCATGGGTTCTTCAAAAGAACATCCTTGGTCATTGAACCTCACCTCATAACCTCGTTCAACCATTTTACCTATTGAAACCAAGTTCTTGGTGATGGTTGACACATGCAACACATCCTTCAACACCTTGGAGCTTTGAGATCCATTCAATGCAAAATATCCCATGTGTAATCTTGTGCTTAGTGCCATCCCATGTCTCTACATGTCCTTGAGTGATGGCTGAGTGTAGATGAAAGAAAACATCTTTATTGCAACTCACATGGTTGCTACAACCACTCTCTAAATACCATGTAAAATCAGAATTGAATCTTCCACTTGAACCATACATCATAAGAAAGTTCTCATTTTCTCAATTTGTTGAAGTACTAGCATAATTTTCATGGTTCCTTTTGTATCCTTGATTGCCTCCTCCTTTGGACCAAAAATCTCTTGCATAATGGACCAATTTTCTAGAATTGTAACATTCTCCATTGGATGCTTCTCTCCCATGTGATCTTCCACTCTTCATTTACTCCTTCCTCTTCCTCTTGATCCATAGCTTTGGTTGGAGCCTTCTTGGCTTTTTGAGCTTGAGTTTGACCTTCCTCTCCCTCTGCCTTGGGAATTCTGTCCACCTCTTTTGCCTTTGCCTCTACTTACATAGAAAACTTGAGCTTCGATGCCCTTTGATTGTGAACCTCCTTGGTTCATCTCCTCGGTCACCATCAATGTGACTAATTGATCAAATTTTGGTAGGGAATCCATCACATATATTGATGTGATGAATGAGTTCCACTTTTCATCCTCTCTCAAGCCATTGAGAGTGTGCGTGACAAGATCGTCATCTTTGATTAGGCTCCCAATTGAGCCTAGGGCATCTATAAGCTCCTTAACCTTCAAAATGTACTCATATATGTTAGTGCTTGGTGCTTTCATAAGATTATTAAGCTCATGCTTGAGCTGAATCTTCCTTTCCTTTGTTGATGAAGAGTACTATCATGCTATTGCTTATGTGTTGAGGTAGAATGAATATGACTCTTCTATCCCTTTGTATCCATTCATTAAATGCATTGAGCTTCCCATGAAGTGGTGGATCATGTACATGCTGTTGAAAGTTTTTCAAGCTCAAGAGTGTGGGAACATGCCCCAAATTGAACCTTCCACATCATCCACAATCAAAGGAGGCTGATTTCCACGAGTTGGAGGCATCCAATTATGCCAATAATGGAAAGAAGTTGATTAGAGAAGATTTAGCTCACCTTGATATGATTGGACCTCATTTTTGACATGTATATGCTTTTGATTGGTTAAAGAGGTTAGTATGTGGCCTTTAAAACCTCTAATGAGTTGTATTATGACTTAGAGTCATGGAAATATGTGTCCAAGCTGCCCCCTTGCTTAAGCACACCCCCTACTAGCTGTTCTCTGCATATTTTGCAGAAATTTCACTTTTACACACTATCTATCTAGATGTTTTTACCAGACCCCCCGGTCTTGTAATTGTTGTTTCTCCTTCATCCGGAATCCATTTGCAATGATTTTTGTCTTGTTGGAAAGCTTATAAGATCTACTTTGTTTGGTATAACTCTCAGGTTCAGTGCCTGCACATGTGCAGAGAAATGTCCAGAACAGTGTCTGTCTAGTTAACTCATACTCTGTGAAGAGATCAAGTTGTCTATTTTGTTGCAGCTGCTTGAGGCATCATCCAGTATCCAAATGGAGTGATTTTACTCTCATTTGAAATCTCTTAAAGTCTAGTTTATGCTTGCAAAATTTCATTTTCAGTCTCTGCATATACTCAGAGTTTGAAGGAAGGAAGCAAAGAACGGGCACGTCAACAACAAGGGGAAGCAAATACATGATCAAATCAAAGATGAAGCTTCATCAAGAGGAGTAGCTCTATTTTTTGAGGTAAAAGACATCCTTTTCAACTTCATTGCATCAAGGGGGAGGTTCAAAAGAGTTAGGAGGCACCATGGCTGATCTCAATGCTCAGATTGAGAAGCTCGAAAAAGGAAACTACCAACCATGGCGATTTAGAATAAGCAATTTTTTGATGGGGAAAGGTTTGTGGGGACTTGTGAGTGGTGGAGGGCCAAAACCCTACATAGATGAGGTAAATCCAACCAATGACCAGAGAAGAGCAGTAAGAGAGTGGGATGAAAGGGACAAAAGGGTCATTTTCATTTTATCTCAGCATATTAGCAACTCTATGGTAGGGCATATTCAAGATTTGGATACATCGAAGAAGGTGTGGGAGTGCTTGGAGAGATTGTATTCAACCTCCACAAAAGCTAGAAAAATTCAGCTCAAGAATGAGCTAAATAATCTTAGGAAAAGCCCCTCTCAAGGTGCTAATGATTACATATTAAAGGTTAAAGAGCTTGCAAATGCACTAGGATCAATCGGTTGTGCCCTAGATGATGACGATCTTGTCGCCCACACCCTAAATGGACTTAGGGATGATGAAAAATGGAGGGCTTTCACAACTTCAGTGTATGTAAAGGACTCTCTTCCTGATTTTGATCAACTAATCACTCTCATGGTGACAGAGGAGATGAACCTTGGTGGTCATAATGCCAAGGATAGCCAAGGGCGATTGTTGTATGCAGGTAGAGGAAGAGGAAGACACAACCGAGGTGCTACAAGAGGAAGAGGAAGATATCAAAGCAACCAAGGAGGTCAAGGACAACAATAAAATGCAGGTCAAAGAGGTGGAAGAGCCACAAATAGAGGAAGAGGTGGAAGATTTGGTGGAAGAGGACAAGCCACTTCAAATGGATGCTTTGTATGCGGTAAGCCCGGTCATTTTGCAAATGAATGCTATCATAGAGCTCAAAGATAAGGGAATCAAATCAACAACAACAACAATTATAGAGGGCAAGGTAATTATGCAAACACATCATCCAGCCAAGGGAATGATTATTTACTTGCCATGAGGTATGGTGAAGATACAACTCAAGCTAGTGAAGATGAACAGTGGATGTAGCAATCATATGTCATGTCGAAAGGATTTTTTTAGTAATTTGCAAGTCCCAAAGCATCAAGGGCATGTGGAAACAGGTGATAACTAAGAGCATATCATTCAACATGTGGGAGATATCAGTTTGGAAGGAAATCAAAGAGCAAAGTGCTTATCAGAGGTATTACATGTCCCTACTATTACCAAAAACTTGATTTCGGTAGGCAAATGGTAGAAAAAGGCTATCAAGTTAGGTTCAATGAAAGAGGATGTTTCGTTGAGGATCCAAGGGCAGGTTTCAAGCTCATAGCAAAAGGAAAAAAGCAAGGGAGAATGTTCACAATGGACATAAATCAGCCACACCATTCAATGTATTTCACATATGGAGACAAGAGGATAGCAGATTTGGATCTATGGCATAAACGAATAGGTCACATCAACTTACAAAAGCTCAAGGACATGCAAAGGAGGAGCTTGGTAAGAGGCCTACCAAATTTTACATCTAAAATGTTGCATGAAATTTGTGTAGCTTGCCAACAAGGAAAACAATCAAGGCTGCCCTTCAAGAAGAGTACCTATTTGAGTTCAAATGTTTTAGACCTCATTCACACGGATGTTTGGGGTCCAACAAGAGAAGCATCCCTTGCTAGAAATAGGTATTTTGTAACCTTCATTGATGACTTTTCAAGAAAAGTGTGGTTGTATTGCATTAGAAACAAATCAGATGTGTTCCACTACTTCAAGAAATTCAAAGCATAGGTGGAGAAGGAATCTGGCAAGTTTATCAAAACCTTGAGATCCGATGGAGGGGGAGAGTATTTCTCCCATGAATTTTCTGAATTTTTGCAGGTCAATGGCATCAAAAGACAATTTACATGCAGGTATACCCCTCAACAAAATGGGGTAGCAGAGAGAAAGAACAGACACATAGCAGAGGTAGCAAGGTGTATGCTCAACGAAATGAATATGCCGCATTGTTATTGGGGAGAGGCTACATATACAGCCACATACATCATGAATAGATGTCCTACATTAGGTATACATCATCTAACCCCTGAGGAAGCATGGAGTGGAAGAAAACCTTGCATTTCACATCTTAGAATCTTTGGTTGTATATGCTATGTACATGTACCTCAAGAGTTGAGGTCAAAGTTAGATGCCAAATCTGAAAGGTGTATTTTTTTGGGATATTCTATGGAAAAAAAGGGGTATAAATGCTATAATTTCATCACCAAGGAGCTGAAGGTAAGTAGGGATGTTGTCTTTGATGAGTTGAAGCCTTGGTATGCATGCACAAGTCCATTGCAGGTTGAAGACATAGGTGAGACAGATTTGAAGAATGATGACAGAGTTCAAGAAAGCATGGATTTAAGTGGTCCAAGCAACTCATGCAACACAAGGACACCCTCACCATGGAGTGGAAGGCTTAGGGAAAGAGAGACCAGCTCTGAAGAAAGCAAAGTCAAAGGCAAAGAGAAGATTTCAGTTGAAGAAGGAAGCTATGTGGACGAGAGCATGTTGGAAGATGAAGAGATGGAAGAAGTTCAAACTCCAGGAGTGGCCAAACAAAGAAAGAAGATGGCAACCACACCTAAAGGAAGTGAAAGAAGGTCTTCAAGAGTAAGATATCCAGTACAAAGGTTAACATATGATAATTTCATTGCAAAGCATTATGCATACATGACTCAGGTAATCAAGGACAAAGAACCAACTAGTTATGAAGAAGCTAAGGATTGCAAGGAATGGCAAGAGGCAATGAAGGAAGAGCTCAAAGCACTTGATGAGAACCATACTTGGAGCTTGGTACCAGCTCAAGAAGGCATGAAGGTGATAGGTAATAAGTGGGTTTACAAAATTAAAAGAAATTCAGATGGTTCCATTGCTAGGTACAAAGCAAGGTTGGTGGCGAAAGGCTTCTCCCAAAACTACGGGATAGATTATGATGAAACTTTTAGCCCCGTAGCCAAGATGCCAACAATTAGGACTTTGATTGCAGTGGCCACATCAAGGAAATGGAGCTTATATCAGTTGGATGTGAAGAATGCCTTCCTCAATGGAGAGCTTGAAGAAGTAGTCTACATGAGCCAACCTCAAGGATTTGCTAGTATGAGGTACCCAAATCATGTTTGCAAGCTAAGGAAAGCATTATATGGACTAAAGCAAGCCCCAAGGGCCTGGAATCAGAGGTTAGTGGATTATTTATCAAGTTGTGGATACAAAGAAAGTGTTGCAGATCCATCACTTTACATGAAGAAGCAAGGAGACAAGACGGTATACATATGCATCTATGTGGACGATTTGATCATCACAGGAAGTGATATTGCAGGTATTAAAGATATCAAATCAAAGCTAGGAAAGGAGTTCAAGATATCTGATCTTGGAACACTAAAGTATTTCTTGGGAATAGAGGTAATCTATGCACACAATGGCATCTTCTTGATTCAAAGAAAATACTTGTTGGATGTGCTATACAGGTTTGGTATGAGTGGTTGTAAGCCACTTTCTCAGCCCATGGAGCCCAATACAAAGTTGGTTGCAGGTCAAGGAGAGGCTATACAAGATATTACACTATATAGAAGCATAATTGGTTCATTAATTTATGCTACATTCACTAGACCTGATCTTGCATATGTAGTAGGTGTTCTCTCTCAATTTTGCATGCACCTACTCATGATCATCTTATGGCGGCAAGAAAGGTGCTTCGTTACATCAAGAACACCATCAACCAAGGTCTATTTTACTCATATGATGTTGATCTAAGTGTCAAAGGATATAGGGATGCTGATTGGGCAGGTAGCAAGGATGATCGAAGGAGTACATCGGGTTATGTTTTCATGATAGGTACAAAAGTGATCTCTTGGAGCTCTAAGAAGCAACCCACTGTTGCTCTTTCATCCACAGAGGCTGAGTACAGAGGTTTAGCATTGGCTACATGTGAGCTATTATGGCTTAAGAAGCTACTTAAGGACTTGGAAGTAGAAGTGGAGGAGTTTCCTCTTTATGGAGACAACATTTCAAGCATCTATCTAGCTAACAATCCCATGTTTCATGCAAGGAGCAAGCACATAGAGGTTCATTACCACTTCGTTAGAGAAAAGGTGATGGCAAAAGAGCTAGATATAAGGTATGTGAACACTAAAATGCAGGTTGCAGACATGATGACAACGTTTCTTGAAGGTACAAAGCTTGGAGGATTCAAGGAAGCTATCAACATAAGAGACATAGGCTGAAGCAACAAAGGAAAAGAATTGAGCTTGAGGGGGAGTGTTGAAAGTTTTTCAAGCTCAAGAGTGTGGGAACATGCCCCAAATTGAACCTTCCACATCATCCACAATCAAAGGAGGGTGATTTCCACGAGTTGGAGGCATCCAATTATGCCCATATTGGAAAGAAGTTGATTAGAGAAGATTTAGCTCACCTTGATATGATTGGACCTCACTTTTGACATGTATATGCTTTTGATTGGTTAAAGAGGTTACTATGTGGCCTTTAAAACCTCTAATGAGTTGTATTATGACATAGAGTCATGGAAATACGTGCCCAAGCTGCCCCCTTGCTTAAGCACACCCCCTACTAGCTGTTCTCTGCATATTTTGCAGAAATTTCACTTTTACACACTCTATCTATCTAGATGTTTTTGCCAGACCCCCCGGTCTTGTAATTGTTGTTTCTCCTTCATCCGGAATCCATTTGCAATGATTTTTGTCTTCTTGGAAAGCTTATAAGATCTACTTTGTTTGGTATAACTCTCAGGTTCAGTGCCTGCACATGTGCAGAGAAATGTCCAGAACAATGTCTATCTAGTTAGCTCATACTCTGTGAAGAGATCAAGTTGTCTGTTTTGTTGCAACTGGTTGAGGCATCATCCAGTATCCAAATGGAGTGATTTTACTCTCATTTGAAAGCTCTTAAAGTCTTCTTTATGCCTGCAAAATTTCATTTTCAGTCTCTGCATATACTCAGAGAAACTTAGAAAATACAGAGCCTATGTCTGAAAAATTTCAGGATCCTAGGAGGGTTCATTTGCTTTTGTTGTGCACATAGGAGTGTTTATCCTCCAACACATGCAGTATTGGCTCTGTGCCAATCAGTAACCCCCACAATCCTTTGGCCATAAGGTAGTTGTTACGTCGAAATTTCCATGGTTAATAATTGCATTTCCCTAATTTCTCTATTCGTGCATTATCATCAGCCATACTGAGCTCTAAGATGATCCTCTAGATTCTCATCAAGTGTTTGTATGATTTAGAAGGTGTGGATGTTACATTTTGATAGTTTTTCCCTTGCAAACCTTCGATTAGTTAAGATTTCAATTGATATAGCCCCCTTTTGATGTCTTCTTGGCTCGATAAGTGCTCCTTGTGCTTCCATGAATTGTCTTGATCCCTCCAAGTCTTCAATATGATGTACATTGATGTCTCCAAGCATCCAAATGTCTCTCATAGCACTAATGGGGGATGATTCTAACACCCCAATGCAACAATGGAAGATAGCTGCCCTCCACTAGGCCCACAAGTAGTGATATATTTTAAATTTTCCTCCACACAATGAATTATAATGAAATGTTGCAAACTTTAACTAGACTCTAAAAGATATCCAAAAAAATTTTAATTATGCAAAATGGATATTCCATATGGGAGAACAATCCATTGCAAAACAGGCTATCTATTTGCACCACTTTGTGCCTATGTGCAAAGATATAACTTTGCAAACTTGAAAATATCTCACAAATCACTTAGTCAAAGAACTTGAAACTTTAGCACACTATATGAAGACCAAATGTAGCTTGAAAGCAATGCAAATTAGTACAATGACAGAGCAAACAATGCTCTGCAATCTGGTACAATCAGATTTGTGAAAGCCTAAATACACCTCTAAATAGAGAGGAGCAAAATCATGAAAAAATAAGATAAGAAAGCAAGGGACTGCTTACTGGAGTTTAGAACTTCACTAAACTAAGTGGGAAAATCATGGAGCGCATACAATGTAAGAAAAAAAGGTGGGATGGTTCTTATATAAAGCTTTCACATTTCCCACAATCTGGCTAATGGTTGAGACTTGATTTTAAACATCAATTGATTTAAGAATATCTTGTCTAGGAATGGGAGAATCGAGAAAGTGCACAAATTCTTATGGAAGTTCTCTAGACTTGAGCCTTAGATGGTGGTCATGCACTCATGCTTTCTAGTAAGATAGCATTGTAGAAGCCCCAAGTAGCTTCTTGAAGTGATTGACAAAAAACTTGTAATTTTCAGCTTTACAAGGGCATTTCCACACCAGTATTGTCAATTGTTCAGGGAAGAGGTTCTTCACTTTGTTTTTTCTTGAGGAATTTGCACATTACTTTAGTCAATTGTCATCATTACTTGCCCACGAGTCTTTAAACTACATCTATAGCTTCTTGCTTTTGATTATTCACCTTTGTATTCAAGAATGCATATGAACTTAAGTTTTTTTTTTTTTTTTTTTGCAAGTGTGAGTTACCTTTGAAAACTTTAAACTCTAGCCAAAGGAGTCTTGTATAGATATTCCCCCTTCTAAACCTCTAAATATTTTGGATGTCCATTTTGAGTTTATGCAAGATGATATGCATTTGATTGCCAAAATTAAAAACGACTCTTTGAAGGAGATGAGCATTCACTAAAGGCTTGTCTCTAGGCAAGAGAGATATCTTATTGAACCAAAGGTGGTGAAGATAGTGGGATTAGCATAGAATCAAAGAGATTTCCTAATCTTGATAAAGGGTTTAAACATTAATTCTATTGGTTGGTGATTCAACACAACAATGTCCATGTTTTGGGAAAGGGAGAGGGGCCCCAAGTTGTCAATGATTCTCTCAAATAATATAGCCTTTCTCAAGTCTAGCTTTGTGTAGATGAACACTAGACTAGAGATTCGACCAAGAAAATCCCTTGCAATCAACAACCAAGTCATAGTGGAGCTTCACTAGATCCCAAAAATTATTTTCCAACCCATCATAGCCCAATCCCTATTCTCTGACTGTCGAAAAGATCTTCCACCACATTCAAGTCACCACAAAGAATGATATCTAAGGGCAAAGAATTAAGAGACTGCCAAGTATCTATTCTTTCAAATTCACGATTTGGGATATATACCAAAGTGATGGAAAATGGATGAGAACCACCAAAAGAGTTTGTAATCCATCTTTCGTGGGGATCCATCGAGGAATATTGATGACCACAAAGCTTGAAGCTAATGATGGTGCTCCCACTACCATGAGGGTGGTTGGTGATGAGGCAAGAATGAAGACTAGACATACTCTATAACCTTTTTAAAAGGTTCCCACTAATATTGATGACCACACATAATTGAAGCCAATGATGGTGCTAGCACTACCATGAGGGTGGTCAGTGATGAGGCAAGAATGGAGAGTATATCAGATTATGAGATTTTGGTAGAGCGACATATTTACGAACAGAAAAATGTTTTTTGAAGCTACCTAATTTAGAAATATCAACTAGAAATGAGTGGATTTGAAAGTACTGGTGGATTGCACCCGAATGCATATCCACTAGTCCTCCACCTTTTAATAAGAGTTAGGAGATATTTACAGTTTCAATACTCTTGTTACAACTCTTGAAATATATAGATTTCAAGTTATCCCATTGATAAGAATGGGATTTACAAGTTCAAATATGCTTTAGAATTAGCTTCTGACAAAGAGTATCAAAAAGAGTAGATGCACATTAACTGCTTAGAGTATTCTCAGATCTAACTCGGTATGATTTAAAGACATCCATGATGGATGGATTAAGAACATATTGAAAACGATATGTATTCATTTGAACTATCTGGATTAAATGATATAAATTCATTTGCATTAAGAGGAGTAAATGTTATGGATTCATTTGCATTAAGTGGAGTAAATGTTGTGGTATCGTTTGAGTTAAATGGGCGAAATGAAGTGTAATCATTTGTAATATGTGGATTAAATGATGTGGATTTATTTGAATTATGTGGTGTAAATGAAATGGTATCATTTGAGTTATGTGGATTAAATGTTGTATTCATTTAACATATGTGAATTAAATATTGTGGATTCATTTGAATTATGTGGAGTAAATGAAGTGTTATCATTTGAGTTAAATGGATGAAATGAAGTGTAATCATTTATAATATGTGGAGTAAATGTTGTGGTATCATTTGAGTTAAGTAGATGAAATGAAGTGTAATCATTTGCAATATGTGGATTAAATGATGTGGATTTATTTGAATTATGTGGAGTAAATGAAGCGATATCATTTGAGTTATGTGGATTAAATGTTGTGGATTCATTTAACATATGTGAAATAAATATTGTGGATTCATTTGAATTATGTGGAGTAAATGAAGTGTTATTGCAACAACGTAACCATAGGAATAGCTCTTGACTCTCCTCTCAATCATATGCCTCTATATATAGCTCTCTCCAAGGGTCTGCCTTCTTGGGCAGGTGGATTCTAATCATCCAAGTGTCAGCCATGTAACTACATGTGCACCAAGTGTCCCGGTTAACCAGAGTTAACTCAAGTGGATGCTTCTAGAAGGTTCTAGAGCTCTTTGGGCAAAACACTCTCCCCATGTACGCCATGGGGGTTGAACCCAAGACCTCCTCCTTCACATCCTTGAGTCTTAACCACTAGGCTAAGTGGATTACTTGGTTACAAGAGTAAATGACCTTCTAGTAAGTATAGACTTGAGATCTTTGGTCATACATATGGATGACCAAACGGTGTCGGATTGCAAATCTATCTGAACCGGCTGGACCCTTAGATCATAGACTTACTTTATTACATTCTCCCCCCCCCCCTTGGAAAATATTTTCATCCTCGAAAGTTAGAGCTATATATATTGTAGGAAACCCTTGAGCCTCATGTTCTAAAGCTTGAAGAACATGCATTCATTCAATCAGGTTATCTGCTTAGAACTTGAAAGTAAAAAACCTTATCATGTTCTAAAACTTGAAGAACATGTTCGGTTTATCTACTTAAAACTTGAAAGTAGAAAACCTTCTTGACCAACTTAAAACTAGAAAGTTGGAAAATGTCGCTGGATTGTGGAAAATTTTCCCATGTGAATTTTCTTCAGTTCCATCCTTCCATTTTACTAAGCACTCTTCGTACAAGTGACTTCTTGTACATATACTCTTCCACCTTTTTAAAAGGTTGAGCTCTTTATCTATCAATTTAATGAAGTAAGTCTATGATCTAAGTGTCCGGTCAATTCAGACAAATCTAAAATCGGACATCGTTTGTTCACTCATGTGCATGGCCAAAGATCTCGAGACTAGATGTCATAAGTTCATGTGCTTTCTTAAACAAGTGATCCACTTAGTCTAGTGGTTAAATCTCAACGTTGGAAGCAGAAGGTCCTGGGTTCGATCCCCACTGGGAGAATGGGGAGAGAATTTGGCCCAAGGAGCTCTAGAGCCTTCTAACTCAAGATAAACTCAGTCCAAAGAGACTTAACTCGAGTGGAGAGTACATCTACAATAGTGACTAGTGGAAGGTACTAAATCAGTGGTTGATATCACACCAACCACTAGTAGACTCTAGTGGAAGACATTAAAGGAGTTGTGGAGATTGCACATGCACTTGTGGACTCTAATTACATTTGTGGTCCTCGTTGATTCGAGCATCTATACATAAAGGCGTAAGGTTGGAAAGATATTCATTTCTCTAGCATGTGGTGGTCCTAATAATTAGTCTTTTACATTGGTATTAGAGTCCCACACAAGCTTCCATGGTGACCTTGGTGGCTCATTATGTTCCTCAAGCTCTCATGAAGACCTTGAAAGAGGTTCATGATCTCCTTTGCCATGGGAATTCATGCTTCTTTATTCTTACGAGTTCGATGTTCTTCTTCATAGAAGTTGTGTGTCTCCGATCTTCTTTCCCGAGGATGTCCGTGTAGTATTTCATAACAAAAGAGTTTGATTCTAATATGGGGAACTCACATGTAGGGGTAGAACAGGAGATTTGAAACCCATGATGTCATTTAGCCGTGGAAGTTGATCCCACTACCAGTCCACGAAGTTCGCTTATTTAAATTATTTGAGATTTGTTTATTTCTGTACTAAAAGCGGCCACCTCTCAGATGTTCCAAAGCGTCTTCCGCACGAGCTTCCATCTCTGTCCAAGAGATGTAAAACAAATCTATTTCTCAGAGTAGGACGGGGATCAATCCAAAGTCCTCTGCCAAGAATTCGTTTCGGTCTATCCACAATGGCGGTGTACTGGAGATGAACTTTATAATTATTTTTGTTTAACAAGTTTTTATCATCTGGATCTCTAGCTAAAGACATTACCAACAAACCATTAACGACATGCACATTGGATATCGAACTCATCTCATGGCCATCTTCAGCCAACAGTTTGACCACCTGCGCTACTCTACAAGTATGGGAAAGACCTTCTCGGTCTTTCTTAATCCTGTACTTTACGTAGATTTTAGATTTTGGAAGGAAAAGGCGAGAACTTCGTATGTTGGGCCACTTGACGAGTTGCATGACGTGAGATACACACATACTATCTTGACACCATACAAGGAGAAGGAAGGGGGTATGAAGAGGAATCAACTACAGTGATGGACTCATAAGTGTGATGAAGGAGTATTCTCGTCTACTTCTCATGGATTACGACGATGGTGGAATATTCGATGGAGTATCAAGACATCAAAGGCAAAGGGCTCTAGGAGATGATGGTATCAGTTCTTCATTGATTCTTGCTTGGAAAGAGGAAGATGTCTCTTCTCATGGACCAAAGGATGGACAAAGCTTAAGTCGAAGCTAAGCATTTTCCTAGTTCATGTTTGATTACAATACTTGCTTTGCACTTTCTTTTACATAGGCTGCATTTAGTTATCATTGAAGCATGGTATAAGTTTTCACTTTTGATAATGTTTATGTATATTTTAAGCAACTAATGAAAGCAAAATGGGCAAGAATAGACATATTGAAAAACACATCAAGCACTTGCTTGCATCTATTAATCATTAGTTCCACTTCATGCATGGAATACTTCTAAAAGAATACTTTCAATGCATAACACAAACTCCCTTCTTGTTAGAAAAAGGTTCTAGATGCACTCAAGAATGTGCACCAGCATGTTCATATCTTTAAAGGAAGCAATGCAAGCACATGCATTTTCATGTATAAGGGGCATGGCTATTTGTTGAGTAGATAAATGAATGTACCTTCAAAGTAGTTAGCTTACTTTTTAAAGCTCAAGTTTGACATTTGGGAAGATGGAAAACTAGTTAGTTGCAAAGTTATGCAAGCTACAATCTTGCAACTCAAGTAACTAGCACATTGGCTCTAAAGGTGATACTTAGGTAGCACATATTGAATGAAGAGTTATTCTATTAAGTATACTAGATGGATAGCTTAGTAAAAGTAGGCACAAGAAGAAAGTCAAGCATTAAGCTTCCTTGTCATCTTGATGGCCAAGAATACATATCTATTTGCAAACTAAGAAAGATTTATGATGACTCTAAGTTTAGGAAATACTTGTAGAATCATAAAGGCAAGTTTAGAAAGAGATTTTACACTTTCTTGTGTAACTTCTCATGCATCAAAGTAGGATGAAAACTTAAGATATTCATCATAGTTCCATAAGCTCTTTGAAGTGAAAGCTCTCACTTGATTCCATCCAAAGGAGTGATGGAAATCAACAAAGAGTGATTGAACTTAACATAAAGTTAACTTTGAAAGCTCAATCGATAGATATTAGGCTCTAGGATTGCATCTATAGAAAAGATGATTAGTTCCAAGGAATCATGAAAGCTTTGAAAGACCCCTTCCTCTTAGAAATGTTGGAGAGTTCCTTTGTGATTTCATCTAAGAGATTGCAATTTCAAGATGATACCTAGAGAGGTGATCTTTAGGAAATGAGATAGTTCCTAAAGATAAGAAGTTAAATGAAATATGCCACATAATCCTAGCAGGGGATGGTTGAACCATACCTTAAGAGAGATGATTAGGAATTATTCCTCATCCATGGCTTTTGGGGCTAGTGGTTAGCCCATCGCACTCCTATCTAGGAGGTTGTTAGTTCAATTCCTGACATTGCACTTGGAAAAGAGCTTGTCCTTGGTGAGTGTGAAACTAGCCTTAGATGAAGGTGCATGGGCATTTGGGCACCCAAGAGGATGGGATAGGTCAAATCTTGTCCATGCGCTAGAGTTTGAGGTTGGTGGAAGCGCTCATGCATGAAAGTGGATCCAAGGGAGTTAGAAAGGTCCACAAGTGAGCATTGAGGGCAATGCAATATCACATAATCCTAGTAGGGGATGGTTCAGAGAGAGGATTAGGACATAATCCTCATCCATGGCTTTTGGGCTAGTGGTTAGCTCATCATACTCCTAGCTTGGAGGTTGTGACTTCCATTCCTCACAAAATAGTATAGTATTCTATTTCATGGATCATGCCATTTTCCTATCACATTAAAGGTGTTCCCTTTTGGGAATACAAGAAGCTCCAAGCAGTGGATCTCCATTGATGCATGAAATTTTTCCAAAACAAGAATAAGTTCAAAAATATGTTAGGATCAATACGTGAAGATGTCCTTTTGAAATGTATTCTAAAGATAGAAGCTATCACATGATGGAAGCTTCAATTTCTTTTCAAGTATATTCTTCTAGAGGAAGGGACATAATCATTAATACTAAGTGATGGATTAGGAAAGGAAAAATAAATATCTCCAGAATATAGATGTTTAGTCAAGAAAATTATCTAGAAAATAATTTTCTGGCATGCTAAAGTTTTGAAAATAAGGCATCTCTAAACCTGACAGTGGTTGTAAACCACAACGATAGCTATAGCATGTTCAACTTCCATGTATTCAAAGGAAATTGTGAAAAGAGTTGGTTGTTCCAAGTATGTAGTTTGCAACTATGATGATGGTGGTTAAGTTTGTGGAAGGTAAATTATAATGTCTAACTATCCTGAAAGGGATTTCTTAAAGGTGAATTACAAAAGCATAGGTGAATGCTTATACTTAAGGAGTAGAGAGATTCATGTAAAGTCCCGAGGGTAGCTACTTAAAGCTTAAGTAATAAATGAATCTAAAGAAAATAAATGAAAATATCTTCTTGCTACAACATGGTTGAATGTAGCCAATAGGACGAATTTGAGAAATTCAAAAAATTGGAATTATAAATTATTTTTTGTTTGACCTAAAAAAGAAGAATGGATGTTCCATCTAAATGTTTTCAAGTTTCCACAGCAAAGCACAAGATCATGAATTGATCGTGTAAAGGAATAAAGACTTGACAATCAAGTTAGAGGTGATTCCTTAAACTTCAAATTCTTTTAAAGAATTTAAGTGAGAAGGTACTCTACAAAGTTAGTTTTGGACTTTAGGATAAGTATCATTTACACACCAATGTGAATATAAGATAGGCAGGTATGGGACTATTTCTTCCATCTTTCAACTTTGTATTGCAATGAGAAGAATTCGCACCCTACAAGCCTCTAGGACTTCTTTTCTGTCTATGACAAACCTCCATGGAGCCATGCAAAGTTGGGCTCCAAAAGCTAGCTCTCTTTCATCCTCTGTATTTTTGAAAAGGATTTTCCTAAGTTAGTTTCTCCCTCATTTAGGTCCATCACCACAATTAGCTAAGTCATCATTCTAACTTCACCATGTTTTTCTTTCTTGTGTCAAGGGGCAATCTTTAATCCTATGTATTTGTAGTCTACAACGAAAACTTGCACTGGGTAAATTCTTGAATTATATTTCTTGTTTTAAGAGGTATGCTTCACCTATGCCAATGTTAAGCTCAGAAGGGAGCTCTTTATTTAGGCCAACTTCAACAAAAAATAATAGGATTCCATCTAGCATTAAAGGAGTGAGTTGAAACCTCATAAAATTTTCCTCCAACGTTTTCCTTGGACATTAGTGGCCACCCAATTGCGGTCACAATTTCCCAAATAAAGTTATAAAGGAAGAAAGGAAGATTATGGAGCTCCACCCAAAGAGAATGGTTCAAAGGTTTTGATTTGTTGGGGATGAAGTCTAGAACCCACTTAAAGAAACATAAGGTAGTGTGAAAGGTCTATTAAGTTCCAACTTAAAGGGATTGAAAAATCTTATCTTCATTTTTTTATCACGAGAATGATATGGTTTGCAGGAAAGAATTGGTACTTAATAATGATGAGTCTTCAACGGAACCATTCCTTGTGAATCCACTACTTGATGGAATCCATTGATGGTCAAAGTGTGAAAAGTTGATTGATAAGGCATGTCTTTTTAATTCCTCCTACGTTCTCAAAGTATTTGGATGCCTTTTCAAGAGAGGATACTGTGGCTTGAGTGCAAAAAGTGGGAGGGACTCAGCACTTCCTTTTTCCACAATCATGGAACTAGTATTACTAATCATGGGGGAGGGATCCACCATACATTGCTTGAAGCCAAGATAATTCGTAACCCCTTCTATCCCAACTATTGAAATAGACCCTTCCAAAGAGCAATAGGATGAGAGAGAGAGAGAGAGAGAGAGAGAGAGAGAGAGAGAGAGAGAAAACAGAGAGAGAAAGATGAGAGGACAAAGAGTGAGAGGAAGAGGGGGAAAAAGACAAAGAGAGAGAGGAAAGGAGAGTTTCTTCTTAATTCTCGTTCGTCTTTTCCTTTTTTTTTTTAATAAACCAAAGAAAAACTCGCTGCCCTAAGATTTCAAGAAAGGCGTGAATGACAATCTTCATGAAATCTAAAAAAATGGGGACTCGAAAAATAATCAACTCCCCTGTTTCTTTTCCATGTTGAATGAAGGGCCAATGAGAACCTTAATTCCTGCCTCTATTTTGGCCTTACTCTCTCCTAAGACTTACAAGTTCTAGTGGTAATCACCTACTAGGCCATGGTGTGGGGATTCAATGCCTTAAGTTCTCAAAAAAATCCCACATTGGCACCCTCAAGTTTGTTTGGTTGCCTTATCATTTCTCAAATGCAAATACATCAAAGTATTAACCATCATTAACGAGTGCTTTTTGACCCTATATCACCCCACCCCCCCTCATTTTTTCTTCTCTACATTAGAAGCTTTCCCCTTTTGATTTAGGATCCTCCATGATGATGAAAATCTCTACCATCTAGCAACACCCCTACTTATCTTCTCCATGTAGTTCTATCACCCCTTCAAAGCATTGGTCTACACATCAAGGGAATTGAAACAATAGCCATGTGTAGTCTGATCCGACACTAGTGGCTAGTCCTATAGTCACCACACCAGTGTTTAGTCCTGGAGTCCTGCTCCTACACTATCAAACTTTGGTACTATAACAACATGCAATCTTGTAGCAGACACACTTCGTCAAAATGTGGCTAGAGATAAAGATATTGTATGTCATGGATGAATTCAATGATTCCATTTTGTTCAAAGGAGTCAAGCATTGTTCCCTTTAACCTTGCCCCTAGGGGAATTCAGATAGAATCCACACATAGTTTTCTCCTACATTAGCATCTGGTAATGTAGTAGCCACCCGAGCACATAGCCATCTTGCTCCTACACCATCAAACCATGCTCCTACACCATCCTGTAGTCCTATAGTAGCCATGGTCCATCAGACCAAAATTAGGAAATGTTTTCACTTGATCTTTTGCCTCTCATGACTTGAATCAATAATTTCTTAATCTTAGCAAGCTTGTCTCTATCTATAATAATAGTTGTAGCATTGAGAGTTTTTGCAGTTATGCACACTTGTATTTTCTATTCCTTTTCGTGACCACCTTCATAAGTCACACCACTCATTGTGCTCTATTGCATAAATGAAGCTAGGAGATATTAGCTTATCAACCTCTTCTTTTATCTTGGAAAATTATGTTTGATTGTATTGTTTGAACTTCTACTACCATAGATATTCTATGAGAACACATGGTTAGATTTACTCCTACGAGATCGATGAAATTTCATGCAAAGATGTTTTTGTAATATCTCAAGATTTGTAGAATTTCATTTTCATCAGTCTGCACATCATTACCTATGTAGATGCATTATGACACATGAAGCAAAGAAGATGGGAAAGAAACTAAAGATATGAAGTAAAGCTTTGCTGAGTAGAAGGGTCCTACAACCCCACTAATTTATTAAACTTGGACCATGAAGTGAATGCAAGATCTCTAGGGACAAACAAAGGAATAAAGAACATCAAAACTCAAAGATTTGGGACCAAGAGGCCACTAGTGTAGCATTGAAACTATTTTGTAATTGATGTAAGTACAAAATAGTTTCACTAGTGTACTCAAAGGTTTGGGACCAAGAGACCACTAGTCTAACCTAGAAACATTGTATTAGTGTTGATGTAATTATAAATCTCCTTTTTAATCATTAACAATGAATTTTCATGCATCTTTCTACTTGGGTTTTTTTTTCCATCTTCTTCTTCACTTAGAGTCCCCGTGGTGTTCTTGGAGTCTCAAAACCCATATCTACCAAGTGTAAGTACTTTTCCATGCTCTAAGTGTGTATTTATTGTCATTTACATGTGTGTGCAATTTTTTTCCTTCTCCAATTACTATTTCTTGAGTTCCATAGCTTCCCATATTCAAGTGCTCAATTTAATTTTCCCCAAAATGATGTCCTTGGCATACACTTATGTAGGGACATCATTCTTTGTTTGGATCGGAAGCAAGTGTTTTTCTAAGAGTGGAGAAGTTAAGAATTTGTGGACGAGATTGCCTATGCAAGTTGTTTTCCAAAAAAAAGGGTAAGTATAAGGTGAGTTTGCCTCTCAATGATGTTTGTGACACATCATTAGGCTGAGACATCGTTTGAGGATAAAGGGGCATAACTCCAGAAATTTCTTGAGATTAGTGTACGAAGACACAAAGAGGGAACTAATAACCAGATGTGTGCGAAGAATGTAAAGATTCCAGTAAGTTTGCTTCAAACAATATCCCTATACCCTTTTTTAGCGTGAGACATTGTTGGCCATAAAGAGAGTGTTTTGAAGTGAGACCAAATAAGTTTTGAGCAATAAAAAATACGCTTTGAGCAATAAAGGTGTGGATAAAATAATCATTTGCAAAGGCAAGTGAAAAAACCAAAAATTGAACGGATTCTCCAAGGACCGATGTGCCTAGCATACGCCCATGCAGAGACATTGCCCATTGATTGAGAGGAATTAAAGGAGGTTTAAGTGACCCTCAGGGAGGGCAAAGGCAAGATATCACAAAGGGAAGTAAGAAAGAAGTCACACGTCCAAATTTCTTCCAAGGATGTCTCTAGCCTAACCCTAGGGTAGAGACATCATCCAATCTCACAAGAGTGAAAACAAGACTAGATCAACGTTCATGAGGGTTTCATAGTGATGGTAAACCATATTATGACTCAAAGGTTAAAAACCCAAATACTAGTTGTGCAAATATATCATTTGCTCACATTTGGTAAACTTGAAGTGTCTTTTATGCACCTTTAGAGTTGAAAAAATTAAAAATGAATCACTCATAATTGAGCTCAAAAGGTCAATTTCGAAGGAAAAAAATTGCAATGATGTCCATAATCCTATGACGTTCTAGAGACACTTCTATAGACAAAATTGATGGACTAAGGAGGTAATCACATCTGTTTGAATAATGTAGGTAAAAGTGTATGATCAATATTGAAGTGAGAAATATCAAGATTAAAGTCGCAATCATCCATAATTGTCAAATGAGGTCCGTATGAGTTCTTAGTCTAGAGACATCATTTGGCCTAAAGGATTGAAGCATGTGACTTAGGGGGTGAGGAAGAGAGTGGAGATACTCCACATAATAGAGAGAAACCTATACAAGTGTGACCAAACTCAATTTTGATCGGACAATGTCCTTGAGCTAAGTATTACACTAAGTAGTCTTGGGGAGGTATGTGAAATATATTGCAAGTGAAGTACAAGGTGAACACTATCATTTCAAGTCAAGAATAAGGAACAATGTCCCTGAGCTAATTATATCCAAAGAAATTGTTGGTGGTTTTTTTGTGTTTTCTAATGGTTTGGAATGAGGAATAGTCAAGGAGCACTTGGTTCATCTCCACGTTCTAGAAAACCCAAGAGAAAAAAGCAATTTACACCTGAATGATGTCCTCAGCCAGAGACATGATTGTGTGAGATTTGTGGGGATTTGCATCATCGAGTGATCCATAAGGTATATCTTGTGGTATTCCACCAAGAAGTTGTTTATATAGAGATCATTTAAAAGACTAAAACTTATTGAGATGAAGGAGCACTTGGGAGGCCTTTGACGTCTTGTGGAAGAAAAATTGGAAGAAAAGACTTGGGCTAGTGATGCATATAGAGGAATGAGTCCCTAGCTTAGCTCAATATGGCAACATCTTTAATCGAATTTTTGTAGTTCCATCCCTCACCTAAAGCATAGTGTGAACTCCAAACCTCAAATTACTCTTGCTACTTTGGTAAGTGAGTAACAAAGAAAATACTTTGAACTTTACTATTGGATGATGGGTCTATAGAGATAAATGGATCAACAAGATCTTAATCCACGACAACTTAAAATGTAGTTCTTGTGAATCACTTCAACCCAAAAGAGAAAAAATAATGATCCATTTTGCTTACATTAATCCACGTACAAGATCTTGCTTTTAACTATCTTGGAGGAGAACAATACTATTTAGAGGAGCTACAAGCAGACTAATTTTGTTATTATGATGCTTTGTACTACGGCCAAGATTCTAACTGGAATGAAGGACTGAAAGAAGGTTACTCTAATGTATGGTACACCACTATTGGACCTCCTATGAGACAAAATACAGTGCCACAAGTTAGAGGGCCATGTGATAGATGTAATGGAAACTACTTCATTTGTGGGTATCCCCATCAATCCAATTATCAACCTAGTAGTGGAAGTAAGTTTGGATTTTGCAACGAGTGTGGGAAAGAGCGTCTCTTCATGGATTTGCCTCAAATTCCAAAAAAGGGAAGACCACTCAGATAAATATCATGGATAGTGGGATCTGCCTACACAAGGCAAGATACCAAAACTAACTAGAGCTCAAGCACAACAATAAGAGGTCCATATGAAGTTTGAAAATTTCAATCCCCTCGATAAGAATAAAGAATATTCTAGCCCGAGAATCGTAGAAAACACCACAAATAAGTATAAAAGTCCATTGAAAAACGCGAACTCAATCTTGAGAATCTAAGAAAGAGAAACTTAAGAGGAAATGGAAACAAAGAATGATGGACTTATGAGACAACTTGTAAAATGAACAAGAAAAGAACTAGATGTCTAGTGAATCTTTCAAAGACCATGTGCAATCATCATCTCAAGCAAAACCACTTCCAGAAAAACTTACGAGGAAGCATACGGAACACTAGAGAGGATGGATTCTTAGCAAATCCTATGCTTTGAGACTTAAAAATGTTCTTAAAATCAGATCAAGTGAGAATAGCTATAGGATCCAACTTAGAGCATATGAACATAGATATCCTACAGGAGAATTAGAAATGGAAAGTTTAGCATTGTGCAAGAGGATGATAGAGGTTTCTTAAGCTATGCTAGAAAGAGTATCCATAGTCATACCAATTACCACGATTCCAAAACCAAATTTCATGGGATTCACACAACAAGTCGCACATAAAGGTCCATTTCAAGTACACATAAGAAAAATGCTCACATACCAAGAGTGCTAATAAGGCAAATAGAGCTTGAGAAAACCATCGCAATTATGGATGAGAATTGGGACCAAGAACTCTTGCAATTAATTCATGAAACAATAGACCAACTTGCCTATTCTTGACATAGTGATGAGACCACAAGAAGAATGTTCGAAAGGATCTTGTTATGGTGATGCTCAAAAAATATCATTATTCATGAAAACTCTTTGACTCTAGACACTCTTCCTAACTACATGGGGCATTATGAAGCTAGAACGGAAGACAAGAGAGCACTAACTATGAGAAAAGGTTGCATTAGATGAAGTGATCCTAATGCATCGAGAGTAGAATCCTTAAGGAGAACAAGATTTTGATTCACACTTACTTTAGAAGAGCTGTTGAAAGTAAAATCGCATCTTTGGGACAACTAGCCCAACGGTTGAGGCCACATGAAGAAGCCAATGTAGACACTGCTTCTACTCAAGCTAGTTCATGAGTGAAACAAATTTCATTAGATAAAAATTGTAGATTATACCAAAGGAGTTGAGGGAAAAGCCTATTTGCTAGTCCTCGAAAATTATTACACAACCAAAGAAAAATTAGATTCAGGTGTAGGAGTTGCCATAGCTACTAAAGAGCTTTGGAAATAATGGGGAAAGTCTGGCTTGAGGCCCACATGCATGAAATTGCACCTAGCAAATGGATATGTAGAGGCTTTTCTTGGAATTTTGGACGGAATAGTACTCTCTATATTTGGAGCTAAATTTGAGCATACATTAACTATATGTTAGTTTGGAAAGGCAGAAAATTATGAAATGATCTTAGAAAGACCTTTCATGAGATACATCAAAGTGGCTGAGGACTTGGTATCTAATTCTTTATATATGTGTAACCACAAAGACAAATCTAAAATAATTCTCTTTTGGAGACATCACTCCACTACAATAGAAAGCCTTTTACGATGATGAGGAGATGGCCTCCATATATAGTGTGCATTTCAAGGATTTGATGCAAGAAAACATGGACCTTTGGGGCTTGGCTCATGTCAAAAAGTAGTGAAACTATGTCGTACCAAAAGCGGGGTTATGATATCTAGGTGGAAAGATTTCCGAAGGTATTATTAACATTTTGCTACGTAAGTCATGGGAGATTGGCTTGCTTTTTTTTGCTAAAATTCATGATGTTGAACATATATTGAATGCTAATTATGTTTTCTTTAAGTGTAGCTATGGCTAAATATTCAGTCAAAATTTTTAATATAAAAAACGTTCGGCATTAGCCTACTCTCCCGAACTTGAATTAAATAAAGAAAAGTACAAGAGAAGGGGACTAGTGTCCACGGGACCCCCCAAATCCCACAAAGCAGGGGAAGCTTTTACAGAGTTTAGATATTCAATCAAAATTTCATGGATGGCGATTGAAGCCTCATTATGTTGTATTGCAGCGTGTCCTTCTATGTGTAAAGGGAGCGTATGTTGGGTTATACCTAATGTATGATGGGATATGGTTGCAAACATGCTCCATCCCTTGATTTCATCTTGCAGCAATCAAATCCTTCTTAGTGAGGTGCTTTGCATGATCATATGGAAGGATGTACACATCATCTGCCTCTATTCCAATCTTGGTCTAGTACATGTGGCCATATGATGGTGGACAATGTGGTCTTGATGTATTATTGTACCTTCATGTACATGTGGCCATATGATGGTGCACATTGTGAAGATTGCACTTTGTGAAAGCGTTTAATCAAACCCAAATCTAGATTTGATTTTTCAAATTCGTTCTATATATTTTGCATTATTTCAATTTTCTTATCTCTTAGGCTATCAGCTATGTGTGGCTGATAATAATTGTGGATCTTCTACTAGTGTATCAACCATTAAAAACCTCTCATCCTCTTTATTGAGGTTGGATTTTGCTTGTGGAAACTCTATTTCATATCACTAATCTAGAAAGTCTTCAAGTATGGGTGGTTGTGTAGGTATGTGTACTACCATATAAGCTTTTAATCTCTCTAGCCTTTCTGTTTGAGCTACTATTGAGATTTTAACTCTTCATTCTCTTGTCTAAGATTAGCCCCATTAGTTTGTGCTTGTTTTATCTGGGGATATGTATGATGTATTGTCTTCAAGTAATTCCTTTCTCAAAGTGTCCTCGTCCTCTAATGCCTTCCTTAATCTTCTTGAGATTGTAACAACTTTATTCTAAATATTGGAACCTTTTGTTCCTGGAGGCTAATTTCTTCTTGAGTTTTTTTGGGGTCTTGGCACTAATATTCCTATCTATTCCGAAGCCTTCACCACATTCTTCAAAGATGAACTTTTGAGATGGAGATTTTGATCTAATCATTCATAGCATCCTTTTCTACCATGCATTAAGATCCTTGAGAGCCTTGTTTATTGTTAAAAGGGGGTGACCTTGGGAGAAGGGTAGGACCCTTTGCTTAGTCTCTTTTAGTTATGTACACACATGGGTGCCACCACATGTTGAGGACTTCGTTGTATAGGAAGAAAGAGAGACACCAGTAGATGGGTGCATGGCTGGGAGGATATACGTAGCACTATCTACGTGAATGATGATTGTAAAGATAGCCGACAACGGTCAGCTCTTGCTCCTCAAACTCTGTGCCATTGACTGCCAACAGCAGGGGGGAATTTACATTCCAACATTGGTATCTGAGGGGGAAACCCCACGTAAAAGCTACACGACCATAGAATCATAGATCAAGGCCCACCCACCCACGGAAGACAAGTCCATTCACACACAGCGTCGAGCAGCCGCAAGCCCATTGGAGCTCTTCTCCTCTCAAAGTTGAGAAAATGTCTGAAGCTCTTCTATTTGAACCACGTATGCAGGATATATTGCTCAGTATCGGAGTTCTCCATGAAGTTGGAAGAAGTGAGTTCGATTCCCAACATTGGAGAAGAATATAAAAATTTATATTTTCTATCATTCTGGAGAATCAAATCAACGAATATGAGTAACCTTTTGGAGAGGAAAGAGACATTCGCATGTATTTTGGGATGTGGAGATGTTGTTAGAGTAAAGATATTGGGTAAAATTCCTTTGTGGAGTACCAATTCAATCTTGCAAAATAGGAATTCGAAGAAGAAGTGCTTTTCATTTTCTTAGCTTGACTCATACCCATCTTCGCCGACCCATAGCTTTGCACTCTTGCATCCCATTGAAGTGTTTTTTCTCAGGTTACAAATTCTTAAGCTTCGTTCACAAATGATGCTTGATTTGGAGAGGTTTTGCCCAACCAAAATTCCTCTGTAGTGCTTCAGCAGAGGCTAGACATCCACTCTCGAGCCTAGCTTTTGATCTTTTGCCATTGGAATTGACTTCCGTCACTTGGCGTAGCCTCATAGCTTTCATGTGCAAGTGTTGGACCACTCATTCTCGACTATTGGGGATTGGCGAGGACCAAAAGTTCTTCAATTTTGCTTATTTTTCATATATTTGGCTATTTCCATATACTTTTGGCATTGTTTTTGTTGGTATTTGGTGTTGCGCCCCTACCGGGCCAACCGAACATTTCAAATTTTTGTTTGGGCCTAGCGATGATTACAAATGAGAGCCTTGATGCTTCAGAAGATCGTGTCAAATTCAGTTTGGAAGGCTTAATTTGTATCAAGGAAGTGATCTAGTGCTATTTTTTCTCTCTTTCATGCTTATAAAGTTTACTTCCATTGCTTTTAAACACCTAGTTAGTAAACGGGGGGAGTGAAACATGGATCCTAAGGATAAGCAACCTTTACAGCATACTTCTCCACCTAGACAGAAAAAACAAGAGGACCTAGACCATAGGATGAAAGAAGTAGATCAAGAGCAAGAAGTAGAGCAAAAAGCAAAAAGAGTAACAAGAAGAAGAGAACTCTTATATAGAGCTCTATGATGAGTTTGTTACCCACAAACAATTCACTGAGCCCAAGGAACAAACTCTTAGGTTAGAGAGAGACATTGGTAGCATGACTTCTTGCATTGAATAGCTAAGTCTCAGAATATCTCACTAGAGACTCATGTTACCTCTTTCTGAGCTAGGAAGAAAAGAGAGATGCCTACTCTTCCTACAATTGAGATAGCTAGGAAAGATGTTCCTTTTCCTAGCAAGCATAAAGAAGAGAGTTCTAGGAAACTCCCATCCTGAAAGATCTCGAGCCACCAACCTTTCCATGGGATGATTGTGAGAGAAATAAGGATGTTATCTACACTTTCTTGTAAAAGTGGAATGACCTGCATCAATTGAAGGGCACCCCACCGGAGTATCGTGTGCTAGAAGCGAGTCTCTTGTTTGGCCTGCATGCTTATAAGTGTTGGATGAGTCTCAAGGAGGTGAGTTCCATCCCTACGGATAGGACTCCATTTTAAACTCTTTTCTTGAAAGAGTCTCTTCCTAAGAATGAGGAAGAGAGGAACTGGGATGAGTGGGATAGGATCACTCAAAGAGGTAGGCCTTTGTCAATCTACATATCCTAGTATAGGCAGATCATTTTGAAGCTCAAGGGATTAGATGATTTCTAGAAAACAAGAGGGTTTGTTCGGGGCTTAGACAAAGCCATCAAGAGAGAGCTAAGAAGAATATGCCTAAGATGTTTGAGGAGGTGATAAAAAACTCGGATTTATGAGGATCATAAATGTCCTCAATATACTCCTATGGAGACGGATCAAACCCCCTCAAACTGCTTAGGACATAAGGGCCTAGGTTACCTACTAAGCAGTATGAGAGCGCCAAAAGAGAAAACTTGTGTTTTAGGTGTTTGTCTCCTAGCCATGCATAGTGGAATTGTCCACTCAAGAAGAAAGACAAAAAGAAGAAAGGACCAGAGAGGATTACGGCCCCTAAGAAAGGAAAAAAGGTAGTCCACATGTGCATACACTTCCTATTCATGCCAGTTCTAGCTACATGGGAGTCGAAGTGATGCACGAGGACATTGAGCACACATGTTGTTTGACATAGTCATTGTGGTCACCTCAGTTTGGACCACATGACCTAGTTAAATTTCATGGTAGTTTATATGGGACTAGGGTGCGAGTCATGATAGATGACTCTACCACTCATAACTTCATAAACTATGCTCTAGTCAAAAAGCTTAAGTTTCCCGAGCAGCCTAATGCACATAAATATATAATATCTATGATGCACGAGAGAATATGGGATACTATGGTATCTAATTTCAACGTCAACATATAGGATTACACTAACCATATGGACTTTCAAATCATGAATATGGAGAGGATAGACCTTGCTTTAGGAAGAAAGTGGCTATGGGGGTAGGGAGACACACTTAAATGCAATTACCAAAACAAAACTGTTGAGTTTGAAAGAAATGGAAACAATTTTTGTATACAAGGAGAGAGAGAGATGTACCTAATACATCTCTCATCTTATCTTAGGAGTTGTATAGTCTTTGTCATTTTTAACATGTACAAGAGATTTTTTTGTTGTATAGCCAGGACTTTGAGTATTATAGAGTTTCTTCATCTGATGTATACTTTCATGCTAGAAATGTAAACGTTTCTTGCAAAAGTGTGTTGTTAAAGGTGTTAAGGATCTTTTGTTTGAATTTAGAGATGATTTTCCCACTAACTTACATAGAGGGCTACCACCTGAGAGAGGGGGCATTGACCATGCTATTGAGGTAGTTACTAACATTAAACCTATTTTTAGGCCACCTTATAGGCTTATTGTTTCTCAGCATGAGGAGGTAGAGAAGCAATTACAAGACTATTTAGATAAAGGTTTCATTAGACCTAGTAAAACTCACCTTGGGCATCGCCAATGCTCCTAGTTAAGAAAAAGGATAGCTCCATGAGATTTTGCATAGATTATAGAGCAATAAACAATGTAACTATCAAAAAGAGGTTTCCAATGCCTAGGTTGGAAGACCTATTTGATCAGTTATATCAAGCTAGGTATTTTATCAAGCTTCACCTTAGATCAGGGTATCATCAAATTAGGATTAGGGCAGCGATGTTCCTAAAACTGCATTTAGGATGATATGGGCACTATGAGTCCTTACTGATGCCTTTTGGTCTCACCAACACTCCTGGCACTTCCATGAAGCTCATGAACAATGTATTATGGCCTTATCTAGGGTAATTTGTAGTAGAATTTCTAGATGATGTTCTGATCTATAGTAGATCAAAACAAGAACACTTGGAACACTTGAGAAAGTATTTCAATAGTTGAGGGAAAATGCACTCTTTGCTAAGGAATCAAAGTGTTAATTTTTCAAAATAGAGGTTAGATACCTTGTGCATATAGTCTCCCAAAACGGAATCTAAATGGATCCTTAAAAAGTACGGGCTATTATGGAATGGACACATCCCAAAAACCTGGAAGAGCTACAGATCTTCCTAGGTTTATCAAGATTCTATCAAAGACTCATCAAAGATTTATGCCAAAATTGTTGTCCCAACGATGGAATATCTTAAAGCGAAAGGGAAAGCCTTTCATTGGGGAGACAAACAGAAACAAAGTATTGAAAATTTTAAAGTAGCAATCGTCACATCTTCACTTTTGCACATTACAGATCCCAATAAACCCTTTGTGGTTGAGACTCACACGAGCGATTTTTCTATAGGAGCGGTTTTAGTTCAGGATGGTCAACCAATAGCTTTTGAGAGTAAGGAACTAGAACCTGCTCAGAAGAATAACTCCGTCTATGAGAAGGAGTTGTATGCAATTGTCCATGCTTCGAAGAAGTGGTGTCATTAACTACATGGTGCAAAAGTCACAATAGTCATTGATCAAGAGAACATTAAGTGGCTCTCTAATCAAATAGATATTAAAGATCGTAAGGCCTGATGGGTAGAGACCCTCCAAGAGTTTGATTAAAAGCTTAGGTATAAGAAGGGAAAGTTTAATGTAGTGGCTGATTCACTTAGCCCCATGCCTATGCTCAACGGACTCAGTTTTAATCAGATTAGTAGTGAGCTACTTGAGTCTATTAGAGGGAAGTGTATGCTTGATCTTGCTTATTCCAAGATTTGGGAAGCCATAGAGAATGTGGATCTTGATACTTGGGTTTCCAATGAGGATGGAGTATCGATAGGTACTAAAGAAGGATTCAAGTGGAAGAATTATAGTATCCATGATGGATATCTGGTATATAAAGGTAAGGTGTGTGTGTCCCTAGAGACCCTGAGATGAGATGACACATTTTATGTGAGTGTCATGACACACCTAGTGCAGGACACCCAGGAGTTAACTAGACTTATGATCTTGTTGAGAGGTAGTTTTATTACATTGGCATTCATAAGGATTTCCTAGAGTATAAAGCTAAGAGATTGAGGATTTGAGGATTAATCCACCCATCGGATATTCCAAATGGGTAGTGGGAGAGTATCTCCATGGATTTCATAGTAGGATCACCTAAGACATAGAGAGGGCAGGACTTAGTGGGTAGTTATGGATAGTTTAAGCAAAATGGTTAGGTTTATTCCAATACGTACTATCATGAAGACACTTGAGTTAGCTAGATTATTTGTAGAGAACCTATACCGGTTATATGGTCTTCCTTTAGGCATAGTTTTTGATCAGGATAGGAAGTTCACTAGCCACTTTTAGAGAGCACTCTTCAAAAGGTTGGATACGAAACTTAGCATGAGTATGGTCGAGCATCCACACTCAGATGGGCAAACAGAGAGGGTTAACCAAATCCTAGAGGATATTCTTCGAGCATATATGAATGAAAGGAAAACTAATGGGGAAGAATACTTACCTATAGTAGAGTTTGCATCTAATAGTGACAAGCACTCTTCCACTAGCCATAGTCCATTTATGCTTATGTAGGGGTCTCAGCCAAGAGCTCCTTATGTAGTAGGATTGCAAAATGAGAAAGTTCAAGCTACAAAGGACTTCGTGGAAGAGATGAAGGATATTCGTAGGCTTGATAAAAACAAGATTAGGAGAGCTTATGAGAGGGCTAGAGCCTATGTTGACCCTCAAAGGAGAGACATCAACTTTGAGGTAGGAGAGCAAGTCTATCTTAGAGTTCCATCTAGGTTTGAAACCATGAAGATGGAACCTTGTCCAAAATGATCTCCTAGTATTGTGGACCATTCCCAATACTTAAGAGAATAGGAAAGATGCTTACCACCTTCAAGTTGTAGAGAATAGCCAGATCCATCTAGTATTTCATGTTAGCCAACTTAAGAAAAGGTTGGGTATATATGACAACCTCATTCTAGATAGTGAGGTAGTAGACCCTATTTTTGTTGAGTATGTTCCACATGAGCCTAAGAGCATACTACAAACTCAAGAGAAATGGATAAGCAATCACTTATATCAAGAGTTACTAGTAAACTCAAAAGATAGTTCAGAAGATAGTCCCACAAGGGAGTAGGTTAGCACCCTTCATAAATGGTTTCCCAATTTTAGATTACCTTCTCAAGAGTCTTAAGGGGAATGATACGAAGAAACAACATAGAGATATGACCATGTACATTGGATACATGGGGATATAGTGCGAGCACCATGATATTACTTCTCTCTTTCAATAGGACCGTTCGCTTAGTCTCTTTTAGTAAAGTAGACACATGGATGCCAAGTGGCACCCATATCGAGGACTTCCTTGTATGGGAAGAAAGAGAGACATTAGTAGATGGGTGTGTTGTAGGGAGGATATACATAGCACTATCTTCGTGAATGATGGTGTTAAAGATAGCTAGAAATTCTCACTCCTTGCTCCTCGAACTATGTGCCATTGACCATCAAAAGCACGAAGAATCATAGGGAATTTAACACGCCAACATTTATCTTTGTCTGTCCTTAGAGACAAGCCTGAAATTCAAGCTCTACTCATGTGGCTCATATTGCTCTTATTTAGAGTCATCTATATGCATGGTAACTATCTCTTCTTGTTCTTTGATTTCTATTTCTTCCTTATCCTAAGGCACTACGTGTGTTTTGCCTTTTATCATATAGACTCTATGACTTTGAATATTGCATCTTGTGTTTGGACTTCTTGCGATGTCTCTTCTCGTGGTTGCTCTACCTCTATGAGCCTTTGAGTGACTACTTCCAAATCAATGTGTTGCTTCCTATCCTCATATTTCTCCCATAGCCATTCTTTGGACTAGTGATTTAGAATGGATATCTTCCATTTGATATGATGTTAGGATTATACAACGACATGCAGATGGTGATGGATGAGATGATGCAGTTGGAATTTGATCTAGTGGAAATCATAAGTAATTGAAGGCCAAACACATAAAGATAAGTTGAAGGCCAAACACATAAAGATAAGAACCAAAATGATGATGATTGAATCTATGGCTCAAAATATAACGAGCATGAAATGGAATGAAGAGAATATAAAGATGAAAATGGAGAAAAGAGTTTGGTGTGTTTGAAAGATGCATGTATTCGTGAAAGGATGCAGTAGATTTTGAGATGAGAATCTATGTTCTTGAAGGTGAAATTGAGTGTTTCAGGGTTGTGATTGGTGTGGCTTCCATCTTGTCAATGGAAGAAGATATGACCATGTTGTCATGGATGGATGACTCAACGATGAAAACAAATATGGATGGCACTAAAGTGGGTGTAATGGATGGAATGATCACTTTAGGTGCAATGGATATGGTGGTTATAAGTTTCGATGGAACTTCAAAGGGTGGTCTAATGTGGGCTATAGGGGGTGAACCTAGGCTCTATGGGAGCAAATGAGCTAGCTAAAATGGTGATGGTGTGGGATGGAGGTGAGTGTATGTCAACTACGATTGTGTTAGTAGTGGGAAGTTCATCTTCATAGAAGTTGTAAAAATCGTAAGTTGCATGGATAGGTGATGGAATGGGTGACAATGTAATAAAATCTATGATGGATTTGAGATTGTGTTACAAGGATATACTTGACCTCAACACAAACTCTCCACCAAGGTAGAAAATCTTGAAAAGCTACAAGAAACATAGTCATAGCTATAGCAAGTATCTATGCAATAAAAAAAATCAAACATCTTACTTTGATGCATGCATTAAAGATAAGAAATTGCAAGCGGATGAATTAGTTTTTTGTTCTATACACTAAATCAGCATGAAAAAAAGCTACAAAAGAGAGATTAGGACTCACTCATAGTTAACATAATATCTAGTGATGCAGTACAACTTGCTTCTTTGGATGGAGATGTATTTCAAAATTACATAATCATGTGTAGAGCTAAACTCTACGAGGACGCTCTCATTAATGAAATGGTACTCCAAATAAAAGTCAGGGATGACAAAGAAAAAGAAATATTTATCCACCAAGATACTTAGGAAGAGGTATTGGCTTATATCAAGAAGTGTAAAATGAGGTAATGATGAGAGTGCGGATACATAGATGGACAAAAGCCATTCATGTAGAGATATGTGAGATTGATGATCCTTCTCAAAGGTTCACCAATCAATGAACACACATTTGGGCCTCACAACCACATCACTCCTTAGTGCCCTTAAAAATTATCATAGATATATGAGCTATGAAAAATATCATATATGTATCTCTTGCACAAAGGCTTGAAGTTGACATTCTCTTCTAAGTAATGTTATTCTCACAGGTATAGGAAAATTCATGTACTTGATGCGATGGAGAGGTCCATATGCTATGGACAGGTTCATACCTATTTACTTGGGAGATGAGTCTATTAGAACCACATTTGTATTCTTTGATGATAATGCTCTTGCAAAAAATGTCATGCTTGGTTGAAATTGTCTCTTGCATCACTCCATAGAGTCTCAATCTTGCCACAGACCATCTCATTGCTAAGCTCAAAACACTTGGAGAAAATACCACTAGGGAATTTGATAAGAAATAATTCATCCATAATAAACACAAGGAAGAACCACATACACTAAAAAACTGATAAAATCATAATATTTTTTTAGGAACTTACCACATGCCCAAGTTTCAAAGGAATGTAGAAAGGGGAATCAAGTGTACAGACCATTCCCATTGAAGCAAATATCGATAACCAAATTACCAAACTGTTTGCAAGTGCAAAGTCAAATCAAGCGATATGACCCAAAAGCAAAGGAAGAGGAAACCAAGGACTTCTATCATCAAGGAAAGTATCCAGTTCATAAGAAAAGGCAAGTATGATTACCCAATGAATTTTTGCAAGCTCAAGAAAGCTACACTCAAATTTGGACCTCCAACTTTAGTGCATCTCTTATAAACTATACACCCTGACTTGTAGGTGAATTTATAAGCCCCAATTGCATGATGCAATTGTTTATCCTAGTTTCATCCTCCATTATTTACCAACTTCGTAAGTACCAATCAAAGGACCTTGTTTGAACTCTTTCGTTGACCATTCACCTATGGGTGATATGGTGCAAATTTCCTATGTGCGATAAGGACCTTAGCTAGAAAGTTTCCAATCACTTCATTGATAAAATGCATTCGTGTATCAGTAACAATTTTGATGGGAAGTCCAAAGTGTGAAGATGCACTCAAATAAGAATTTTCTGGTAGTATGAGCATTTTCGTTTGTCAAAATTGTAGCTTCACCCCACTTAGCTCAGTAGTCTAAGTCTATAAAAAAGTACTCGGTGTGGTATTCTCTTGTAAGGGGATGTATCGATACAATAAAATATATGATCTACTTTGCAAAGGCCCTACTTCCCATCATTGGTCTCAAAGGCATCTTGTATCTCTTAAAAGGATTTTTAACACTCTAAAAAAATTCCCATATTTTGACATATATCTCAACATCCATTCATATCATTGACCACTTGAGATTGATAGATATTAGCATTTGAATCATTCTTTTTCGAGAGAAATATCGTCCAAACCTAGTTGAGTTAGATGCTTCCAATAATGGTAAATATCTAGACTCATGGACACATATGCAAAGAAAGTGGTATTTATTGAATTTATATAATTGACTACCAATCAATGTATACTCCTTACATTCTCATGGAAAGAGTGTTTCCTTGAAGTTGAAATACCTATTGTTAGCTAGCCTAGCATGGGTTGACTCCACCAAGGATTAGTAGCTAGTCAATATAATATGGCATGTCTTGCTACAAGCTAATGCTTGTAGTCTTTATTATTAAGAACATAGAGTGCTACACCTTTGTCCATAGATGGCCAATGTACAACATCTCGTTTCAAATTTTGCACTATTCAAGAACTAGGATCATTGAATCCCAATAAGGTTTTATGGACTCTTTCTATTAGCATTTGGTGTTTAGCTTCATCTACACAACAATGGAGCATGCCTTGATTGTCAAAATTATATAGAAAATCTCCATTTATTTGTGATTGTTGAGCTTCTCTAATTCTCTTTGGACATACATTGACATCTAGATGATGCGGACCATAATCAAGCACATGCACTAGGTGCTCAGACCACTTAAGAACAACTTTGAAATTGAATAAATATTCATCTAGAATGTCATCATTGATTGCACTCACACCTCCATTGTAGATAGATAAATGGTGGCATCAAACATGAGTCTTGTCCTTCTTAACCACGACTTCAAAGTTGTATTCCATAAATAATAGAAACCATTTGATTGGCCATCCTAAAGTGCAAGTTTTTTTCAGCAAGTACAAAAGTGCCTAGTGGTCCACAAATTTCTTGAAGTTATTAGAGAAAAAATCATATCTAAACTTCTTTACCTATTAGACCATACCAATGCCTTCTCGTTATGTTGTGATGTAGTTATACTCATCACTATTTAACTACCAACCTTGACATAGGTTATAGGGATGTCAAGTTTTCCATTATCAGTTAGTTGGTCTAGAATACATCCTAGATAATATTTGGAATGGTCCACATGAATATGGAATGGCTTATTCTAGTTTGAAACTTTTAAGATTGATATTGATGTTATTGAAGGAAGATACGTATATTGATACTTTTTCTTTGTCAATAGATAAAAAGTAGAGTTAGAAAGCTCTAAATTTTGTAAAATTCTAGAACATTCTTCCTTGAGTTATCACATAGCTATGTGCAAAGTTAGGAAGTCGTCAAATAATCAAAGATACTAGTTTAGGATTCTAGAAGTTGAGAAGGTAGTTCATTTTGGAATTAGTATATAAATCAACGTAGAAAAGAATTTGGGGACACAATGTCATTTGAATACTTCTTTCATTGAGAATAAAGCTCATCTTTTAGTTTTCATCACCATGTTCATTATGATGCCTTTGTGTGATGTCTTGTGTGACTTGTAGTGTGTTGTTTGGTTGATTATTCAATTTTAGATTGAGTTGAGACTTGAATGTGAGATCATTGATGAGTTTATAAATCTATTTGAAAATGTTTTCTTGGATTGGAGAAAGTCGTATGTTTTGAAATGGCCACGTCATTAGTTTTCAGTCAAGATAAGTAAGTTTTCTTATTGTATTTAGATTCTTCATAAAAAACTTCATGGAATAGGCACTTGAATCACTCAATTTAGTGCTATATTCATGGAGTTATGAGCATTTGAAACATCAAACCATCAATACTCAAAAGTCGTGTTTTCAAAAAATTGTGTTTTATAGTAATCGTACATTTTATCCAATGTTGTTGATGTCATGTTAATTTTAGCTTATATCTTTGACGAATGACTGAGTTGTGGTTTTTTGCATTAGCCTTTAAGCACCAATCAGGTTAAGTCATCTTTGGATTTATAATTTGAAGAAGTTTCCTTTTCATTAGAGGTTCAATCAAGTCACGGTTGCTGCAATGGGACATATGTTCTATTAATGGAGTGTTGAAACATCTTTCTTGGAATTTTTGCCAAGGACAAGTAACCTAGATTGCTGGTGCCAAAATCATAAGTAAACTTAATTTTACATATCATAATTAGATTATCTTTATTGTGGAAATCAAAATGAAAGTAAGACATGCCAGGTATTCTCTTTTTAAAATAATGCGTAGGAAGGCAAGGTAATGAGTCTTCTATAAAGCTTTATTCAATTGAGGACAACGGAATGTTATGTGAGTAACTTGAATGCTGAAAGTTATAGTCCTTTGCTTGATTGTTTGAATTTTTGCATTTTCTTTTGTAGCTCTTTTAGGAGGATTGAATATGAAAAATTGAAAGCAGAAAATGGTTTTTGGGGGCAAGAATACTCTCAAATTGATGTTGAGTGGAAAAAAGATTCTCTTTTGGATCTTCTATTTTGGTTTTTTGAATTTTTCAAAAATACATGAAAAGAGACCAAAAACATTGAAAAACTTAAAAAATCATACATAAAAAGAACAAACTTTATGGAGAATTCAAGAATTGATAGCAAAATGATAGGAGAATGGCAAAAGGATGAATGAATTTCTTGAAAAATTTATCAAAAAATCGCAACTTTTTGGTAGCTCTAGTTCTCAAAAAATCGTGATATTGAGGAATCTACAGTCAAAGGAATTTTGAGTGGAAGTTACATAAGAAAGTGAGTAATAAACAAAAATAACGCTTGTCCACATAAAGAGTGAGAAATTGGTGGAAAAATAACGTAAATTGCATACTAGTGGAGTAAAATAAGGTAAACAAATTGTGACTTTTTGTCTCCAAAATCACTAAGAAATCACAACTTTTTGGTGGAAAAAACCTAAGAAAATCATGAATCTTTGCTTGAAATGACTGAAAAAGTTGTGACTTTTTAACTTTGAGAAGAAGAAATTTTGAGAAGAAGAAAGAATCGTGAATTTTTACACCTAAATGTTTTGAAGAAATGGCAATTTCTTGAGTTTGGGAAAAGGAAAAATTGTGAATGTTTTCCATCAAAAAGTATAAAAGAAAAGCTCACATTGATGACACAACATATATTTCTTAGGTCCACTCTTTTTCATCATCAATTGTACTTTTTTCTAATTTTAAATTAGTCTAATAAGCACTCTTGTATGTTGGGGCTTCACTAATTAATTAGGCATAAAGATATGAATACATATGAGGAAAGAAGAAGGAGAAAGAGCTATGGAAGTTAGATACTAAGAAAACCATGCCTATGTGAAGGGACAAATTCACACATGTAATATAGTGGTAAAATTAGAGATCAAATTTAGTCTAGAACTTCTAGAATTATGTGTTTGAGTTTAGAAGCATTTAGATCAAATGTATTTAAGTTAATTTGAGAGAAAGAAATGTAGAAGAACTCGATTTTGTAAGTCCTAAGAGAGTATAGAGGCAGTCGGGTATTTTCTGAGAGAGATGATGATGAGAGGTCATTCGGTATAGGAGATCTTTCTATGGCTATGAGCAGAATGAGGTCATGCCACTTTGTAAAAATCTTCTCTAAGAGTAAATACATATTTTTGTAGAAGGACCTGAGTCAATTCCTCTTATGTGAATAAATTCAAGTGATTTCATAATAGTATGATTGTTAGTTGAAAGTTACGACTTTTCTGGTGCACATTTGTATGTTGCACATTTCTCTGACCTTCTAATAGTAATATCTCACAGTATCATGTAACTTTTTTTATGAGTACTAGCTCATTTTGAAACTATTATCCTCAGCTACAATTGACCAATAGATCTTTATAAAACAAGATGCGTCATCAAAGAAACAAGCTTAATAGTGAAGGTATGTCAAATCGATGAAGGTAACTCTTAGTTTTCAGACATAATGTAACTTTTGAAGATATTTCAAAGTATTTAAAAGGTATTACTTGAAAGTTTGCTTGGAATTTGTTGCTTTCTATAAGTAAGAACATCTATTATTCATTGAGCACAAGATTCTTTAAGATTCAAGTCAAATTAGAGAAGAAATACAACTACAAAGAAAGGCACAGTTTTCAAGAAAGTGGATGTTCACATTTGCTAAAGAATGTGGTAAAGATTTTAAAGGTTGAAGTCTTGATGAGCTAATTATGGTTAGAGAGGTATTCCAATATCACATTATCTTGGTTCTTGTGGTGTTTTATACATCAAAGTGATATCATAACAAAAAGGTCCTAAAGAGTAGAAGGAAGTGAAGAAACAACAAATATTGAAGATTTTTCATTGGAAAGTTAAAAGCTAAAGCATCCAACGACAAAAGAAATATGAGAATCACTTTGAAGTCATCCTCAAGGGTAAATATCTACAAAAGGTAATATTCTTTAACCTTAAACTCACAGGTTGCAGCAAAAGTAAGAAGACCATGGTAGATCATATCTCTATTGACAAATTGGATAGAGATGACTATCCTACTTGGGTAATGAGAATGGAAGCCTTACTTATGATTAAGGATCTCATGATATATGTGAGAGGTGAAGAAGAAAAGCCTACATTTTAAGATGATAGTCGACCAAAGAAAGAATAGCTAGAAGCCTTAAAGCTATGGCAAAAGAAAGATGCAAGTGCAAGAGTTTACATATACAATACTATCACAAATCATTTGCTACCTCATATCAGGGGTTTGGGAATAGCAAAAGATATATGGAATGCATTGGAAGATCACTTTTAAAACACTACTAATGCTAGGAAGGCTAGCTTGTGGTCAAAGACAAAGCATTGGTTATGTCACTAAGATGAAGGATTTGGAAGATAGACTTGGATCTATAGATGAAGACATTGAAGATTATAGGTTGATTGCACAATTACTTGGAGGGTTGAGAGGAGATAAAAGGTGGAAACCTTTTGTACTTTCAACTAAACTTTCATTAAATCATTTTGAACCAGATCTAAATCAATTTCTTGGATTGATGCTCACATTTGAACAAGACTTGAAGTCGGATGGAGACAAAGGACATAGCTCTACTATGTATGCAAAGAATAAGAAGAAAGGAGACAAAGATAGAGCACATGATGAAGAAGAATTGACTTCTCAAGCTAATTTTGCAAAAGGAAGAAGTAATGGCAGAGGAGGGTAGAGGAAATGGAAGAGGAAGAGGTAAACATAATAACAACAAGAAGAAATGTTGGATTTGTGGCTTGAGTGATCATTTGGCTTATGATTGTTGGCACAATCAACAAGGTTCAAATCAGAATCAAAGTAATAATGTCAAAGGTAGAGGTGGAAGATATCAAATTCAATTTCAAAGAGGAATAAAAATTCAAAGAGGTGGCTATTGTAGTGGTGGAGGAAGAAATTGGGGACAAAACCAATCTTGCAACACCACCTACTACAATTGTGCAAATGATACACAAAATGAGAACCATACAACATTGATGATAAATTCAATAATTACATCAAAGAAAGAAGATCTCAATGTATTCGATATTGATTCTAGTCACTCTAATCATTTGTCAAGTAATATAGAATTAATGTCAGAATTAGAATAAGGAATGTCTAGTCATAAAGTTCAAACAGGTGATAATACATGACACAATGTGCATTCAATTAGAAAAGTGAAATGCAAGAGTGGAGCAGATTTGCTAAACAATGTTTTGTATGTTCCCATACTAACTAAGAATTTGATTAGTGTGGGACAAATAGTGGAGAAAGTTTTTCAAGTCAGATTTACAAATGAAAGAGTACTTTTGGAAGATCTAGAGACTCCATATAATCAGATTGTCTATGGTAAGAAGGAAGGTAGAATCTTTACATTTGAAAGTGCAAGGGAACATTGGTCAAGCTTTGCTCACGCATGCTGATGAAGTGATTACAGAGTTAGACCTCTGGCATAAGAGGTTAGGACATTTTAATGAAAGAGGAATCAAAGCTATGGTGGCAAACCAATCTATAATAGGGCTACCGAATTTGGAGAATCAACACATGATTTACAAATGTGAAGCATGCCAAATGGGAAAAGCACATAGATTACCATTTTAGAAGAAAGGATTCAAGCATGATGGATTACTAGAGCTCATCCATACATATGTATGGGGACCAACAAAAGAAGGATCAATCATGTTGGTGCAAATGAGTCCAAGCCTACATACTTGGACAATTAGCATTTATCTCATATAGTCACAAATGAATATTCCCTTGTAAAAGTCAATTTACTTTTATACTTGTAAAAGTCATATTACTTTTATACTTGTAAAAGTTCATATGCTAATTTTACTACTCTCACGTGGAGTTAGTTTGAAGAGATGGATTTATACTTGATGAAGATGAAGTGGTGCTGCAGAAACTTTGCACTACACCAGCCAAATGAACTCCATGGATATGTAGTGGGCCCTTTTAACTTTCAAAAGGATGTATTAGAAACCCTATGAACCTTGGAAGATCACTCTCAAAAAGATAAATCAAAACAGATAGGTAGAAATTGAACCAAGGGTAAAAAACTTGCTATTTTGGTCTATGCACCTGTTCAGTGTTTTGGACAATTCTCTCGCCACAACAACAATTGACTTAATTCATTTTGGGGAACTCTAATTAACTTAGTAAGCTAACAATAATGAGTGATTTCATAAAAAATTATGGACTACATAAAGAGAAAATAGTTTAGCAAGTCACAACATCATCCCGATTTTCACGGGCTATAGCAGTCCTTAGACCCATGAGCAAAGATATATTAATATATCAATATTACAAGATGCAATGGTTATGAAATTTTGTAGGCATATAATAGACAGTAAGCTGATTCTAGAGTGCTTTAAATCATGGCAAATGACTAACTAAAAAGTGACAAAAAGCCTTGATAAGATCACTATTTTGATGGAGTGCTAACAGAGAAGTGAACTAGCAGAGATATAGATGATGTCAATTGAACATATCTTAGAGTTGTGAACTCCAAATGAAATGAAATTTTGTGAGTATGTAGTAGAATTAGCGAGCTAACTTTGCCAAGTTGAATCACTAAGAACGATGCACCAAGCTCAGAGAAGTCATCTCTGCAATCTGGCTAAGAAAACTGAGAGATATAGCAGTGAACAGTACACTTACAAAAGCATGAAGATATGGACACAAATGATCATGAAAATGAATGTATATTTATTGTAAAGTGCAAAGGACTTGATGGTACATATGTGTGGCTTGAGATCACACTCTGAATTGGCATGAAGCCCTGCTCATGGAGGTGTAAAATTGCCACTAAAAAGCCATGTATTTATAGTGATGTTTGGAGCCCAAATTTGAATTTGAATCTCACCTAAGATCACTCTCCAATCTTTTAGTAATTGATTGATTCTCCAACTACTTCAATCACAAATTTGTGGCTTCTTTCTCTTTTTCTCAAGTGGATTCAACCACTTTAGATTCCTTTACTTTTACATCAAGTAAGTACTCAAAAAGTTACAAGGGTGAGTTCACAAGAGAACTTTACAAAGACTAGACATTTCTTTCAAGTTCCTATGTGTTTTGATGACTCAAGCCACCACATAGACTTGCCATGGACTTTTTCCAATAGCTCCCCGTCAAGTCAAGTGAGCTTGAGGTCTTCAATCTTCCAAGATTACCTGCAAGCCATTCATACCTTTAAATTTGTTGACTTTGGTTCCATCTAGTGCCGTGGTTAAGATATCTACACATTGTTGATGGTTTGACACATAAGATAGCTGAATTTCCTTGCTCACAATCTTCTCTCTTACATAGTGATAATGTACTTCAATATGTTTAGTCCTTGCATGGAAAATTGGATTGGTAGCCAAGTGAATGGAGCTCATGTTCTCACTAAAAATACTTGGAGTTCTAATCTTGAATCCAAGATCTGTGAATAGTGTCTTCATCCACATTACTTCTTGAGTAGCTATGGCAAGACCTCTGTATTCAACTTTAGTAGAAGAGAGAGCAATTGTGGGTTGATTCTTGGATGACCATGAGACAAGTTTTGAACCTGCAAAGGTAAGATATCTTGAGGTGCTCCTTTTGTCTTCCTTAAGTCTATGACAAGCCGAAGTATTAGCTTGAGTCCCACAAAGTCATAGAAGAAGCTTTAAAATGAAGGCAATGTAAATTTCACTTGTGAACTACCTCTTGTAACTTTTTTAAGTCTTACTTGATGTAAAAGTGAAAGAATCTTAAGTGGTTGAGTCCACTTGATCGAAAGAGGAAAGAGAAGCCAGAATTTGTGATTGAGGGTAGTTGGAGAATCAAATCAATCACTAATAGATTGGAGAGTGATTGTAGGAAATTAGGCTTGCAAGATCAACAATAAATACATGGTAGTTTTAGTCGTGGTTATGAGAAGACCTCCAAGAGCTGAGCTTTATGCCATATCAAGGTGTGGTTTCAAGGCACACATATGTATCAGTAAGTCCATTGTATTTTACAATCAATACACTTTCATTTTCATGATCATTTGAGTTCATATCTTCATGTTCTTGTGAAGTGTACTATTCACTGCCATATCTCTCAGTTTTCGCAGTCAGATTGCAGAGATGATTTCTCTGAGCTTGGTGCATCATTTTTAGTGACTCAACTTGATAATGTTAGATCTCTAAGTCTATTGTATGCTCACCAATTTTCATTGTATTTGGATTTTTCAATCTTGAGTTCTGATCATTTGAAGTCGACGGAGTCACCTCATTTTCTTCTTCTCTACCAGCACTCTCTCAAAATAGTCATTTTGTGAGAGCTGTTTCTCAATGTGCACTTCACCATCTTCCATGATTTAAATTTCTTTAGAATCCTCATATTGTCTAGTATATGACTACAAAATTTCGTAATCATTGACTTCTTGAATCTTGTGCATTTTACTGCTCACGGGTCTGAGTATTGTTGCAGCCCAGGAAAATCAGGGTCATCCTATGACTTGCTAAGTTTGTTTCTCTTTGTGTGGTTCATCATTTTTTATCAAATGACTCATGATTGTTAGCTTATTAAGTGTATAAAGGTTCCCCAAAAGGAATTAAGTTAACTGCTGCTATGGCCAGAGAACTGTTCAAAACTTTGGACAGGTGTATGAACATAAATAGCAAGTTTTTGGCTCTTAAATCTACTACAACTTATCTGTTTTGATTCAACTTTTTGAGAGTGATCTTCCAAGGTACATAGGCTGTCTAATACATCCTTTGGCAAGCTAAAAGGGCCCAACACATGTCTCTGGAGTCCATTTGGCTAGTGTAGTGCAAAGTTTTTCCCCAGCATCACTTCATCTTCATCAACTACAAATCCATCTCTTCACAAGTATAACCCTTCATCCATGGTCCCTTTGAGATATCTCGGTATCCTCTTGGCAGCCTCCATGTGAGGTTTCTTGGGTGTGCACATAAATTAACTTAGCACACTCACACTATAACATATATCTACCCTTGTCAATGTGGCATAGTTCAAACTACCCACAAGGCTTTGATAACCTGCCACATCTTCTATGAGTTCACCTTCATGTGAGCTCAATTTATGATTAACCTCCGTTGGAGTACTTGCAATCCTGCAATCTTTCATTTTGAACTTTGTCACCAAGTCTTTAATGTACTTTCTTTGAGTAAGTCATAGACCATGATCCTTGTAAACCACTTCCAATCCTAGAAAGTATGTGAGTGATCCTAAGTCACTTATTTTAAACTCTTCTTTCATATGCTCCTTGACTTTCTTGATTCCATCTGCATCATTTCATATTAGTATAATATCATCCACATACACACACAAATAGATGAATTGAAAATTACTCTTTTTATGAATAGTGATGGATCTCCCTTGCTAGGTTGGAATCCTTTGTCCTACAAGAATGAGACAAGCCTCTGATTCCAAGCCCTTGGGGCTTGTTTGAGTCCATATAAATATTTATTAAGTTTACACACATAATCAGGATATATGTGATTCTCAAAACCAGGTGGTTGTGCCATGTATACCTCTTCTGTTATCCATCCATTAAGAAATGCATTTTTTACATCCAATTGAAGTATCTTCCAATTCTTGGAAGAGGAAACACTAAGTAGAACCCTAACTGTAGGCATCTTTTCCATAGGAGAAAAGTTCTCCTCATAATCAATTCCCTAAGTTTGTGCAAAGCCTTTTGCCACAAGCCTTGCCTTATACCTGTTAATGGAGCCATCTGAGTTCTTCTTCAATTTGTAGATCCATCTTGAGCCTATCACTTTCATTGATGGAGACTTACGAACTAACTCCCAAGTGTTGTTCTCCTCAAGAGCTTCAATTTCTTCTTCCATTGCATACCTCCATTCTGATTTCTTCTTTGCTTCCTCAAATGGTGAGGGTTCCTCTTGATTTATGTCCTGAGATTTAATGTTTAGTGACTAGAGAAGTATCAAACCCATACCTTTCTGGTTTTCTTTTCTCCCTCATGGACCTTCTTAGGCCATGATGTGATGATTGTGCCTCTTGTCCAAGTTCCTGCATTTTTTCTTTACCTTTAGACTTACACATTTTGAGTTTTTCATACTGAGTTGCTTCATCATCTTCTAAGGTATCTTGCTCTTCAATGTTAGGAGGATTATCCTTAACAAGTTTTGGAAAATCTTCTTCAAGATCATAAGGTAGGTTGACCTTTCTACATGAATCTTCATACCAAGAACTATTCACATCAAATACATCTCTACTCACCAAGAATCCTTTGTTTGTTGGGTTGTATAATATGTAGTCCTTTTGATTGTTGTCATATCCAATGAATACACACCATTCTACTTTGGGATCCATCTTCCCCCTAACCTGTGAAGGAACACGAGCATAAGCAATACATCCAAAAATATTACAATGATCCAAGCTTGGTCTTCTTACATTCCAAGCCTCATATGGTGTCATGCCATCAAGTAATTTTGAAGGTAACCTATTAATCAAATAAGTGATTTTGGATAAAGCCTCAACCCATAAGTAAATAGGTAAGTGCTTCTCATTTAGCATAGACCTTGCAGATTCAACAATTGTCCTATTCCTTCTTTCTGCCACTCCATTTTGCTCAGGAGTGTAGCTTGTAGTGATCTCTCTTTTGATTCCTCTTTCTTGAAGAAAGGAGTCAAATTAGTGGCAGAAGTACTCTCCCCCTCCATCTAACCTTAACCTTTTTAATGTCTTACATATTTGATTCTTCACAAGAGCAAAATATCTTTTGAAGCATGAAAAGACTTCATCTTTGTGTTTCATAAAATATGATATAGTCCATCTACTACAATCATCAATGAAGGAGACATAATACCTTAACCCAGATATTGAAGCATCCTTGCAAGAAAACAACACTTGGGATTTGGTTCCCAAGAAACCAAGCATGAAGGTAATAGGATCCAGGCCGATTTACAAAGTAAAGAAAAATTCAGATGGTTCAATCAACAGGTATAAAGCAAGGCTAGTAGCAAAAGGATTTGCTAAAACCCATGGAGAGGATTATGAGGAGACCTTCTAAACTGTGGCTAAGATGCCAAAAATCAGAGTTTTAGTAAGTATTGCTACTTCAAAGAATTGGAACTTGTATCAATTAGATGTTAAAAATGCATTCTTAAATGGATGGATCTCAGAAGAAGTTTACATGGCTCAACCACCAGGGTATGAAGACAAGGACAAACCAGATTATGTATACAAGCTAAGGAAAGCACTATATGGTTTAAAGCAAGCTCCTAGAGCCTGGAACCATAGACTTGAAATATATTTGCAGGATCAAGGATTTGTTGCTAGCAAAGCAGATTCTTCTTTATTCATAAAGAAGACTAACTCAAAAGTTATTTATCTATGTGTTTATGTGGATAACATTATCATTACAGGGAATGATGCCAATGGCATCAAGCGAATCAAATCTCAGATGATGGAAGAGTTTAAAATCAGTGACCTTGGTTATTTAACATACTTTCTTGGATTGGAACTTGTATATTCAGATTTTGGAGTCTTTATTACTAAGAGGAAGTACATTCATGATATGCTAGTTAAATTCAAGATGGACAACACCAAAGTTGTAGGTACACCCATGGAACTCAATCACAAACTTAGTTCTCATGAGGGAGAACTCCTTGAAGACATTACAGATGATCAAAGGCTTGTTGGGAGTCTCAATTATGCAACCCTAACAAGAGTGGACATATGTTATGGAGTAAGTACATTGAGCCAATTTATGCATACACCAAAACCTCACATGGAAGCTACCAAGTGGATCTAAAGGGTACTATAAATGGACTATTTTATCAATTCACATCGGACTTGGATATCAAGATATATTTTGATGCAGATTGGGCTGGATCAACAGATGATAGGAGGAGCACTTCTAGCTACTTATCTTTTGCAGGTTCAAAGCTAGTATCATGGCCATCAAAGAAACAACAAACTACATCATTGTTATCAATAGAAGTAGAATATAGAGACTTAGCAAATGCAACACAAGAGGCTATGTAGCTCAAGCTACTTACACATATTTGGGATTACATTCTTATACTCCAATGATTTTTGGAGATAACACTAGCTCACTTCATTTTGATGCTAATCCTCTATATCATGCAAGGACTAAGCACATTGAAGTGCACTATCATTATGTAAGAGAGAACCTACTAAGCAAGGACATTCAACTATCCTATGTGTTTACAAATATACAATGTGCAGATATGCTAATAAAAGCTTTGGATGGAACTAAGATGAATAGGTTCAAGATGATGATTGGATTGTAGGAAATCAAAGAGAAATGAAGAGCAAGCATGTTAGGCTTGAGAGGGAGCTGTTGGTGCAAATGATTCCAAGCCTACATACTTGGACATTTAGCATTTATCTCATAGAGTCACATATGACTATTCTCCTGTAAAAGTCAATTTACTTTTATCCTTGTAAAAGTGAATATGTTAATTGCACTACTCTCACATGGAGTTAAATGGAACCAAATCTTGAATCACTTGGTACTTGATTGATAAGAAAGTAAGTTTAGGATTCACTTTATGGTGAGAACTTGAATTTGAATGCAAAAATGGCTCCAACTCTAAGCTATAAAAGGTCAAAATCGTGCATGTAAATGAGCCCAATTCCGAGCTCACTTTGGATTTGTGTGATTAGTGAGCTCATTCTATAGCCACTTCACTACTCTCACGTTGTGCAATTACTCATTGCCAATTTCATTGTATTTCTATATGATTTAATACATATACATTTATCACATCTCTACTTCTCTTCTCTGTTATGATTATCTCAAAACAGTGAACTTCTCAAAGCTTGTTCTCAGTGAATACTTGATCAATTGATGTGATTCAACGTGGTATACGTTGGTGCAGGAAATCATCCGTTGATGATCAGGACAAAGTTTGAAGTCAATAAGTAAAGCAAAGATCACCATATGAGGCTTGAAGATGAGTATATGACCAGAAGATGGAAACTTGTATATAGATGTATATTACTCTTGTAATTAGTTCATGAAAGCCTTTGTATCTATGATGAGTCGGGATGTAAATGTCTATATATACTTGAATATAGATGTAATATGTGAGAGAGATGATGAGTGACAAATTTTAGAAGTCATTAGAGACTTTATAGAGTGACAAGAATATGGATTATCTATCAAAGTCTAATTCTATAGTTGAGTGACCTCTGTACAGGTTTTGAGAGCCTAATTGTAATCAGGCTGAGAGAAGTTTAAGTAGGAACAATTACATGTGTAAAGAGAAGAAGTGAAGATAGGTACAGGTGCAAATTCAATGGTCAATGTTTTGATCAGATCTCCCTCCACAGTATAAAGTTTTGAGCAAATAAGCACTCATTCTTTACGTTGAAAGGTAAGCTACTTGTGGCTAAAAGCATTTGAATAAAAGGGTTCTAGTTTGGGAGAGCCATGCATTAGAAGTTACAGGTGTCAAAGTCGACTACATAGAAGAATAGTTTCAAACATAGGTACATTGTTTGTAGGAAATCTCAAGATCTACTAATTCTTTTGAGAAGTTTTGACTTGGAGAAGGTGCATACACATTAGGCAACACCTTGTATAAAGGATCATTTAAAAAATTACATAGTTTTTTAGTCAATGAATGGATTAAGTGTAGTAGACATTTCTGTGTAATGAGTTTCCTCAACATCAACTCAAGTCTTGATAATTTGGCATTAGTTTTCCAAAATTGGTTGAGGTTATGGGTTAGTGTTCTAACATTAAGGATAACTTGTTCTTTTGGAGATTAATAATCTCCATCACTGGTATCAGAGCAGGAGTCATCAGATTTTAAGAAAGGAGGACCTCGACTATTGTAGATATATAGAAATCAAGCTTTGAAGATTCAAAAGGTGAAAGTCTAAAGTGAAAGCTATAGAAGGAGGCCTGAAAGCTATCAGGAGGATCAAAAGGAACTATATTCAAATTAAAGGTACATTCCTTATTCACAAACCCTGAAGAATATATTGCACAGGTGAAGAAAAGGATGGGAGATTCTTTTCAGATGGAGAAATTGGATAGAGAAAACTACCTGCTTGGTCAATGAAGATGGAAGCTCATCTTATGAGCAAAGACCTAATAAGATACATCACAGGTGAAGAAGAAAAACCAAAATTTAGGGATCCTAGTGTTCCAAATAGGGAAGAGCTCTCAGATTTGAAGACATAGATGAAGAAGGATGCTCAAGCAAGGAGCATTATCTACATGGGAGTCAATGATTACTTGCTACCTCACATTAGAGGACTTGAAAGTGCAAGTGACATAAGCAAGCTTTGGAAGAGCATTTTCAAAATAGTACAAAGTCAAGGAAGGCATCTTTATGGGCAGAATTCACCACATTCAAGAAGAAGGCTTCTCAATCCATTTCTGATTATGTAGCAAGGATGAAGGATATTGCAGATGCATTAGGAGCAATTGATGAATACATTGATTGAGGACAAATTGATAAGATAAATTCTCATAGGCTTGAGAGGAGATGAGAAGTGGAATCCATTTGTTCTATCCACTGAATTGTCACTAGATCATTTTACTCCTGATTTGAATCAATTGCTAGGACATATGCTAACCTTTGAGCAGGATATCAAAGGTGATGTTGATAAGAGTAAAGGTCAAGCAATGTATTCGAAGGACAAGAAGAAAATTAACATAGGCAAGCAACAATTGAATGAAGATGAAGGCATTATGAGTTAAGCAAATTTCCTAAGAGGAGGAGGAGGGGGCAAAGGAAGAGGAAGAGGTAGAAGCAATAAAGATGGTGTTAAAGCTTGCCTGATTTGTGGTAAGAATAATCATTTAGCTCATGAATGTTGGCATAGTAATCAGAATGGTGGAGGATATAATCGAAACTTTAATTCAAGAGGAAGAGGTGGTAGAAATCCAAGATGTAATTTCAGAGGTAGAAGTAATAGAGGTTTCTTTGGATATGCTTTCAAAGTCAACCCTACAATAATACCTACTATAATTATGCTTCATATCAGAAAGATGATTCAACCTTAATTATGAATGCAACTTGTGAAAGACAAAGTGAAGATCAAAGACTTTTCTACATTGACTCAAGGTGTAGCAATCACCTGATAAGGTGAGTAATCATTAGAGCTTTGATGACTGATTTGGAGAATAAGGTGAGTAATCATACAGTTCAAATAGGTGACAACACAAAGCATAATGTGAAATCCATTGGATCAGTAAAGGCTAAGGATGGAAGCACTCTTTTGGGTAAGGTTTTTTATGTTCCTACAATCCCAAAGAATGTGATAAGTGTAGGGAAAATTGTAGAGAAAGGATATGAGTTAAGGTTCACTAATGATGGATTTTATGTTGAAAACCCTAGCCTTGGATATAAACAAATTGTTTCAAGGAAGAAGGAAGGAAGGCTCTTCACATTGAAGATTCAAGGCAATGTTGTTCATGCCTTCTTCCCTTATGGAGAACATAAGATCTTTGAGTTACATCTTTGGCACAAAAGGCTTGGACATTTTAATGAAAGAGGTATTATGATATGATTAACAATGGTTCAGTGCTTGGATTTCCTAATATTGCAGTTCAACACATGAAATGCAAGTGTGAAGCATGTCAATTGGGTAAAACTCACAAGAATACTTATGGTAGGAGAGGGTTTATGTATTCAAAGGAGCTTGAATTGGTGCATACGGATGTGTGGTGTCCATCAAAGGACTTTAGCATTGATGGTTCAAGATATTATGTGATTTATGTTGATGATTCTACCAAATGGATTACTATATATGTGATCACAGATAAATCAAAGGTGTTCAATACATTTAAACATTATCATGTGTATGCAGAGAGAATCAGAGGGCAAAATTTGAAGAGACTAAGGTCAGATGGAGGGGGAGAGTATTTCTCTAATGAGTTCAGTGATTACTTATGGAATGCAAGTATAAAAAGGGAAGTTACTTTCAAGTACTCTCCTTAACAAAATGGTGTAGCAGAAAGGAGAAATAGAACTCTTGTTGAGTTTTCAAGATCAATGATGGAGAAAAAATGCCCTAATTATTTGGGCTAAAGCTCTAAATATAGCTACTTATTTGGTCAATAGACTTCCATGTAAGTCTTTGAATGGTATGAGACATTATGAGGCATGGTGGGGTAAGATACCTTACCTTAGATCATTGCAAAGTATTTGGACATTTGGCTTATGCATATGTACCATCTCAATTAAGGAATAAATTGGAACCTAAAGCTGAAAAGTATGTGTTCATTGGGTATGATGATAAGCAGATGGGTTATAGATTGCGGAGTCCATCCTCAAAACAATTGCTTGTCTCAAAGGATGTTACATTTGATGAGCAAGATACTTGGTATGCAGATACAATTAATATTCATGCAGGTGATGAAGAAATCATGACTCAAAGAAAGGGGAAATCAAAGATTCAAATTCCTGATGATGAAGAAATTGTTGATGCTCAAATTGATAACGAAGAGTTGCAAAGGTTTGATCCAAAATATGAAGAAGGAGAGATTCAAAGAGTGGAGAAGCTAGAAGGTCAACAAGGAACATAAAGCAACCCATAAGGTACAGTTATGATTCTTGATTTTTGACCACTAAAGATTATGCTTACATGGTGAAAGCAAAAGAAGATCCTTCTACATATGATGAGGAAAAAGGTAAGGAAAATTGGGAGAAATCTATGCAGGAGGAGTATGATGCATTGAGACATGGGATTTGGTTCCTAAACCAAATAATTAGAAAATCATTGGATTCAAATGGGTCTACAAAACAAAGAGGTATGCAGATGGAAGTGTGTCTAGGTATAAAGCTAGACTTGTTGTGAGAGGGTATGCTCAAACATATGGTGTAGATTATGATGAGACTTATAGTCCTATGGCAAATATGACAACTATAAGGACTCTCATTAGCTATTACTACATGTAAAGGTTGGATGCTATGTCAATTAGATGTGAAGAATGCTTTTTTGAATGGTTAAATTTCAGATGATGGTTTCATGGAGCAACCAAAAGGTTTCAGGGATAAATGTTATCCAAAGTATGTATGTAAGCTCAAGAGAGCTTTGTAAGGTTTGAAGCAGGCCTCAAGGGCATGGAATTACAGACTTGTGAAATTCTTGAAAGAGATTGGTTTCCAAGTGTCTAAGGCAGATAGTAGCTTGTTTGTTAAAGCAAGTGATGATGGGTTTATTTACATTTGCATATATGTTGATGACATAATTCTTACACGTACAAATGGGAAGGGCATACAAAGTCTTAAGAAGTAGATGAAGAAAAAGTTTAAGATCAGTGACTTGTGAGACTTGTCATATTTCTCGGGAATGGAGATTTCATATACCCAACATGGAGTATATATGACTCAAGAAAGGTATTTGAAGAATTTTCTAATCATGTTTAAAATGGAAGATTACGGGGTAGCACTTACTCCAATGGAGGTAAATCATAAATTGAGTAGATATGGAGGAGAAGAATTCAAGGACATGAAGTTGTATCAAAGTTTGATTGGTAGTCTAATCTATGCTACATTGACTAGGCCTGATTTGACATATGAAGTTGCATGCATTGTCCTAGAAAAGAACATTGGATTGCAAGACACTAAGATATATAAAGGGTACAATCAAAGAAGGTTTGTATTATGGATTCACATCAGATACAAAAACCAAAATATATAGTGATGCAGATTGGCTAGATAACTCTGATTATAGGAGGTCAACATATGGATATCTATGTTATTTGGGTGATAAATTAATCTCTTAGTGTTCTAAGAAGCAACATACAATTGCTTTGTCATCCACAGAAGCAGCATATAAAGGTATGGTTGAAGCTGCAAAGGAGTTTATATGGTTGAAGACACTTTATGAAGAGTTTTGACATCATTGAGAGTACACCCACTGCTCATGGAGATAATATGAGTTCATTGTATCTAGCTGCTAAGCCTGTGTTTCATGCCAAGACTAAACATATTGAGATCCAATATCATTTCTTGAGAGAGAAGGTGATTGATAAAGAACTTGAAGTCATACATACTTCTACAAAAGATCAGATTGTAGACATGTTAACCAAAAGATTGGATGGACCTAAGTTGCAGAGGTTCAAAGACATGGTAGGTACAAACAAGATGGAGAAAATCACAATTGATGATTGAGGGGGCATTTTTGGTGTAGGACAGTCATCAATTGATGACTAGGACAAAGTTTGAAGTCAATAAGTAAAACAAAGATCACCATATGATGCTTGAAGATGAGTATATGATCAGAAGATGGAAACTTGTATATACATGTATATTACTCTTGTAATTAGTTCATGAAAACCTTTGTATCTATGAAGAATCGGGATGTAAATGTCTATATATACTTGAATATAGACGTAATATATGAGAGAGATGATGAGTGAAAATATTTAGAAGTCATTAGAGACTTTATAGAGTGAGAAGAATATGGATTATCTATCAAACGTATGATTTTTCTGAATAGAAGAAAGTTGCACCTCGATCTTTCGCTCAATGCTCCTTCTGTGTTTATCTTCTTGAAGAATTCTTTTGTAAAAGTCTAATTTCATAGTTGAGCGATCTGTGTACAAGTTTTGAGAGCCTAATTGTAATCAAGCTGAGAGAAGTTAAAGTAGGAACATTTACATGTGTAAAGAGAAGAAGTGAAGATAGGTACAAGTGCAAATTTGATGGCCAATGTTTTTATCAGATTTCCCTCTATAGTATAAATTTTTGAGGAAGTAATCACTCATTCTTTAAGTTAAAAGGTAAGCTACTTGTGGCTAAAAGCATTTGAATAAATGGGTTCTAGTTTAGGAGAATCATGCATTAGAAGTTACAGGTGTCAAAGTCGACTACATAGAAGAACAGTTTTAGACATAGGTACATTGTTTGGAGGAAATCTCAAGATCTACTGATTCTTTTGAGAATTTTTGACTTGGAGAAGGTGTTTAGACATTAGGCAACATGGTGCATAAAGTTTCATTGAAAAATTTACACATTTGGTCAGACAATGAATGGATTAAGTGTAGCAGACTTATCTGTGTAATGAGTTTCTTCACAGTCAACTCAAGTCTTGATAATTTGGCATTAGTTTTCCAAGATTGGTTGAGTTAATGAGTTGTTATTGATGTTGAAGTGTTCTAACATCAAGGATAACTTGTTCTTTTGGAGATTACTCATCTCCATCAGTATAGACTTAGCATATTGTTTATTTCATAGCTACAAAGTTTCATTGTCATTGCTTGTCTCAATCTCTAGAAATCATCACATCTTTGCTCACTAGTTTGCATATTGTAGCAGCCCACAAAGGTTGAGCTAGTCTTCCAATTTCTTTTATTGATGATGCTACAAGATGTATAACTCTTTATGTCTTGAAGGAAAGATCAAAAGTGTTTGGAGCCTTCAAACATTTTCATGAATGTGCAAAAAGGGTTATAGGCCAAAAGCTCAAGAGGCTAAGGTCTGGTGGAGGGGAAGAATACTTCTCACAAGAACTCAATGATTATCTATGGAATGTAGGTATTAAGAGAGAAATAAATTGTAGGTACACACCTCAATAAAAAGGGGTGGCACGAAGGAGCAATAGAACTTTACTTGAGTTTTCTAGGATAATGCTAAAGGAAAAGAATTGTCCAAATTATCTATGGCTTGAGGCTCTGAATACAACCAAATATCTTGTGAATAGATTACCATGTAGAACCCTCAATGGAATGAATCCTTATGAAGCTTGGTGGGGTAAGAAACCAACACTAGATCATTTTCAAGGTTTTTGGATCAATTGCCTATGCTTATGTACCATCACAACTCACACATAAGCTTGAACCAAAGGCTGAAAAATATGTGTTCATTGGATATGATGAAAAGTAGATGGGTTATAGGTTATGAGTCCTCTAAATATACAATTTATTGTTTCTATAGATGTTACATTTAATGAACAAAAGAGTTGGTATGTAGAACAAAGTCACAACATTGAAGCATATGAAGAAGAGGTAATAAAAAGTGAGAGGTCAATCAAATATGCACGTAAATGGAGATGAAGATCACATACAAGCAAGTACATCCAGAGTTGGATCATCAAGGAGAAACGAAGATGTAGCTAGGTTTGATGAAGAAGTGTATTCAGATACACATGAAGAATGTGAACCAAGAAGGTCAACCAAATTGAGGAGACAACCAACAAGGTATTCTTGTGATACTTCTTATATGACTCAGAAAAGCTATGCTTACATGATTAGAGAAGATGAAGAACCTCAGAGCTATGCTGAAGCAAAATGCAAGAAACAATGGAAACAAGCAATGAAGGAAGAGTTCAATGCACTTGAGGAAAACAAGACTTGGGAACTGGTTCCAAAAGCAAATGGTAAGAAAGTGATTGGAAATAAATGGCTTTATAAAGTGAAGAAGCTTGTAGATGGAAGAATAGCTAGATATAAAGCTAGGTTGGTGGTCAAAGGCTATGCTCAAACTCATGGCATAGACTATGATGAGACATTTAGTCTTGTGGTAAAGATGTCAACCATAAGGACAATCATTGTCATTTCAACATCAAAAGGATGGACTTTAAGTCAAGTGGATATAAAGAATGCATTTTTGAATGGATATATATTGAATGAACTATACATGGAGCAACCTCAAAGTTTTGCAAATTTGAGGTATCCAAATTATGTTTGTAGATTGAGAAGAGAATTTTATGAGTTAAAGCAATCTCCAAGAGCTTGGAACAATAGACTTGTGAAGTATCTCAATGATCTTGGATATCAAAGTTCAAAGGTAGATGCAAGTCTACTTATCAAGAGAATAGATGAAGGCATAATCTACATTTGTATTTATGTAGATGATAGTATAATCATGGATACCTTAAATGAAGGAATCAAGGAAGTGAAGAGGTTACTTGAGAAGGAATTCAAGATAAGTGATCTAGGAAAATTGTCATATTTTCTTGGAATAAAATCACTCATGCGGATCATGGCATGTATATGTACCACAAGAAAGTTATCTTTTGAATCTATTGAAGAATTTTAATATGGAGAATTGCAAAGAAGCTTCAACTCCAATTAAATTCAATCATAAACTTAGCAAATATGATGGTGCATATTTCAAAGACATGAGGAAGTATCAATCTTTAGTGGGAAGTTTGATTTATGCTACATTAACAAGACCTGATCTTAGTTAGGTAGTGGGAGTCCTCTCACAATTCATGCATTGTCCAAAGGATCAACATTGGGATTGCGCGTCAAAGAGTCCTCACATATATCAAAGGTACCATAAAGGAAGGATTATATTATCCTTCTACCTCATATATAAAATTGAGAGCATATAGTAATTTAGATCGGGCAAGATGTCAAGATGATAGAAGATCAACACATGGATATATGGTATACATAGGAGATAATCATGTAAGTTGGTGTTCAAAGAAACAACATACAGTAGCATTATCATCAACTGAAGCAAAATACAAAGGAATTGTGGAAGCAGTTAAAGAGGTAGTGTGGATGCATACCTTGTTTAAAAGCTTGGGAATTGATCAAGGTATACCTATAATACATGGATATAATATGAGTTCATTGTATCTTGTAACAAATCCAATACTTCATGCAAGAATAAAACATATAGAGATTCAATATCATTTATTGAGAGAAAAGGTAATGGACAAGGAACTTGAAGTGGTGTATACTCCTACAAAAGATTAGATAGCAGATATCATGATAGAAATCTTGGATGGAGTAAAGATAAGTAGATTCAAAGGAATGGCAAGGATAAAAGAGAAGAAGATTGTATGAAGAAGTCAGAGAATGATAATTAGTGATTGAAGGGGAGATGTTGGGGCTTCACTCACTAATTAGACATAAAGATATGAAGACATATGAGGAAAGAAGGAGGACAAAGAGCTATGGAAGTTAGATACTCAAAAAATCATGCCTATGTGAAGGGAAAAATTCACACATGTAATATAGTGGTAGAACTAAAGATCAAATTTAGTCTAAAACTTCTAGAATTATGTGTTTTGAGTTTAGGAGAAGATAGATCAAATGTATATAAATTAATTTGAGAGAAAGAAATGTAGATGAACTCGTTTTTTTAAGTCCTAAGTGAGTATAGAGGCAGTCGGGTATTTTGTGAGAGAGATGATGATGAGAAGTCACTCAGGTAGGAGATCTTTCTATGGCTATGAGTAGAATGAGGCCATGCCATTTTGTACACATCTTATCTAATAGTAAACACATATTTGTATAGAAGGACTTGATTCATTTCCTCTTGTGTGAACAAATACAAGTGATTTCATAATAGTATGATTTTTAGTTGAAAGTTACGATGTTTCTAGTGCACATTTGTCTAATTTCTAAGATTCAAACCTCACATTTTAGTGTAAAGTTTTTAATGAATAATAGCTCATTTTGAAGCTATCATCCTCAGCTACAATTGACCAAAGCATCTTTGCAAAATAGGATGTGTGCTCAGAGAAATAAGCTTAATAGTGAAGGCATGTCAAATCGATGAAGGTAATTCTCAGTTTTTAGACATAGTGTATCTTCTGAAGACATTTCAATTACAAGTTATTACTCGAAAGTTTTGCTTGGAATGTGTTGCTTACTATAAATAAGAGCCTCTATTAGTCATTGACTACAAGAATCTTTAAGATTCAATTCAAATTAGAGAAGAATTGAAGCTAGAAAGAAATGCATAGATTTTAGGAAAGTGAATGTCCAAATTTGCTAAAGAATGTGCTAAAGATTTTAAATATTGATGGTTATAGAGGTTGTCACTCTAGCACAGTTGCAAGTACCAATGTGAGGAGATCCTCCTCATAATTTTCAATCCAGGAAGACATGAGGAGGGTATGATGACCGTGAGCAAGTGAAACCACAAATGTGTGAGTGAGAAGCACACTAGCATGCACACACATACACACACATGGTAAGACAAAGAGATCGAGCAATGGAATGTATTCTATTACAAAAGATCTACTTTACATAAGCTTTAATCTCTAACAAGCTAACCTAAAAAATGAGCTCTCTAGCTTTTATTATAGTTTTTGACTAGGTTTTGGCCCTGTCTAGACCTAGTGATTGGCCTAGTTAAAAATTAGGTTACAGGGCTTATTTAAGGGCTCAAATGGAGTCTAAAAATTATGAAAACTGATACGTAGGTACTCTAATAATCCTCAAGCTTGAAGAATCCTCTGCTTGAACAAAATGGAGCCTAATCTACTAAAAATAATATTTACAATATTGATTTACTGATGAAAATTACTATTAAAAAAGATTATCCTTTGGAAAATTGTATAGTCCTAGTTGCCGGATCTTTGTTGACTGCTCTATCTACTTGTTCTTGCTTGACTTTCCCTCTGTTATGACTCTCTCTGATGCCTTTCGTATCATGTAATGCCTTGAATTCCGTGGCTACTACCGAACCCCCCCCCCCCCCCCTCTCGCATCTATCATCCCTGACATACCCTTTTTCTAAGGAGTGTTTGATGTAATATTTGGTGACATATATGGCTAGATGATGTTCTTGCAACCACAATCCTTGTGCCAGATCTTTCGTCTGCTGATCCCAATCCAATGGACTTGGAATGTTTGGATGTGCTAGGCATAGCTGGTCAGCATGGATTGCTTGTTCTTCTACGAACAAATGTAACAAGTGGGTGGGTTTGGGAATGAAAATCTATGAGTGGTACTCCTAGAACCCTGTAGAGAACATCTCCTCAAATGTTTGCTTGTACCAAGAAGGTAAGTATTTGATGGGCGCATGCAAGGCATAGATTGTGTTGATGGAAGGGGGTTTGGCTCATATCATATACTAGATCACGATTTCCTTCAAAAAACCCTCGGAAGAAGTATTTGATGTATAATGGAATATTTGATGTATAATGGCATATTTGATGTATAATGTCATATTTGACCATATGTGCATCACTTCGGGATAATCTATCGATAGTCATGCACGCCCATTTGGTTGGAAAATATGTCATGCTTGTGCCTTCTTAGGTAGGCCATTTGGCTTGAATTGAGTAGCAAATGTGGGTTCTTTTCTTGTATGCCTCTTGATTTCTACATTATAATCTTCCAATAATATGAAATATGGCATGTATTACTGCTCTAATGTGGTGATGAGGCATTGATGTGATAAGTTCTGGAAATAAGCAAACTTAAGAACCATTTCTTCTAGATTGGATAGTGATTGAATTTGGACTGCTACCCTATCATCATGATTCTGGCCTATCTATTCTACATGCTTGAGCCAATCTGGTGCTTCAATTTTGAATGTGTCTCTGCCCTCTTCAATGATGCACCCTCTAGGTACTGGCATGGGCTCATACAGTTCTTCAAAGGATTCTTCGAAAGGGATTTCCACTAGTATGTCTAGCTTTGGGTCTTCAATTAGAGAAGGTGGTTCTCATATGGTAATAGCATTGCTTGGAGTTCTTCAACCTCTTTCCTGAGGGTTTCCACTTCCTTTGTAGTATGTGGAGGGTGGTATCCTCTGGGTAGATGTGCTTGTTGTGGTTAATTGCTTCTTGAGGTATGTGTGCTCTGTTTCTAGCTTCTCATAGGATTCTAGGAAGTTAGCATGTTCCTCGAGTAATATCTTGATGTCATAAAAAAAAAAACTTGAAACCATGTAGGACTGATATGTGTCCCTTCCATAGCAGCCTCAAGATAATCTTGGTTTTGTTGTTGTATTCTCTTATTTCCTTCTAGCACTATGAGCATATGCTTCCTAAGAAGCCCAAGATTCCTTCGTATTTTTGTGTTGGTTACATTTTGCTTGTGTAACATATCCTCCAAGTCTTTGAGAGCTTGGGCATCCACATCAGGTACCTTGGACTCTAGTTCTGCATGAGCTTGTTGTAGTGTGAAGTATTCATCCAAGAGTGTTTTGTTGTTTACTTCTAAATTTTCGACTTGTGCTTGTAACGTTTGAGATTCTGCTTGGAATGCACCATTTCGACTTCCAATGATTGATAACCTTCTTGGAGTTGTGATACACATTGAATAATCATATTGAACGTAGTATTTACATGTGATGATGCAAAGGGAATAATGTTTAATGCAAGGGGAATGGGAATGGGGATGAGAGTGGTGGATGCAGTGCATGATGGTATCGGTGATGTTGGTGGAGGGGGGAGCAGGGATGGTGGAAGCATGGGGGGAGAGTGAGGTGCAATGGGTGGAGAAATGTCCATAGGATCGGACAATGCAGTGCATGTGGGAGCTACCATGTAAGTGGGGATTGTAGATGAAGTGATCATCGTATTTTTGTACATTGAAGTGGATGTGAGTGTTTGTGAACCTAACATATATGTGGTGGGGACATGAATGAAACTTCCCATGAATGATACATAATGGGGTGGGGTTATGGTAATGATTGAGGTATAGGGGAATATGGAGGAGGCAAATGGGAAGTATGGATCATGGGGAGGAGGAAGGTGTGAAAGGGGGCAAGTAGGGATACCTAAACTTTCTTTAGTGGGTCTTTGTTAGCCTTCTATACTAGGTATGATGGGGTGTTCAATGGTGAGTTATGTGGACAAAAATGGGGAAGTAAAAAGTGGATTGGTGATAGAAGAAAAGAGGGTCACTTGAGAGGTTTTTCATGCAAAGAAAAGGAGGTTGATGAGGTAGGGATTTGGGTAGTGGTTGTTAATACTACAACGGTTTTAACAGTGGTAGGAGGCGGAGGTGGGGGAGATGGGGGGTGCTGAGGTGACATAGGTGAGGTTTGTACAAAGGTCTCCGCAATAAGATCTATGGTGGTTGTTAAGGTAGCCATTGGTTCTATGGTTGCTTCTAGTTCAAATATGGGTATACATATGTATTTGCCTATCTTTGGCCTTGTCTCCACTTTGCATCGATCATATCAGATTGATTGTTGCAATGCTGTGTGCATGGCCTCTTGAATTCACAAGGGTTCTATTAGTAACTTGAGTGTATTGATGAATTGAGGGTCTACCACTTCATCTGCAAGGATTTGATCTATCAAGGCTTGTCCTTATGTGAATGAGACTCTATGCCTTTCTTGCACTGCCTTCATTGTATTGTACAATTGTTGTAATTGGGGGGTGTATGTGGGAGCACCCATGAGTTCATGCCTTTCTTGTTGCTCTTCATGATGTCCTACCCTGTGTTCATCATCACCCTCTTCTAATTCTTCATCTTCATCTTCCTCCTCATCTTCTTCTTCTTCTTCGTCGTCGACCATAGTAACCAGCACTTGTGATGTGGTTGCTTGTGGTTGTGAGCATTCCATCTCTTGTTCATCACCCGATTCAATATTCAACTCTTGAAAGATCTGCTAAAAATCTTCATTAGAAAGTTCTATCAAGTGTACTCCTCCAAGGAATTCAAGATCTGCAGGTACTGGTGGAAAGATTAAGCTTGGGACCTTAGAGCTACATCTTGGGAGGTGTAGTGTGAATAGGCATACACATTGTGGTGGGGGGGTGACTTTTGGGGGTTAAAGTGGCTCCTCGTGGCTGAGCACACGACACTGCTCCTTATACCGGCTTTGATGGAGGTCATGTGGATGTTTGGCCTTTGAAGTGTTTTACCCTATTCCACATTAGAGCTCTCTGGATTGGGATTTCATAAGCCAATCCTTGTTAGGGCACAATGTCCATACAATACTGACTTGCATGGCCATCGTTTGTGCACCAAGTGGATTTGATCAATGATCCAATGAGGTAGGTTAATAGTTAGGTTCTAAGTCTCTGCAAGATATAAATTGAAACATACTTTCTTAGGTTGCATGGTGAACCTGTCTTGTGCTAGAAAGGCAAACTATTACATGCACATTCTCAAGTGAACTGCAATGTTGGGCATCATGGCCAACATATCTTTGAACTTTGTGAGGTTTCTATCCTTCATGCTCTCTAGCACTAGAATCTCCTTCTCAATGGGTATGTGCATCCCTTTCATATCCAGAGCCTCAAGTACTAGGTTATTGGCTAGCTTAAACTGCTTCAATTTGTTGCCCCTTGTTAGAGATGGAAGTGCAAACATTGTGAAGAGAGATGGTGGATGCAATCCAAAGATGAGTAGGTGCCGCTACAACCAGCTTCACACCAGCCAACTGAGACTTCAGAGTTGATTAGTAGACCCTTTGAGCTTCCTAAATCCACTAAAATATCAGCCAAGTACTTTGGAACATGTATCCCAAAAGTTTAAGTCAAGACAGGCTAGTTGCGAAATGACTAGCTCCCAAAACTTGCTATTTTTGGACATACACCTGCTGGAAAAAATGAACAGTGCTCTCAACCTGGAAGGAATTAGAAAAATTCCTTTTGGGCATAGCAAATAGACTTAGCAAGCTTCCTATTCCAAGTTAAAACACTTCAAATGATGGACTAAGCACTGAGAACAAGTTTCATCAAGTTCTGGAACATTCCCACAATTCTCGGGGCTCTGCAGAGATAGACCAGTAAGCCGTAAAATGCAGATATCTCCAAAAGTATAAATCCAATGACCTTGAAAATTTATAGGTAGAAACTAGACAGTGAGAGCTATCCAACGCACTTTAAAACACTGAAAAAGGTTCAGTAAAACTCGAGATATGACCTTCTGAAGTTACTGCTCTGAGTGAGTATAGCAGAGAACAAAACAGAGAGGTAGATGATAATAAATGTATAGATTCACATATGATTACAACCACATTGGCAATGAATCTTTGCACAATGGGAGTAGAATGATAGAGCTATGGAGTAAGCTCTTCAATCTCTACAAAATGACATGAAGTGGTCACATACAAGGCTTGCTAATCGCCTCTTCCTTCTTGCTCCTTTTATAGCAATTCTTGGAGGGAGTTTTGAATTCGAATTCGAATGGCTCCACCTAAAAGTGATCCCCAAAGTTAGGAGAGATTCCCTCAGCTCAAAAATTCGTGATTTTGGTAGTTGGAGCCACGAATTTGCTTTTACATCATGGATGAGGTAAGCCATCCTTTTACTTTTTTCTTTTTCCATTTACAAGAGATAAAATGTACTCTTTTACAAGAGGTGTTCACATGACTACTCATGTGACTTACAAATGAGGATAATATCAAGCATATCAAGCATGTAGGCTTGGGCAAAATGCACCAACAGCTCCCCCTCAAGCCTAACATGCTTGGCCTCCAAATAAGTCTTCAATTGTCCTTGATTTCCTGCAAACCAATCATCAACTTGAATCTACTTAATTTCGTACCATCAAGAGCTTTCGTCAACATGTCTGCACATTGCATATCTGTAGAGACGTAGGATAGTTGAATATCCTTGCTCATTAGCTTCTCCCTTACATAATGGTAGTGGACTTCAATATGCTTGGTTCTAGCATGGTATACCGGATTAGCTGCTAGATGTAGTGAGCTTGTGTTGTCACCAAAAATGTGAGGTGTTGAAGAATGAAGTCCAAGATCTGTGTACAAAGATTTTAACCACATGATTTCTTGAGTTGCATTAGCCAAACCTCTATATTCAGCTTCAGTAGAAGATAATGCCACGGTTGGTTGCTTCTTCGATGACCAAGAAATGATTTTTGAACCTGCAAATGATATATACCCTGATGTGCTTCTTCTATCATCTTTAGATCCGGCCCAATCTGCATCTGAGTAGACCTTTAGCTCAATATCTGAAGTATATGAATAGAACAAACCTTCATTCATGGTCCCCTTTAGGTACTTGAGGACTCGCTTGGCCGCTTCCATATGTGGTCTTCTCGGCTTATGCATAAACTGACTCAATATGCTAACACTATAGCATATATCCACCCTTGTGAGTGTTGCATAGTTCAAACTTCCAACCAAGCTTTGATAGCTTGTGATGTCTTCAATTGGCTCTCCTTCATAAGCACTAAGCTTATGATTTTGCTCCATAGGTGTACCTGCACACTTTGTATTTTCCATCTTGAACTTGACGAGCATGTCATGGACATACTTCCTTTGTGTGATGTATATACCTGAATCTGTGTAGATCAACTCCAATCCAAGAAAATAAGTGAGTGGTCCGAGGTCACTTATTTTGAACTCCTCCTTCATTTGACTCTTTACCTGTTTGATTCCTTCAAGATCATTGCTGTGATAATAATATCATCAACATACACACATAAATAGATCACTTCAGATCCATTCCTCTTTATGAACAAAGAGGTATCCGCCTTGCTAGCTTTGAATCCTTGGTCCTGCAAATAAGTAACCAATCTGAAATTCCAAGCTCTTGGAGCTTGCTTCAATCCATACAAAGCTTTCTTTAGTTTGCATACATAGTTAGGATGATGTGCATCCTCATATCCAGGAGGTTGTGCCATATACACTTCCTCAGAAATCCATCCATTCAAGAAAGCATTCTTTACATCAAGTTGATAAAGATTCCAATTTCTAGATGCAGCAAGACTAATGAGAACCCTAATTGTAGGCATTTTTGCAACAGGAGAGAAAGTCTCCTCATAATCAATACCATGGGTTTGAGCAAACCCTTTAGCAACTAACCTTGCTTTGTGTCTATTTATACTTCCATCTGGATTCTTCTTGATTTTGTATATCCATCGAGATCCGATTATCTTCATAGATGGCTTGTTAGGTACAAGCTCCCAAGTGTCATTCTCCTTCAAGGCTTCCATTTCTTCATCCATTGCATCTCTCCAAGCTTTCTTGCTTTGTGCTTCTTCAAATGTGGTAGGTTCTTCATTGGTTGAATCCTTTGCAATGTAGATTGAGTGCTTGGTGACCAAAGAAGTATCATAACCAAACCTCTCTGGTTTCTTCTTCTCCCTCGAAGACCTTCTAAGTGGTTGATGTGAGCTCTCGGGTCCATATGTAGCATCCTGCATCTTTGCTTTACCTTTGTTCTTCCATAGCTTTAGTCTTTCCAAGTCTTCTAGGTCAATCTCCGAATCACTTTCTTCAATCTGCTTTGGCTCCTTTGGTTGAAGTGATGGAAAATCTTCATCCAAGTCATATGGCAGCTTCACTTTCCTGTCATCATCAAACCATGATTTGTTTTCATCAAAAATTACATCTCTACTCACAGAAAATCCTTTATTGGTTGGATTGTACAATCTATATCCTTTTTGGTTTTGATCATAACCAATGAATACACACTTTTCTGCCTTGGGATCCAATTTCCCTCTTACTTGAGAAGGAATGTGAGCATAGGCTAAGCATCCAAAGATTTTACAATGCTCTAGACTAGGTCTTCTTCCATTCCACACTTCATATGGAGTGGTTCCATCTAGTGACTTAGATGGAAGTCTATTTATGAGATATGTGGCTGTCGACACAGCCTCTGCCCATAGGTAGTTCGGCAATCCCTTTTCATTGAGCATGGACCTTGCAGCTTCGACAATAGCTCTGTTCCTCCTCTCTGCTACACCATTGAGTTCGGGTGTATACCTTGTAGTGACTTCCCTTTTAATGCCTCTTTCATGCAAGAAGGCATCAAATTCAGAAGAGAAGTATTCTCCTCCACCATTTGATCTGAGTCGTTTCAAAGTCCTACCTGTTTGGTTTTCAACAAGAGCAATATACTTCTTAAAGCAATTAAACACTTCATCCTTGTGCTTCATGAAAAACAGAATGGTCCACCTGCTACAATCATCTATGAAAGACACATAATATCTTGAGCCTGATATAGATGGCTCCTTACTTGGACCCCACACATCCGTGTGCACTAGATCCAAAGGATTTTGATACATATATCCTTTCTTATTGAAAGGTTGTCTATGAGCCTTGCCGAGTTGACAAGCTTCACACTTATAAATCATGTGTTGCCTTGTGATATTAGGCAAACCAAGTACACTTTGGTCCCTGCAAATCTGTTTGAGTGTCCTCTCACCAATGTGAGCAAGCCTTTTGTGCCATATCTCCAACTCTGTTAGAGTTTGAGATCCATAGCTAAACAAAGCTATGTTCTTTGTATCTTCCACTTCAAAAGTGAAAAGCCTTCCTGTCTTTTCTCCTTTGGCAATCCTTCGAAAGCCTTGCCTTGGGTCTTCAACATATGCTCCAAATCGATTGAATCTAACCTGCAATCCTTTTTCAACAATCTGTCCAACACTTATTAAATTTTTGGTAATTGTAGGGACATACAAGACTTTGCTTAAGAGGTTCATATTCCCATCTGATGTCTTCACATTACCTATCTTCTCCACTGAGTGCTTTGTGTCATCTCCTGTCTGCACTTCATGCTTGTTATGAGGATCTTCCAAATCAGAAAGTAAAGCCACATTTCCTGCTACATGGTTCGAGCATCCCGAATCAATGTAAAATATGTGATCATCATCCTTACCCTTCTTCGTTGATAGATTCATAATCAATAATGAATCTTCTTGACTTTGGTCCTCTGCATAGTTATTGTAATCTCTTCTTCCTCTATGGCCACTTTGATAGTTGTTGTTGTTGTTGTAATTGTTGTTGTAGTAGTTGTTGTTGTAGCCTCCATTGTACCTGCCTCTATTTGATCCATAGCCACCTCTATTGAATCCTCTTCCTCTTGAGTTCCTCGGGTTCCTGAAACATTCTTCAGTAGTATGGTTAGATAAGCCACATATGTTGCAAGGTTGAGATGATTGGAATCTCCCCCTGCCTTGCTTTCCACTTCTGCCTCTTCCTCTAGCTCGTCCTCTACCTGCAAAGTTTGCTTGGAAAGAGCTTCCTTCATCTTCATTCTTTCTATTCTTTGACTTGTCCTTGACCTTAGCTTTATCAGAATATAAGGCAGAAGTTTGATTACCTCTTGAGGACTCACCACCTTTGCTAATCTTTGCTTCATGAGTGAAGAGTTGGCCCATGAGTGTGTTGAGGTCGGGTACATGCATATCCATGTATAAATCCATGGCTGTTGTGAATGACTCCCACTTGTCGTCTGCTTTGATTCCATTCATGATTTGTCTTATGATTTGCTCCTCTTCAATTACCTCTCCAATGCTTCCAAGTTGGTCGGAAATCTCCTTCATCTTTGTGACATAATCAGTCACATTTTGCTTCGGGCTTTTCTTCATTGTTGTGAACTCCATCCACAATTGGTTCTTCCTTGCTCGAGTGTTGGAAGAGAAGAAAGAAGCAAGTGCATTCCAGGTTTCTCTTGATGTCTTGCATCCCTTGACATGAGGTAAAAGAAAATCAGAGATTGAGTTTAGAATATAGGACCTTGCAAGTGCATCCTTCGAACACCAATTCGAAAGTCCTTCCACTTCTTCATGTGATGGTTGCCCTTTGTTCCTCATGGTTGGCATTGCTTCATCTCCGGATATGAATCCATATAGATTCCTCCCTTGAAGGTAAGCCTCCATCCTTAGAGACCATGCCGGATAGTTGTTTCGATCCAATTTGTCAATTGTTGATGGAAATCCATCTCCCATGTTGCTTGACTATGCTCTGATACCACTGTGAAGAGAGATGGTGGATGCAATCCAAAGATGAGTAGGTGCCGCTACAACCAGCTTCACACCAGCCAACTGAGACTTCAGAGTTGATTAGTAGACCCTTTGAGCTTCCTAAATCCACCAAAATATCAGCCAAGTACTTTGGAACATGTATCCCAAAAGTTTAAGTCAAGACAGGCTAGTTGCGAAATGACTAGCTCCCAAAACTTGCTATTTTTGGACATACACCTGCTGGAAAAAATGAACAGTGCTCTCAACGTGGAAGGAATTAGAAAAATTCCTTTTGGGCATAGCAAATAGACTTAGCAAGCTTCCTATTCCAAGTTAAAACACTTCAAATGATGGACTAAGCACTGAGAACAAGTTTCATCAAGTTCTGGAACATTCCCACAATTCTCGGGGCTCTGCAGAGATAGACCAGTAAGCAGTAAAATGCAGATATCTCCAAAAGTATAAATCCAATGACCTTGAAAATTTATAGGTAGAAACTAGACAGTGAGAGATATCCAACGCACTTTAAAACACTGAAAAAGGTTCAGTAAAACTCGAGATATGACCTTCTGAAGTTACTGCTCTGAGTGAGTATAGCAGAGAACAAAACAGAGAGGTAGATGATAATAAATGTATAGATTCACATATGATTACAACCACATTGGCAATGAATCTTTGCACAATGGGAGTAGAATGATAGAGCTATGGAGTAAGCTCTTCAATCTCTACAAAATGACATGAAGTGGTCACATACAAGGCTTGCTAATCGCCTCTTCCTTCTTGCTCCTTTTATAGCAATTCTTGGAGGGAGTTTTGAATTCGAATTCGAATGGCTCCACCTAAAAGTGATCCCCAAAGTTAGGAGAGATTCCCTCAGCTCAAAAATTCGTGATTTTGGTAGTTGGAGCCACGAATTTGCTTTTACATCATGGATGAGGTAAGCCATCCTTTTACTTTTTTCTTTTTCCATTTACAAGAGATAAAATGTACTCTTTTACAAGAGGTGTTCACATGACTACTCATGTGACTTACAAATGAGGATAATATCAAGCATATCAAGCATGTAGGCTTGGGCAAAATGCACCAACAAACATGCTAGAAGCTTTGGGACTCTTGCTAGGAGTTAGGGTGTTGATGAGATAGTAGAATCGCATGAAGTCGGGTTTGGAAAGATTAGCACTAAAGTACACATCCAAACCAGCTTTTTGCCATGTTAGACAAAGCGCTTTTGCATACTATAACTTCTCAAAATCGTGAGTGAAGAAATGATACTTCCCCCACTTTCCATTGAATTCTATGTCTACCTCACAAAGGTAAGAGCCCTCACCTAATGATCAAGAAGTCTAATGATAGCACTGCATTTTGGTCAAATATCATCTAAAAGGGTATGGCTTGGAGTACCGTTTTATAGCCACTCGATATGCCCAAATAACATGATGTAGTTGTTTGTCCCAATCAGAGCATTTATAATTCACCAATTTTGTGAGAACATTATAGAGTATCTTCTTCGTGCTTTCGGATTGGCCATTGGCTTGTGGATGATATGGAGCAAACTTCTTGTGAACCACCATGAATTCTTGTAAAAAGTAATCAATGACCTCATTCAAGAAGTGGGTGACATGATCACTCACCAGTTCTATTGGTAAACCATATCTTGTAAATACATTCTCAAATAAGAACTTCATTGTGGTATGTGCATCGTTCTTTCTTTTTGCCTTCACTTCTACCCATTTAGTCAGATAATCAGTGGCCACAATGATGTATTCAGCATGTGAACCCTTAGCTCCCGACAAAGTCTATTCCCCACTTAGAGAATGCATGTCCACCCATCATAGGTTTCAAACGCATCTCATCTTTATGTATCGGGTACTGAGTTTGTTGAAAAATATCACATCTCTTCACATAGGTATGTACACCCAAGTTAAGTGTTGGCCACCAAAGACATGCAAATACTATAGCTTTGATCACACAATGGGGTCTTTCAAATGTCCTCCTACTACACCTTGGTGAGCAATCTCTAAGATCTTGAGGTATTCACTCTCATGGACACACAATCTGAGATATTCATCTCTTGCTCTAAGCTCTTTTTTCTAGCCAATGTCATCTCTTGAGGGAATGTTTTTGCCCTCAAAAAATTTACCAATGGTTCACTCCAATCTAGTACTAGAGACACTTGATATAGCGTAGCATGTTCCATAGGTTGTCTAATACAATAGACTGGGCATTCCTTGCATAATTTATGGACATATGCCTCCATTGTTAGCCAATATACCACTAACATTTTCAGATTCTATAGGGTTTGCTGCTTAGAGTGATGTTTCCACAGTGCACCTACATGTGCTATTTGCAACCATTTTGCATGCTTGTCTTCATCTACACAACAAGCTAGTATGCCCTTGTTGGTGTGCTTATACATACTTCCTGCCATTATGAGATATTTGTGCTTATACATACTTCCTGCCATTATGTGATATTTTTGGGACCTCACTACTTCTTTGTCCTTGGCTTTAAGTACAAGATGTTTATGTCCAAAGGTGGGAATCGGCACTATAGTTTTGGCCCATTCGACACTACTTCTAGATTGAACAAGTAAGCATCAGAAAGGTCATCTGATACTCCTTGAGGAGACTCTCCTGAAGTTATTCTAGAACTCCACCATAAGGTGAGTCCTACCTTTCCTAACCACTACTTCAAATTCATATTCCATTAGTAAGAGGAACCATCTTACTAATCTACCTCTATTGCAAGGTTTGTTCACTAGATAGAGTAATGCTTGATGGTCTGTAAAAAATTTAAACTTATTTGCAAGCAAATAAGGTCTAAACTTTTTGACCGCATACACCATGCCTAATCCTTCTCTTTCGATAGTGGTATAATTTTTTTGAGCCGCATTCAATGGTCTACTGGCATAAGCAATGGGAAGATTCACATTACCTTCACTAGTAGGTTGTGCTAGTACACACCCAATAGCGTAATTCGATGCATCCACATGAACATAGAATGGCTTGTTCCAATCTGGTGTAGTTAAGATTGGTGTTGAACAGAGTCTTTGCTTAAGCTCATCAAAGGAGTTTTCACACCGTCCATCCACTCAAAGTTGGTCAAAAGGGAGTACAGAGGCTTTGCAGTAATCAGATACATATGAATGAATCTGCAATGCCCCATGAAATCTTGTACTTCCTTGAACTTCTTTGGCCTATATAGCTCTGCAATAGCTCTAACATTCTCCTCGTCCGTGGATATTCTATTATTTGACACTATGTGTCCTAGAATCTTTCCTTGCTTGACCATAAAAACACACTTTTTTGGATTCAAGCAAACCTGATATTCTCTACATTTGTCAAATATTTGTTTGAGCTCAATTATATGTGTTTGTATAATGTTGGAATGAGTGCATAGGCCATCAACATAGACTTCCAAGTTTCTATGCAAGAACTCTTTAAAGGCATGACACATTAGCCTTTTAGAAGGTAGATGGTGCATTAGTGAGCCTAAATGAAATTCCTCAAAAACCAAATATGCCCCAATTTTGTGGAAAAAAATGTCTTATGCTTGTCTTCTGGGGTGATGGCCACTTGATTGTAGACACAAAATTCATCAAGGAAGCTATATACTTCCTTTCCTTCCACACTTTCTAATAGATGCTCAATGATCCAAAGCAGATAACTATCTCTAATAGTGGCTACATTAACCTTCTTCAAGTTAATGCACATGCATAGCTTTCCATTCTTTTTGGGCACCACAACAATAGGGGACACCCATTTAGTGTGCTCAATTTCAAAGATGAATCTAGTTTCTACCAATCGATCTATCTCTTCCTTGATCTTGGGAGCATAATTATCATTATATCTGTATGGCTTTTGTTTAGAGGGTTTGGCTTCTGAAGTCATGGGGATGTTATGTGAGCATATGTCAGGGTCTACACCTTTTAGGTCCTTGTAAGTCCATGCGAACACATCTCTGTATTCTCTCAACAGTTCAATCAACTCCTTTTGTTGTTCTTCTGTCAGGTCATGTCCTATGAACATGCATTGTTCTTCACTTTCCTCTATGGTCACAATAATTTTCTTTGTGGTTTCTTTGTTTTCATAGGCCACTCATATGAGTTCTTCTCATTTAGGCATTCGGATCATGACTTTTCTATATTAATCTTGTACTTCTTAAAGTTTTCAAGAACCTCGAATAGAGATTCTTCCTCCTCTGTGGGATTTCTCTCTTCTTCCTTTTCTTGCCTTCAGTCTTTGTGGTTACTTGTGTGGCTAACCTCACATCATTTGTAAGTTCTTCTCGTCCTTGAGTGTGAACCTCCACTACGTATATGTATTCTTCCTTTGATGCAAAAAAATGATCCATAATAATTGATTCTAAATCTGAGTCACTTGATTATTCAATTTTTTCCATACTAGGCTCACACTCTTCTATAACAGAATTGCACATGATTGGTTCTATAATGAAAACTGAAATGTCATAGCCATCTTCATCACAGTGTGGTGCCCATTGTTCTTCATTGATAGCTATGTCCATTGTGGCTAGGATTCTGCCCAACAATGGGGTTCAAACTCTTCGTTTGGAAATACTACAGGTGCATAGGCTAGGCCTCGAATTGATGTATGAGTTTCCTTTGCACCTACCTCTCTAGCATTTTCTCATTTCTCTTCTTCTTCTGCAACTTTGCACATCCATAGGTGAGTGCCTTCATGCATCCATGAGGATTGAGATCCTATGGAATGCACTGACTCTATGTCATCTGGGGCTCTATGGATGGGATTCCATTGAATAAGGGGCACATCTTTATGAGAGTAGTCCTTGAGATTGACTTAAGTTGTAACAGTAAATGTTGCAAATACAAAGAATTGGTTCCCCAATCCTATCCTACTTCCAACTGTCTCATGAATGGTCTTCCCAAAATCATCTCATAGGCCTAGTTTTTGCTAAAGTCACATACGTCAAAAGTATGCTCAAACTCTACACCACAAGTAGTGAGAGTTATCCCTTCTAACATTCCTAAAGGTTCTATGTGACCATCGACCATCTATAATTTCATTCTCGTTGGCATGAGTGTTGGCTTGCCCCAGCGCTTCCATAGGAACTCTTGTGCCTGAGTCCAAGATAGCGTTGGTTGTGTAACCTTGATTAGTGATAGGGAGATAGTTGTTTTCTTCTTCTCCTTCACTCATGTGTCCTATATTATCCAAGGGTATCTTTGGCACTATTCCATAAGATCCTACTTGGGAATGAGATTTAGCGACTTCTGGCACTTGATTCGCTATGTGTTTCCACAATTCTGGCTTAACCTTGAGTAGCTCCTCGAAAGTGAGATTGCACTACACTTTAGTGTTCTTTAATACTTCTATACTTCTAGGAAAAATTGAGTCTTCGTTTCTTACCATGACTATGGGTGCTCTCATACAGGTGGACTTTACTTCCCATGGACCTATGAAATGGGGCAATTTTTGTATGGAGTTAGAATCAAAGTCTAACTGGTCACTCGACTCGACATCTTCTTGTTCTCCATGTATAGAAGCAATATCTTGTGGGAATTGATCATGTAAGTCATCCACAAGCTCAATGGGAGGAGGATTTAAACTTTCCTTTGCCCATTTCTCTTCCTGAATTTCTCTTAGAAATTCTTGTGAGTATTGATTTACAGAAGTTGAGGTTCTTGACTCGATGGAGTTGCGAACGTACGCATCCTTGGGAGGAAGGCATATCCTTTTACTTCTGGTGTTACTCACATGTGATGTAGCTTGCTTTCTTGAGTCAACTATAATCTGTTCCAATCTTTCTAATAATCCGTCAAAGTGCAACTGTGTTTTGGTTGAGTTGGTACAATTGAATAAATGACTGGCCTCAAACATAGTTTGATCCAATTCTACCATCTTTGCATAGAGCTTTGTTCTTTCAATTTCTCGGTTGGCCCTGGGGTAACACTTTTCATGTTCTATCACATTTGGCCCTTCTTGGTTTCTCGCCTGATATGCTTTTAGCATCATTTCTAAGTCCTCAAGAGTGGGATCCGCTAAGACTGATCCTACTCTAGGTGTTGGTGGGGTTATATGAGGGAGATTAGAAGGTGGTGGATTAGAAGGATATTGGGATGGTGGTGTTGGTGATGTGTGAGAGTGCATTTGAGATGTGAGTTCAACTATCTTTGCCTTTGTTTCTCTTAAGCTTTCCTCAAGTTTGCTCATCTTCTTTGACCATTGTCTTTTCATTCATTCACGACAATCATTCCAGGCCCTTTTCCTTTTCTTCGTTAGACTCTTAGTCTCACTAAACTTTGAATTTTTTTCTTGACCTAAGCCTTGTCTTTGTTGTAATGCCTGAGCAATAGTGACCACTTGCACTAGGGCAATGGAAGTCACACTTCCAGTAAAATGAACTACTAACCCAATGACATTGATAGGAGTTATCTTTGGTAAATTGCTTGGGTTCTTAGGACAATCCCATAAGAGGTGATCCTTCCCACAATCTTGACAAAAACCTTGAATTGCCACCGATTGGGGTTGCATAGGTGCTGGTATAAGGCAATCATGAATGAAGTGATCTCCTAGGCATCTGTAACATGGTCCTCTTGGAGTTGGGGATATGATCTATCTAGGTTGGGGCCTAGGGTTAGGATTTGCATACATGACATTACAATATTCTGGCTCCCAACTAGGTTCCCTAGGGTCTTCGTAAGATTAAGTCTCATTATGCTCTGATGACTACATATAGTAGGTCAGTGGACTATCCATTTGAGCCAAGTAAAAACTCTGATTGTTCAAATCAGTTTTTGAGATCAATGGTGATGTTGGGACTAAGGCTTTATTCAAATTTTCTTCAGTGGCTGCATACTTCATTGGGATCATGTTGGCTGGAGGTGGAGGTTGTTGTACTAGCACTAGTTGAGGTCTTTGCTGTGCTTGATAGGGTGGCTGATAGGGTTTTTAGGGCCTACCATACTACTATGGTAGATACTAGTTTTGGTATCTCCCTTCTTGTGGATATGGTTGTGGATAATTTTGCCTAACCATTTTCTTTTTATATCGGCAATCTTGTGTGGTGTTGTTAGTATACCTCCTTTCTATGGTGTAGTATTTGCTGTTAGGGTTCACTTGGGGTTGAGCCATGATTAGGCACACATTAGCCATATGATCTCCTCCACAAGTATAGCATTGTTTCACTGGGGCAAATCTAGGTGTATGCTTACCAATTCATCAATAGGAGTAGAGGGTTTGGATATGAGGCTAGTGGAACTATCTGAATCTTTCTAAATCTTAGAGAGCTCTAGTTCCTCACCTACGTTGTTCTCAATATCTATGCACATGCATACACATTGCTATAGTTCTCAGTTCCTTTAGATACACATAGGATCTCAATTTAGCACTCAATAGGCCATCTAGGAGCAATGCCACTTGTTTGGCTAGTGAGGGTAGCTCTGAAATGTTGGTGAAACTAGTCCCAAGCCTACATACTTGATCACCTCACATAAGCTTGATGTATTGGCATAGTACTTGGAAGGCTTCATATGTTCAACCTCTTGTAACTTTGCTTCTTAATTACTTTTGTAAAAGTGAAATATACTCACGAGGAGTTGGGAAGCACAAAATCTCATATCATTTGGTAGTTGCGTCAAGAGAGAATCAGTCCTACACTTAGTATTCACTTTTAGGTAGAGATTTGAATTTGAATTCAAATCCTTTTGGCTCCAACCAAAACTATAAATAGAGAACATGAAAGGCCACGTGTATCTCAAGATTTAGAGATCACTCTGATGTACTTCCATTCAGAAGAAGAGCTCACCTCATAGCTCACTCACTTCTCACTCACTGATCAATGATTGATTGCCAATGGCACTGTACTTTTACATGATTTAATACATATATGATCATTACTTCTTATTCTCATTTCTCTATCATAACTCCATCAAAACAGTGAACTTGTCATAGCTTGTTCTCACTGTATAGTTGATTATTTACTATGATTTAAAGCATGAAAGACCCAGCACACTGTCTATTGTAATCCTACAAAGTTTCATTATCAATGCCTCTCTCGACCGTGAGATATTAATCAATCTTTGCTCACTGGCCTATGACTGGCAAGACCCATAAATGTCGGGATGCTTGGTTGATTTGCTAAACATATTTCTCTGCATATAGTCCATGATTTTTTATGATATCACTCATGTTTGGTAGCTTGTTAAGCTAATTAGAGTTCCCCAAAAGTAATTTAATCAATTGTTGTTGTACTCAGAGAATGGTTCAAAACATTGAGCAAGTCTGTGGACCAAAATAGCAAGTTTTTGGACCTTGCATTATATTCCTACCTATCTGTTTTGACCTATCATTAGTGGATCATCTTCCAAGCAACATATGTGATTATTTAGCTAAAGAGGCCCAGAAAAATTTGCAGCCATCACTTGCAGTAGATGTGAAGCAGGTTTTAGCTACACCAATTCATCTCTTATGAATATCCACCATCTCCTCCAATAATGGTATCAGAGCAAGCACAATCAAGATGGGAGATGGATTTCCATCCTTCATTGACAAATTGGACAGGAACAACTAGGCAACATGGTCACTAAGAATGCAAGCATACCTTCAAGGGAGAAGCTTATATGGATACATCTTAGGGGATGAAGACATGCGACTTTTTAGGAGCAAGCATCAACCAACAAGGGAAGAGCAAGAAAGGTTGACCACATGGTGTGCAAAGGATTCTCTTGCTAGGTCCTACTTACTAAACTCAATCTCTGATTTCTTGTTGCCACATGTTAGAAATTGCAAGACCTCCCAAGAGAATTGGGAAGTGCTTTCATCATATTTCTCCTCAAACAGTTGTGGAGGGAGTTCACAACCCTCAAGAAACAACCAAAGCAAGGAGTAGCTGATTATGTAACCAAAATGAAAGATGTAGTTAAGAAACTTGCAAGCATTGGAGAAGAGATAGAGGAAAAGCACATTGTGAGGCATATCATCAATGGAATAAAAGTTGATGACAAGTGGGAGTCCTTCACCACAACAATGGACCTCTACATGAATCAACTTACATGAATAAAAGTTGATGATCTCAACACCTTGATGGGGCAACTCTTCACCCATGAGACAAAGCTCAACAGAAATGGTGACAACTCAAGAGGTAACCAATCTTCTACCCTTTATACAGATAAGATTAAAGCTAAGAATAAAGGTAAAAGTAAGAAACAGGAAGAAGAGGCTAGTACCTCTCAAGCTAATTATGCAGGAAGAGGAAGAGGTGCTAAAGGAAGGGGCAAAGGAGGAAAGCAACACAGGGGGAGACCCTACAACAATTCACCATGAAACATTTTTGGTCTCAACAATAACACTACAAAAGAATGCTACAAAAATACAAGAAACCAAAGGGGAAGAGGCTTCCATAGAGGAAGCTATGGACAATCTGGAGGCAGATACAACAATGGTGGAGTCAACTACAACCATAACTACAATCAAGGCTACAACAACAATTATCAAGGAGGATTTAGAGGAAGAAGGGACTTCAACAACTATGTTGAAGATCAAGAAGACTCTCTACTTATAATGAATATGACATCCAAGCAAGGTAAGGTGATGAGCATCTTTTTTACATTGATTCAGGTTGCTCCAATCATGTGGTAGGAAATGCAGCTCTATTATCTGATCTTGAAGAACCCAAGGGGAAGCATGAAGTACGAAGAGGTGATGACACTAAACATTGAGTCAAGCAGAATGTCAAAACTTCTGATGGTAGTATGAACCTTTTGAGCAAAGTTCTGTATGTACCTACTATAACCAAAAACCTTATTAGTGTTTGGCAGATTGTAGAGAAAGGTCTACAAGTCAGGTTCAATAAGCATGGAGCATATGTGAAAGACCCCCAACAAGGATTCAAAAGGATTGCCAAAGGTGAGAAGTTAGGTAGATTGTTTACATTTGAGATTGAAGACACAAGGAACATAGCACTATTCAGCTATAGAGAAACCGTATCTGAGTTGGAAATATGGCACAAAAGGCTAGGGCACATAGGAGAAAGAGCTCTAAGGCAAATTTGGAGGGATCAAAGTGTGCTTGGCATTCCCAATGTGACCAAGCAACACATGATATAGAAATGTGGAGCTTGCCAATTTGGCAAAGTCACAGGCAAACATTCAACAAGAAAGGATACATCCATGAAGAGTATTTGGAGCTTGTACACACTAATGTGTGGGGTCCTAGCAGAGATCCATCCATCTTAGGTTCAAGGTACAATGTGTCATTTATTGATTATTACAGTAGGTGGACAATTCTCTATTTCATGAAGCATAAGGATGAGGTCTTTACATGTTTTAAGAAGTATTTGGCACTAGTTGAAAACCAAACAAGAAGGAGCTTGAAGAGAATGGAGGTGGTGAGTATTTTTCACATGAATTTGATCTATTTCTAGAGGACAAAGGCATAGAGAGGGAAGTAACAACCAGGCATACTCTTGAATTGAATGGAGTGGCAGAGAGAAGGAACAGGTTAGTTGTTGAAGCAGCTAGGTCTATGTTAAATGAGAAAAAATTGCCTACTTATTTATGGGTAGAGGCTGTATCCACAGCTTCCTACTTGGTCAATAGGCATCCATCCAAATCATTGGATTCACCTAGAAAAATATTTCATCGAGAATTTAGGTCCATTAATTTAGGAATACTGATCACATGGTATGACACCATATGAAGCATGGAATGGAAGGAGACCCTCATTGGATCATTGCAAAATATGTGGATGCATTGCCTATGCACACATCCCATCACAAATTTAGAGGGAAGCTTGACCCTAAGGCTGAGAAATGTATATTTATTGTGTATGATCAGAATCAAAAGGGATATAGAATATACAATCCCACTAACTATTGGTGCATGAAAACCATTAATTGATGTTTTAGACAAAGGTTTGAAGTCAAAGGATGAAGCAAAGACAAATACATGAAGCTTGAAGTTAGTGCATGATCAGAGAATGAAGTCTTGTATATATATGTACACTAGACTTGTAATTAACTCACTTATACCTTTGTTATGGTTAAGAGTTAGGACATATATGTCTATATATACAAGTAAAAAGTCGAGTCATGTATGAGAGATGATGAATGAAAAGTTGGAAGAGTCATTAGACACTTTAGAAGTGAAGAGAATATTTCTCATGAAACAGATGTAATGTTTTCTTGAATAGAAGAAAACGTTGTGCCCGATATTTTGCTAGGTGCTTCTTCTTGTTTATTCTTTTGTAAAATGCTACAATTCTAAGTCTATAGTTGAGTGTCCTGTGTACAAATTTTCAGATCCTAATTGTGATTAGGATGAGAGAATCGAGAGTAGGAAAATTTACATGTGTAAATGTGAAGAAGAGAAGACTACAGTAAGCGCAAATTCGATGATAATGTTTTGGTCAGTTCTCCTTCCACAGTGTAAAGTTTTGAGTAGGTGAGCACTCATTCTTTAATTTGGAAGGTAAAATAACTATGGCTAAAAGCATTTGAATAAATGGCTTCTAGATTAAGAGAACTATGCATTAGAAGTTGTAGGTGTCAAAGTCGACTGTAGAGAAGTACAATTTTAGACATAGGTGAATTTTTTGGAGTAAATCTCAAGATTTACTGAACCTTTTGAGAAGTTTTATTTTGGAGAGGGTGTGCAAACTTTAGGATTTACACATTGTGTGAGTCAATGAATGAGTTAAGTGTAGCAAAATTTTCTGTGTAATGACTTTTTTCACAGTTAGATAAAATCTTGTTGATTTGACATTGGTCTTCCAAAATTGGTTAAGGTTTTGAGCTATTCTTGATATAGAGGTGCTCTAGAATCAAGGATAACTTGTTCCTTTGCAGATAAAGACTCTCCATCAGTGGTATCACAGCAGGAATCATCAAAATTGAAGAAAGGAGGACCCTGAATGTTGCAGCTATACATAAATCAACCTTTGAATAATCAAAAGGTGAAAGTTTGAAGTGAAAGCTAGAGAAGGAGGCTTGAAGCTATCAAGAAGATCAAAAGGAACTTCATTCGAAGTAAAGGTACATCTATCATTCACAAAGCTTGAAGAATTTAATACAGAGGTGAAGAAAGGATGGGAGATTCTCTTTAGATAGAGAAATTGGATAGAGAAAACTATCCAGCTTGGTCAATGAGGATGAAAGCTTATCTCATGAGCAAAGACCTGATAGGTTATATCACAAGTGAAGAAGAAAAACTAGAATTCAGAGATCCTTGTGTTCCAACTTGGGATGAACTCATAGATTTGAAGACATGGATGAAGAAGTATGCTCAAGCTAGGTGCATAATCTACATGCAAGTCAATAACTACTTGCTACCTCATATTAGAGGACTTGAAAGTGCAAGTGATATATGGAATGCTTTGGAAGATCATTTCCAAAACAATACAAAGTCAAGAAAGGCATCTTTATGTGCAGAGTTTACCACATTCAAAAATCCATTTCAAATGATGTAACAAGGATGAAGGACATTGCAGATGTATTAGGAGCAGTTGATGAAGATATTGAAGAGGACAAATTGGTAAGGCAAATCCTCACAGGTTTGAGAGGAGATGAGAAATGGAAGCCATTCATTTTGTCTACTAAATTTTCACTAGATCATTTCACTCTTGATTTGAAACAATTGCTAGGACATATGCTAACCTTTGAGCAGGATGTCAAAGGTGATGTTGATAAGAGTACAAGTCAAGAAATGTATTCAAAGGACAAGAAGAAGTTTAACAAAGGCAAGCAACAATTGAATGAAGAAGAAGGTACAATTAGCAAAGCTAACTTCCTAAGAGGAAGAGGTGGTGGCAAAGGAAGAGGTAGAGGCAGAAGCAATAAAGATGGAGTCAAAGCTTGCTAGATTTGTGGTGAGACAAATCATTTAGCTCATGAATGTTGGCATAATAATCAAAATGGTGGAGGATATAATCAGAACTTTAATACAAGAGGAAGAGGTAATAGAAATCAGAGAGGTAATTTTAGAGGTAGAGGTAGTAGAGGTTTGTTTGGAAGAAATGCAGGTAGAGGCTTTCAAAGTCAATCCTACAATAATACCTACTACAACTATGCTTCATATCAGAAGGAGGATTCAACCTTAATTATAAATGCAACTTGTGAAAGACAAAGTGAAGATCAGAGAGTCTTCTACATAGACTCAGGGTGCAACAATCACGTGAGTGGTAACATTGCTTTGATGATTCATTTGGAGAATAAATTAAGTAATCATGTGGTTCAAACAGGTGATAACACAAAGCATAATGTGAAGTCCATTGGATCAGTAAAGGCCAAGGATGGAAGCACTCTTTTGAGTAAGGTTTTGTATGTTCCTACAATGCCAAAGAATCTCATAAGTGTAGGGAAAATTGTAGAGAAAGGTTATGAAGTAAGGTTTACTATATCAAAGTCTGGTTGGTAATTTAATCTATGCTACATTAACTAGGCCTGATTTGTCATATGCAGTTGGAGTGTTGTCTCAATTCATGCATTGTCCTAGGAAAGAACATTGGATTGCAAGACAAAGGGTGTTAAAATACATTAAGGGTAGAGTCAAGGAAGGTTTGTATTATGGTTTCACATCAGATACAAACATCAAGATATATAGTGATACAGATTGGGCAGGTAATCTTGATGATAGGAGATCAACCTATGGGTATCTATGTTATGTGGGAGATAAGCTAATCTCTTGGTGTTCTAAGAAGCAACACCTAGTTGCTTTGTCATCTACAGGAGATTATAAAGGAATGGTTGAAGCTGCAAAGGAGGTATGATATGGTTGAAGACTCTCATGAAGAGTTTTGATATCATTCAAACTACACCCACTATTCATGGAGATAATATGAGTTCATTGTATCTAGCTACTAACCATGTTTTTCATGCCATGACTAAACACATTGAGATTTAGTATCACTTCTTGAGAGAGAAGGTGATTGATAAGGAGATTGAAGTCATATGTACTTCAACAAAAGATTAGATTGCAGACATGTTAACCAAAAGCTTGAATGGACCAAAGCTACAAAGATTCAAAGACATGATAGGTATAAAGAAGATGGAGAAAACCCCAATTGATGATTGAGGGGGAGCTATTGGTGCATGACAACCTTCAATTAATGTTTTGGACAAAGTTTTGAAGTCAAAGGATGAAGCAAAGACAAATATATGAAGCTTGAAGTTAGGGCATGATGAGAGAATGAATTCTTCTATATATATGTAAACTAGACTTGTAATTAACTCACTTATACCTTTGTTATGGTTAAGAGTTAGGACATATATGTCTATATATACAAGTAAAATGTCGGGGCATGTATGAGAGATGATGAATGTCAAGTTGTAAGAGTCATTAGACACTTTAGAAGTGAAGAGAATATCTCTCATCAAACAGATGTAATGTTTTCGTGAATACAAGAAAAAGTTGCACCCGATATTTTGCTTAGTGCTCCTTCTATGTTTATTCTTTTATGAAATGCTTTTGTACAAGTCTAAGTCTACAGTTGAGCGACCTTTGTACAAATTTTCAGATCCTAATTGTGATCAGGCTGAGAGAATTGAGAGTAGGAACATTTACATGTGTAAATGCGGAGAAGAGAAGACTATAGCAGGTGCAAATTTGATGATAATAGGTTGGTGAGTTCTCCTTTCACAATGTAAAGTTTTGAGTAATTGAGCACTCATTCTTTAAGTTTGAAGATAAGCTACCTATGGCTAGAAGCATTTGAATAAATGGGTTCTAGATTAAGAGAACTATGCATTAGAAGTTGCAGGTGTCAAAGTCGATTGTAGAGAAGTACATTTTTAGACATAGGTGGGTTGTTTGGAGAAAATCTCAAGATTTACTAAACCTTTTGAGATGTTTTAAATTGGGGAAGGTGCGGAACCTTTAGCCAACACCGTCTACAAAGTTTCATTAGCAAATTTACACATTTTGCTAGACAGTCAATGAGTTAAGTATAATAGCCTTTTTTGTGTAATGACTTTCTTCACAGTTAGATAAAATCTTGATGATATGACATTGGTCTTCCAAAATTGGTTAAGGTTTTGAGTTATTCTTGATATATACGTGCTCTAACATCAAGGATAACTTGTTCTTTCGGATATTAACACTCTCCATCACTAACAAGGCATTCATAGTTAGTAGGGATGCAGTATTTGATGAGAATAATTCATGGTTTGAAGATGATTGTACGAAAGTGAACTTATCATATGATTTGGAAAACGATTTTGCAACCCTCACTCAAGAAGATCAACACTTAGCAAAAGACATCAACTTAGAGGATGAAGAGCATATTGATGTCAAAGCTTGGAAGTCTAGAGGAAAGTCCAAATTCAAGCAAGTAGAAGATCTACCGGAGTCTTCCAATCAAGCTTTAAGGGGATCACAACGAGAAAGTAAGAAGCCCATAAGATATGGATATGATACATCTTTAGTCACAAAACACTCTATGTACATCACCAAAGTCTCTATGGCAAAAGAGCCTTGTTCATTTGAAGAGGCTAGGAAGAAGAAAGAGTGGAGAGAAGCCATGTAGGAAGAAGTGGAAGCATTGCGGGAAAACCACACTTGCGATCTAGTTTCCAAGAAGCTACATATGAAGGTAATTGGTTCAAGGTGGATATACAAAATTAAAAAGAACTTTGATGGTTCTATAAACAAGTACAAGGCAAATTTTGTGGCAAAGGGATTTGCCCAAACACATGGAGTAGACTATGAAGAAACCTTTTCACCTGTGGCAAAAATGCCTACAATCAGGGTATTGGTAAGTCTTGCTACTTCCAAAAATTGGAATTTATATCAGTTAGATGTCAAGAATGCATTCTTAAATGATTGGATATCAGAAGCGGTGTATATGGCACAACCACCAGATTTTGAAGATGAAGAAAAAGCAGGTTATGTATGAAAGCTTAGAAAAGCACTCTATGGTCTCAAGCAAGCTCTTAGAGCTTGGAACCAAAGGCTTCTTAACTATTTGTAGGACCGAGGCTTTTTAGCAAGCAAGGCAGACTCTTCTTTATTTGTTAAGAAGAACAAATCGGAAGTCATCTACTTATGTGTCTATGTAGATGATATCATAATTAGGGAATGATTCTGATGGTATCAAGCAAGTAAAGGCTCAATTAATGAAGGAATTCAAAATCACTGATCTAGGGTTATTGACCTACTTCCTTGGCTTAGAACTTGTGTATACAGATTCAAGTATATTCATCACACAAAGAAAGTACATACATGATATGTTGATAAATTTTAAGATGGAGAACACTAAATTTGCAAGTATTCCTATGGAGATCAACCATAAGCTAAGTTCACATGAAGGTGAACTACTTGAAGATGTTACAAGTTCTCAACAACTTGAGGGTAGTCTTAATTATGCCACTTTTGAAAGAACTTGGAGAAGCTTGTAGGAGGTAGAAAAATGCGTTTCGAAGCGATGAAGTTTGGTCAAGCCAACCGGAACAAGACCAGCCCTTGAGCTTATGGAGACTCAAATAGACCTTATAGGCATGTGATAAGTGCAAAGAAACACACTATGTACTTTGGAGCATCAAGGAGAATGAGTCGAGACAAAATAGATTGGTTCGCGGGTCGACTAGCTCAAAAACTTACTATCTATGGAAGAGACAATGAACTTCAAATGCCCATAGCGACCACCATGATTACAATTGGAAAAAATACTTTTATGGGAGTGATAGAAATAGGGTTGAGTGTATGGAATGCACAAAAGTATAAGGAATAAGCAAAATATGTTATAGGAATGAATGCGACATTCACCGGTGGTACTTCCTATTTTTCAGGAATACGTAGAGATTGACCCGGAGGCAGAAAAACTCAGATTTCTCCCAATCTACTGAACCAAATGCTATGCAAATTTATAGGCATAAACTCGACAATTATAACTTTCCAATGAGTCATCTTGCACTCAATTTGGAGCTCTGGAGAGAGAGAATCAGCCTCTGCAAGATTACTGTTGGTGAAGAAGATGATGCAAAGAATTGGAGCAAGACAATGATGGTCACAAGTGTATGTATATTGCTTCCATGTAATGTACAAGTGATTTTTCAAGTCTTTATATAGACTCTAGGAGTGTTCCACGACTTTTACAAGTTGAATTTGAATTCAAATGAAGGTGGGAATGGTTGTTGGAGGGAATCAATTCACTTTCCTATAATCTAGGAAAAGGATCTACTTTTAGGTGATTGATTTCTTGATTGAATGCAACTTCAACCACCACAAATTCGTGGGATTTGGGCTCTATCTTTATACCTTTACATGCGTAAAGCTCAAGGCTTTTACAATGGTAAATGAGCCATCAAAAATCTCTCAAAAAAATAAAATAAATGAGCATATGAAAAAGAACTCTGCAACGGATATTCTTACGACGCGATACCCTTTGATGTAGATCAAATCCACCTCAAGCATAGTGTAAGCTTGATGTTCCAACAGCTCCCCCTCAAGATAAATTATGCTTGAGTCTTCATTCTCTGATAGGTTGAATACTTGCCATAGCTTTGAATCTACAAAGCTTTACTCCATCAAGTGCCTTCGTCATCATATCTGCTACTTGCTTTTCAGTAGGAACAAAAGAAATGTCGATCTCCTTTGCCATGAGCTTCTCCCTGATGAAGTGGTAATGGACTTCTATGTGATTGGTTCTCGCATGGAAAATAGGATTTGCCGCTAGATGCATGGAACTTACATTATCTCCAAATATGTGAGGTTTGGAACTCACAAGTCCCAAATCTGTATACAATGCTTTTGACCATATTGCCTCTTGAGTTGTTATGGTCAAGCCTCTGTACTCTGCTTCAGTTGAAGATAAAGCAACTGTTGGTTGCTTCTTGGAACTCCATGACACTAGCTTCGAACCTGCAAATGCTAAGTAACCAGATGTACTTTTTCTATCATCCTTAGCTCCTGCCCAATCTGCATCTAATAGATTTTGACATCCAAATCTGAAGAGTAAGGATAGAATATACCTTCGTTGATTGTACCTTTGAGATACTTAAGTACTCTCTTAGCCGCATCCATCTGTGGTCTTCTCGGTGAGTGCATAAACTGACTAAGCACTCCCACACTATATGAGATGTCTGCCCTTGTATCAGTAGTATATATCAAGCTACCTACCAAGCTTTGATACTCTTTAATGTCTTCAATTTTCTCACCTTCATAAACACTAAGTTTATGATTCATCTCCAAAGGTGTACCTACAGGTTTAGTGTTCTCCATTTTGAACTTGAGAAGAAGATCCTGAATGTATCTTCTCTGAGTCAAATACATTCCTTCATCTGTGTATATCAAATGCATACCTAGGAAATATGTGAGCTCACCTAGGTCACTGATTTTGAACTCCTCTTGCATGTGTTTCTTGATCCTTTAAATTCCATTTAGATCATCACCTGTCACAATAATATCATCTACATATACACATAGATAGATAACCTCATTGTGATCCCTTTTGATGAATAGAGAAGGATCTGAGCTGCTAGCTTTGAACCCTTGATCTTGAAGATATGTAACCAACCTGTAATTCCAAGCTCTTGGAGCTTGTTTCAATCCATACAATGCTTTCTTAAGTCTGCAAACATAAGATGGATGATTAGGGTTTTCAAAACCTGGTGGTTGTGACATGTATACCTCTTCACTTATCCAACCATTTAAGAATGCATTTTTCACATCAAGTTGGAGGAGTCTCCAATTCCTTGCAGCAGCTACACTTATCAATGTCCTGATTGTAGTCATCTTTGCAACCGGTGAGAATGTTTCCTCATAGTCTATACCATGAGTTTGTGAGCATCCTTTGGCAACTAATCTTGCCTTGTACCTACAAACTGATCCATCTGAGTTTCTTTTAACTTTATATACCCATCTGCAACCAATTACCTTTTGATTCGGCGACATTGCAACCAAATCCCAAGTGTCCATCTCTTTCAATGCATCTATCTCTTCTTTCATGGCCTTTTCCCAATTAGGGTTTCCCTTTACCTCTTCATAGGTTGAGGGTTCCTCTTAAATAGAGTCTTTTGCCAAGTAGATTGAATGCTTCGTAACAAATGTGGAATCATATCCATACCTTTTTGGTTGTTTCTTCTCTCTTGCTAATCTTCTAGGTGCTTGTTTGGAGCATTCTCCAATCTCTTGCATCTTTGCTTTGCCTCTTGACTTCCATAGCTTGTAGTCCTTTTCCCTTTCATCTTGGTCATCGTCTGTATCACTTCTTGGATCCTGGACCTGTGTATCATGCTTGCTTCCCAATTGATGAGAGTTAGAATCAAGATCATATGGTAGTGTTACCTTTTGCTTGTCTTCATCATACCAAGACCTGTGTCCTTCAAACACAACATCTCTACTTGTAGTGAATTGCTTGGTTGAAGGATTGAAGAACCTGTAACCCATCTGAGTTGAATCATATCCAATAAACACTACCTTTGTTTCCCTTTCATCTAGCTTACCTCTTATTTGTGATGGTACATGAACATAAGCTAAACAACCAAAAACCTTGCAATGTCCAAGACTAGTTTTTCTTCCATGCCATGCTTCATAAGGAGTCATACCTTGAAGTGATTTGGATGGTAGTCGATTGACAAGGTACACAACAGTTGAAATAGCTTCTGCCCATAGATAATGTGACAACTTCTTCTCTTCAAGCATTGTTCGGGCTGATCCAACCAATGTCTTGTTTCTCCTCTCTACAATTCCATTTAGTTGAGGAGAGTACCTAGTAGTCACTTCCCTTTTGATACCTTTGTTCTGCAAGAACTCATCAAACTCTTTGGAGAAGTATTCTTCCCCTCCATCAGATCTGAGCTTCTTTAGTGATCTACCTATATGATTCGCCACATGTGCAAGATACTTCTTGAAGCAATCAAACACTTCATTCTTACTCTTGATAAAGTATAGAACAGTCCATCTACTATGGTCGTCAATAAATGAGACATAATACCTTGATCCTGCCAATGAAGGTTCTTGACTTGGTCCCCATATATCTGTATGTACTAAGTCCAATAAGTTGTTGTGGATGTAGCCTTTGTGGTTGAATCGTTGTCTTTGTGCCTTCCCAATCTGACATGCATCACACCTGTTGATCATGTGTTGCTTTGATATGTTCGGTAGTCCTAGAACACTTTGATCCCTACATATATCCTTCAAGGTTCTTTCATTCACATGAGCAAGTCTCTTATGCCACACTTCAAGCTCACTTAGGGTTTGAGACCCAAAGTTGAATAGAGCTATGTTCTTGGTTTCTCCTACTTCAAAAGTAAAGAGCCTACCATGCTTCTCACCTCGGGCTATCTTCTTGAAGCCTCGACATGGATCTTCCACAAAAGCTCCATGTTGGGTGAACCTAACTTGCAAGCCTTTTTCAACTATTTGGCCTACACTTATTAGGTGTTTAGTGATAGTGGGTACATAGAGAACCTTACTCAGAATGTTTGTCCTACCATTGGAAGCTTTGACATTACCAATCTTCTCCACATTGTGCTTCGTGTCATCCCCTGTTTGCACTTCATGTCTATGCTTTGGACTTTCCAAGTCAGATAGAAGAGCAATGTTGCCTGCAACATGATTCGAACATCTTGAATCTATGTAGAACAAATGATCATCTTCTTTACCTTCTTTGTGGCTTAGATTCATAAGAACCAATGAGTCTTCATGTGGTTGATCTTCTGAATAATTGTTGTAGTCCCTTCTATTATAGCTTCTATTGTTATTGTTGAAGTTGTGTCCACCTCTACCTCTATTGCTGCCATATCCACCTCTTCCAATTTCTTTCTGGGTCTTCCCATTGAACCAGCAATTCTGAGTGGTGTGGTTGGTCTTATCGCATATGGCACAAGGTTGAACATTCTGACCTTTGGCTTTGTCTTGCTTTGGTCCTTTCTTCTTCCCTTTCCACTTGCTCTTGCTTGCAAAGTTGGCTTGGGAAGTCTCTTCTTCATCTTCTTCCTTCTTCTTGCCTTTCTGCTTCTTATCCTTCTTATTTGCATATAGAGCACTAGTTGAATTACCATGATAAGATTTACCTTCCTTTATGCTATTGTTGGCTTCTTGATTGAAGAGTTGTCCAAGAAAGATGTTGAAGTCTGGAGTCTGCACATCCATGATGAGATCATCAGCCATCGTGAAGGATTGCCATTGCTTATCACTTCGAATGCCATTGAGAATTTGCCTCATGATGACCTCTTCTTCAATTAGCTCTCCAATGGATGCTAACTAATCTACAACCTCTTTGACCTTGGTAACAAACTCTGTGATGGTTTGTTTAGGTGTCTTCTTCATTTGGTTGAACTCGTTCTAAAGATGATTCTTTCTTGCTTTGGTACTAGCAGAAAAGAAAGTCTCGACGGCATCCCAAGTCTCTTGAGATGTCTTGCATCCTCTAATATGTGGTAATAGAAAGCTAGAGATAGAGTTTAGTATGTACGACCTTGCTTGAGCATCCCTTGCGCACCAAAGTGTGAGCTTATCTGTCTCCTCTTGTGTAGGTCCTCCTTTGGATCTTGGAATAGGCATAACTTCATCACCTACTATGATTCCATAAAGATTTCTACCTTGCAAATAGGCCTCCATTCTGATTTGCCAAGCCGCGTAGTTGTGTCGATCAAGCTTCTCGATCATTGAGGGAAAGTCGTCACCCATCTTGATCTAGCTCTGATACCACTAAAAGAACTTGGAGAAGCTTGTAGGAGGTAGAAAAATGCGTTTCAAAGCGATGAAGTTTGGTCAAGCCAACCAGCACAAGACCAGCCCTTGAGCTTATGGAGACTCAAATAGACCTTATAGGCATGTGATAAGTGCAAAGAAACACACTACATACTTTGGAGCATCAAGGAGAATCAGTCGATACAAAACAGATAGGTTCGCGGGTCGACTAGCTCAAAAACTTACTATCTATGGAAGAGACAATGAACTTCAAATGCCCATAGCAACCAGCGTGATTACAATTAGAAAAAATCCTTTTATGGGAGTGATACACATAGGTTTGAGTGTATGGAATGCACAAAAATATAAGGAATAAGCAAAATATGTTAAAGGAATGAATGCAACATTCACCGGTGGTACTTCCTATTTTTCAAGAATATGCAGAGATTGACCCCGAGGCAGACAAACTCAGATTTCTCCCAATTTACGGAACTTAATGCTATGAAAATTTATAGGCATAAATTAGACAGTTATACCTTTTCAATGAGTCATCTTGCACTCAATTTGGAGCTCTGGAGAGAGAGCAGCAGCCTCTGCAAGATTACTGTTGGTGAAGAAGATGATGCAGAGAATTGAAGGACCAAGACAATGATGGTCGCAAGTGTATGTATATTGCTTCCATGTAATGTACAAGTGATTTCAAGTCTTTATATAGACTCTAGGAGTGTTCCACGACTTTTACAAGTTGAATTTGAATTCAAATGAAGGTGGGAATGGTTGTTGGAGGGAATCAATTCACTTTCCTACAATCTAGGAAAAGTGAAGATCTAGTTTGATCTACTTTTAGGTGATTGATTGCTTGATTGAATGCAACTTCAACCACCACAAATTCGTGGGATTTGGGCTCTATATTTATACCTTTACATGTGTAAAGCTCAAGGCTTTTACAACGGTAAATGAGCCATCAAAAATCTCTCAAAAAAATACAATAAACGAGCATATGAAAAAGAACTCTCCAACGGATATTCTTTCGACGCGATAGCCTTTGATGTAGATCAAATCCACCTCAAGCATAGTGTAAACTTGATGTTCCAACAACTTTGACAAAGAGTAGACATTGCCTATGTAGTAAGTCATTGAGTCAGTTTATGCATGTACCAAGAAAGCCTCATATGGAAGGAGCAAAGAGGGTGCTTAAGTATCTAAAGGGTACAATGAATGAGGGATTGTTCTATCCCTTCACTTCTGACATAGATATAAAGATATATTCTGATGCAGATTGGGCTAGCTCCAAGGATGATAGGAGGCGCACTTCAGGGTACCTATCTTTTGCAGGTTCAAAACTCATATCTTGGTCATCCAAGAAGCAACCAATTATGGCTTTATCTTCCACAGAAGCAGAATAAAGAGGTTTGGCAAATGCAACTCAGGAAGCTATGGCGTAACCAATTATATGTAGATTTGGAGATACATTCCTACACTCCAATTATCTTTGGAGATAACACTAGTTCACTTCATTTGGCTGCTAATCCTGTATACCGTGCAAGGACCAAGCACATTGAAGTGCACTATCATTATGTAAGGGAGAAATTTCTTAGCAAGGATATCCAATTATCCTATGCACCAACCCATTTACAATGTGCAAATATACTTATCAAAGCATTCGATGGAACAAAGATGAACAGGTTTAAATTAATGATTGGTTTGCATGAAGTCAAGGAGCATTGAACATCAAGCATGTTAGGCTTAAGGGGGTGCTGTTGGTGCAACTAGGCCCAAGCCTACGTACTTGATCACCTCACATAATCTTGATGTATTGGCATAATTCTTGGAAGGCTTCATATGTTCAACCTCTTGTAACTTTGCTTCACAATTACTTTTGTAAAAGTGAAATATACTCACTAGGAGTTAGGAAGCACAAAATCTCGTATCATTTGATAGTTGAGTCAAGAGAGAATCCATCCTATACTTTAGCATTCACTTTTAGGTAGATATTTGAATTTGAATTCAAATCCTTTTGGCTCCAACCAAAACTATAAAAAGAGAACATGAAAGGCCGCGTGTATCTCTAGATTTAGAGATCGCTCTGATGTACTTCCATTGAGAAGAAGAGCTGACCTCATAGCTCACTCACTTCTCACTCATTGAGCAATGATTGATTCCCAATGACACCATACTTTTACATGATTTAATACATATATGATCATTACTTCTTATTCTCATTTCTCTATCATAACTCCATCAAAATAGTGAACCTGTCAAAGCTTGTTCTCACTATATATTTTATAATTTCCTATGATTTAAAGCATGATAGATCCAGCATATTGTCTATTGTAATCCTACAAAGTTTCATTATCAATTCCTCTCACCATCATGAGATATTAATCAATCTTTGCTCACTGGTCTGTGATTGTCAAGACCCGTAAATGTCGGGATGCTTGGTTGATTTGCTAAACATATTTCTCTGCATATAGTCCATCATTTTTTATGACATCACGCATGATTGGTAGCTTGTTAAGCTAATTATAGTTCCCCAAAAGGAATTTAACCAATCGCTATTGTACTCAAAGAATGGTTCAAAACACTGAATAGGTGTGTGGACCAAAATAGCAAGTTTTTGGACCTTGCATTATGTTCCTACCTATCTAATTTGATCCTATCATTAGTGGGTCATCTTCCAAGAAACATATGTGATTATTTATGCTTATTAGTAAGCTAAAGAGGCCCACAACACTCTCCAGCCATCACTTGCAACAGGTGTGAAGTAGCTTTTAGCTACACCAATTCATCTCTTGTGAACTATCCATCATCTCCTCCAACATGAAATTGGGCATCTCTCCAAGTATTGCCTAAATCTTCTTCCTATGAGCCTCACTATATCTTGAGGTTTTTGCTTAAAGCTATGGATCAGTCATGATGTGTTGTGCCTTATTCCACTCTTAGAAAACTCCGTGATGAAGGCTCAAGGAAGTGTTCTTGAGTTTTATAAAAAAAAGTGTTGTACTGTGTGAACAAGTCATCAACATGATCGTAGGGGTCCCCTATACCATCAAAATAGTTCTTCATGGATTTAACCAATTGGGTAGGCCTCAAGATTCTAGGGTGTTCTCTAGGCCTAGGCAAGGAAAACTCATCCATGCTTCTTTGATGTCTCCGATTTTTGTGTCTCTCTTGGTTTGTTCTTTCTGCATCTAATCTTGACTTCTCTCTTCCTAAGGGGTTTGTAAAGCTCACTTTAGGTCTATCTCTACTTCTTTCCCTTTGAGTTCATGACCTTGGGATGTTCCAACTCCTTGATGGCCATAAGAGACATTGGATCTTGGTTGGGGAAAAACAAATTCACCCCTCCAAGTGTAGGCATGCCTACTAGGTTCCATAACCACGAACACTCTCTCCGATGTGTTGCCTTAGTAGAACACTTTGCTTGGGGTGTTAGGATATTTAAATTCATATATTGTCACACTTCCTACTTCACTAGGTTGATCGGTCTTAAACGTGTAAAAGGCTTCATCAGTATCTCTATTCCAGAACAATTCTACACCTTTGTTATCCTAGGGAATCCATTCTGGTGTGAGTATTCTAGTTAAGACCGATTTACCTCTAGGGGTTCTTGACTCTCCACCTAAATTTCCTTGTTCTATGTCATCTATTTTAGTTTTTGGGATTACATTGCCAAGTTCATCTACTCTATCTGGCCAATTGGAGATTACATACATGGTTCCTTATTTATCAATGTATGAACCATCTTCAAATTTGACAAGTGGGTGTTCTAGTCCAATAGGTTGATTAGGGTTTTTAATTTGGACAATAGAGCTTCTTAGACTGTCCTCATAGATGCAAGCACCTAATTAGTTGTTCTTGATATATTCCAGTTGAATCTTGTAAGGACCTTCTAGTCTTTCTAGATATGCCACTCATAAGCTACCTCCTGGACTCTTCATGCTATATGACATCTTAGAGTCACTCATTTCTGAACTTAGAACATATGGGTAGTCACTTATTTGTTGGGACCACGACCTAACTGTATGATTGACACTAGCCTCAAAAGATATAATGATTTGTGTATCGCATCCTAAGTGTCTTCTTGACCTAAGCTTTATATGCCTTGATTGTTATCCCAATTTCCCCAAGTAAAAACTCATTGCAAAGTTCTTTAGTATTATTTCCTTGTTCCTTTTATTTTACTTAGTCTATCATTTCTTGTCCAATAGTTTCCATCATGAGGAATATTTGACTTTTATCACACTTGAAGTGGATCGCTTCATTTATGTCCTTTCACTTTATAGTCTATTGCAAAACTAATGTATTTAATCTTGCACTTGAGTAATTAGGATTCTTGTACTTGTATCATGCCTAACATAGCCCTAATTACTCAATTGCACTAGCTATACTTAACCTAAGCTAGGAATGGACTCAGGGGGTTGAGAATGCTCCAACCTCAAGTCGTTTATCCCTTGGATCAACCTTCAATGCTCAAGAAACTCATTCTCAAGTTTGCAACATGCTATTGCTTTGGAAACCCTTCGATGCTCTCAATGGACCTGTAAAAGTTGTAAGACAATAGTTACGCAATATAACACAGGAGCAATAGCAGAGAACATAACAGATATAGGAGAATCTCAACAATTTTCTACTAGCAGCAAGTACAAAGATGATGGCGTTGTCCACTCGTGCGCTCTCAAGGTAGAGCTTAAATGGTGATCTAGACAACTCTAGATAGGGAGATACAAGGTAGAGGTATGCTGGCTCAACTCGATGTCTCAGGTAGTGCAGAAGTCATGTATATATAGGATCATGGGTGGCCTTCCGTGGATGGCTATACATGGGCGGTAGAGCATGGGCGGCCACCACCCGCATAATTGCCATACACGGCTTAGACCGGTTGACCGACCTAACAAATATAAATGATTTCTGACTCCGATAGGGAATATTCTATGGAATATTCCCTTTACCGTCGCCCCGGGGGTGCTGCCCCTGGACCCCCACAAGGGGGCCCGCTGGCCCCCTGGGACCCCCCAGCCAGGGGGCCCGCTGGCCCCCTTGGACCCCCCAGCCGGGGCTGCTCCCCGCTGCCCCGGACCCCCCAATTGGGAACCCTGGTAACTCCCTTTCCTTACCATACCTTACATGGTCCAATATGACCTTCGTCCAACATGCAAGCTGGGATTCCCATCGATTGGGTAATGCACGCTTGGCTTCTCCTCATAATGGGGGCCTTACAAAATGTGCATACAATCATGAGGGGTAGACATTGATCATATACTAACACCCCCCCTCAATTTTTACCGATGAAAAATCAAGTAGGTTTCGGTCCTATGCCCATCTGTTGAAGATGTCTGTTGATCTGCTCTCTTCCAAGTGCTTTAGTGAATATGTCAGCACAATTTGCCTCTGTTGGGCAATATTCTAGCTCCACAATTTCATCTTCAATTAGCTCACGAATGTAATGGTACTGTACTTCTATGTGCTTGGTGCGAGCATGAGATACTGGGTTCTTTGCAATAGCCATACAACTTTGATTATCACACTTGAGTACAGTCGCCATATTTGATGGAAAGCCTAGATCTGCAAGAATTCTCCTTAACGAGACTGCCTCACAAGAAGCAAAACAAGCTGCTTTGTACTCTGCTTCAGTGGAGGAGAGTGCGAGAGTTGGTTGCTTTCTACTTACCCAAGAAAATATTCCTGAACCAAGTGAGAAACAATATCCAGAAACTGATTTTCTAGAATCACAATCTCCAGCCCAATCTGAATCACAATATCCTTGGAGTGTATCACCTGTGGTATAAAAAATACCAAAATCCAAGGTTCCTACAATGTACCTTAGAATTCGCATTCCAGCATTCCAGTGACTCTTCTTAGGTTTGTTGGAAAATCTGCTTAATACTCCAACAGCATAGCAAATGTCTGGTCTAGTGTTGCACAGAAAAATAAGACTTCCAATGAGCTTCCTATACTTCTTAGCATCTACATCAGGCATGTTATCATCCATAGATAGCTTATGATTTACCTCCATAGGTGTGCTAGTTGGCTTGCAGTCCATCATTCTAAATGCCTTGAGAATCTCTTTGGCATATTTTTGTTGTGAGATGAAAATGCCATCCTTCCTTTGCCATACTTCAATTCCCAGACAAGAATGGAGTAGACCTAAGTCCGTCATTTCAAACTCAGTTCCCAAGCTGATCCTAGTTTAATTGATGAGTTCCTGATGATCTCTTGTAATGATCAAATCATCTACATATACAATGACAACAACTAGCTTGCTATCCCTTTTGGTTACATACAAGTTAGCATCAGAAGTACTTCTTTCAAAACCCATATTTTTGAAAAATTGATCTATTCGTCTGTACCAAGCCCGTGGAGCTTGCTTAAGTCCATACAAAGCTTTCTTCAACCTGCAAACTTTATTTTCTGAATTGGGCACCTCAAAACCTGGTGGTTGAGATCAATATACCTCCTCCTTGAGGTGACCATTCAAAAATGCAGATTTGACATCCATATGGAAAATAGGCCAGGCCTTTTGTGCAGCTACTGCAAGTACCATCCGAATAGTTTTCATGCGTGCTGTTGGTGCAAAAGTTTCTTGAACATCAAATCCTTCGATCTGTGAAAAACCCTGTGCAACTAATCTTGCCTTATACTTTTCTAATGTTCCATCTGCTTTATACTTAGCTTTCCAAATCCATTTAGTACCTATTACCTTCTTCTTTGGCGGCAAGTCGACTAGATCCCATGTATCATTTTTTAGTATACTATCATACTCCAACTTCATTGCCGCTCTCCAACCTGGATCATCAAGGGCTTCTTCAATGGTGGTAGGTTCCTTTATCGAGCCCATGATATCTGCCATTAGAGCCATGTTAACAATGTGTTCTGAGGCTCTTCTTTTCTCCTCTATTCTCTTTGATCTTTGTAATCTATCCGATGATGATTCTGGTACATCTACATGTGGATTGTGATCATCAAAGAGCTGTTGTGCCCACTTCGGTAGTGGCTTACGCTGTGCAGCTACAACTAGTTGGCTTTTTATTGAGGAAATTTCTCCATCAGATGTTTCCTCCTCCTCAACTTTAACCTGTCTTTTGGTAGGCACAAGGTGAGATATTTCTCCGTTTGATGAGATAGTAGATTTACCTTTATCTTCTACTAAGTGTGGTCGTTCATCAAACACCACATCTCGGCTTACAAAAATCTTCCTTGCCTCAGGATCCCACAACCTATATGCTTTAGACTCTTCACTATATCCTAGGAAGACACACTTTTTGCTTTTTGAATCCAACTTTGATCTTGTTGAATCAGGAATATGTGCATAACAGAAACAACCAAAAATTTTGAAATGCAAAACTGAAGGCTTTTTACCAGAATATGCTTCTTGAGGAGTCATCCCCTTCAGAGCTTTTGTGTAGCTTTGATTGAGGATGTAGACTGCTGTATTGACTGCTTCTGCCCAGAATGAATCAAGCATGTTGTTGTATATTATTGAACAAGGCATTGTTAAAATGTTAAATATTATTGAACAAGGCATTGTTAAAATGTTAAATTATTAATGTATTAATATGTTTTTGATGTTTTTGATATAGCAGCTGAAGGTTCGTGAGGAGCGTGCAAGGCGTGAAAGGGCGGACATCAATAATCCGAATAATTATTATTTATTTTGTAAATAAACCTGCGTAGAAGGTTCTATTGTTAGAAAAGTAATGGTTAGAATAAGGGTCGTTGTAGACCGCAGTTTCTATTATTTAAAGTAATGGCTTTCTGTAAAAGTTACCAACTTTAAGTTTCACGCCTGCTTTTCGAAGCCGCCCTCATGTAACCACTATTTTCGACGTAATCAAAAGTCCTATAAATACATGCACTCTGTGGACTGTCGAAACAGAGTGCGTGGGGGGGAGATTGCACCCAATACTGCGTTGTGTCTCGTCTCTTGTTGCGTCTATTCTCTGTGGTTTTCTGTGTCCGTAATCTCTGTATGCGCGTGAGTAAGATCCTGACAACAGTGGTATCAGAGCTCTGCACGCGTCAATACAAAGGGTTCTGTTCTCTGTTCTCTGTTCGCGATTCCGATTTCGTTTCCGTTTCCGTTTCCTGTTCCGATTTCGGTTTCTGCTTCGGCTTCTGTTTCTGATCCAGAACCAGAACCTACGTCTTCACCTACGTCTTCTCCTTCGGCGTCGACTAAGGCAAAGAGCTTAGGCAAAGAGCTTAGGCAATAACTTAGGCAATACATTGGCACCCAAGGCTCCCTTGGCGACCGTTGGCTACGCGCGAGACAATTTTAATTTTTGAGTGGTAATAGAGAGGTTTAGAGTCCCTAAGGTAGGAGGATTTGAACCCACAACCTCCTACTTTCAAGGGAAGTACTTTGACCACTCCACCATCTCTTGGAGTTGTACTCAAGTCTCTCTCTCTCGTTCTTTGGTACTTGTGCAAGGCGCTCGCGGCAATTTCCAGGATGGACCCAACAAAGAATCAAGTGTAACTTTCAATCCGTAGGTCGGATTGAGGCGTGTAATATACCGTTGGAAAGCTCTCGGAACGAACTTTCCAATGAGCTACCTTGCAAGGGTGAAATCCTTGGTCATATTTTGGTGGCACTTGATTGAGTGTTCAAGATACCAAGCAAGGTTGAGAACACGGGATCGAGACACCAAGGTTGCAAACGAGAAGGTTCAATACACCAAGGTTGAGAGCAAGAGTCCAAGAGCACCATGGAGGATTACAATAATTCACCTCTACCTGTGGCAACACTTGAACAACAACTAGAGCTTTTGCGGCATGAGCTTCAAGGAGCTCAGAACGAGATCCAACAACGTGATGAAATCCTCCAAAAGATGCAAGCTGAGGAAGACAACCTTACGAGAGTAGTAAAAGCTATTGTGTCTGCCCAATATGATGTTACTCATTCAAAGATTGGTAATAGAAACTACCAGTTTCTACGATTTGATGGCCGAAAGGATGGGCCTTTAGTACTTTCTTGGTTGTCGCAGTTTGATGATTTTTATACCGATGAAATGTATGCTGAAAGTGAAAAAGTTAAATTTGCCACTAACTATTTAGTAGGTAAAGCACAACTCTGGTGGAATGTCCTGCGGCACAGTACGGAGCGTCCAACAACTTGGAAGGCTTTTCAAGAAAACGTGAAGGATTCATTTCTTCCTCCTCAATACCATTTGCATGTTCGACGTGCATGGACGACCCTTACATGGAAGGAGGGTGATACGGTTACTACCTACACAGAGCGGTTCTGGCAAAATTTACTACTTGTACGAATGCTTGAAGATGTATCAGAGGATATCTTGCAGCAGAAATACGAAGATGGTTTGGAAGTGGGTATCCAAGCCAAGCTTCACACCCTACGACCTACAACCCTCAACGAGGCTATATCTTTTGCTTATGATGCAGAAAAAGAATTCCAGTCCATAACCAAGTCACTCCGTCTACAACAACCACGTCCACGACCATTTCTTGTTAAACCTTCATTTCCTATGAAGCGTAATTTTAATGCCCCATCTTACCCTAGCTTTCCTCGACCTCTACAATCCAATTACTCAACTTCACCCGTTGCTTCATCTCTCCAACCAACCAAACCACCTACCTTTCAAACTTCAGCAGTGAATGCCCAACAGAAGCGACCATGAATCACCTGCTGGAATTGTGGTAAACCTGGGCATACAAAAATAAGGTGCAGATTGCCACCTCTTCATATGAAGCAGGCTACAGCTCGATTGCATAACATGGAGGTCTATAATGAAGAAATTCCTCCTGTTTGGACAGAGGAATCACTGGAGAAGGACTTAAGTACCTTGGGTAACGATATCTCTCTACACTCTCTTCTTTGCATGCAGGGTACAATAAATAACAAACTAGTTAAAATTCTACATGACGATGGTAGTTCACATGACTTCATTTCACATTTATTAGTACAAGAACTTAAATTACAAACGTTTCCTTCTTTGTATAAAGTGAAAGCTGCATTTCAAGGTAGTCGTTATAATGTAACACGAGAAGTGCAAGATGTTACGATTAGCATAGGCCCTTATGTTGACTCACGAACATTTTTAATTGCACCTTTGCAATCTTATGATGTTATACTAGGTATGCCTTTTCGTCACCATTATAACCCACGTATTGACTACCATACTCATACCTTTAAGTTTGTTTTCAAAGGTCAAATCATTACTTTGTCTGCACGGCATGATTTCCAGCCATTTCCATTGATTAGTCACACTCAAGCAAAGCGTGCATTTAGGAAAGGATTTAACTCATGCATTGTTTTTGTTAATGTCATCAATGATTATACTCATACACTTTCAGATGCATATAAACCTTTCATGAGTACTTATAAGGATTGTTTTATGTCTGAATATCCCTCTGAACTACCACCATCTCGAGGATCCTTTGACCATAGCATAGACTTAGTCCCTGGTAGTTCTCCTCCTCATAAAGCACCTTATAGACATGGCCCATTACATCAAAAGGAAATAGAAAATCAAGTAAAAGACCTACTACAAAAAGGACTTATAAGGCCTAGTTCTTCCCCATTTGGAGCACCCGTTCTCTTAGTAGAGAAGAAGAATAAAACTTATCGAATGTGCATTGATTATAGAGCCCTTAACAAGATCACGATCAAGAATAGATACCCTATTCCTCGAATAGATTATCTCTTAGATAAGTTACGAGGAGCTCATGTCTTTAGTAAAATTGATCTTAAATCGGGTTACCATCAGATTCGTATGACACAAAGTGATATTTTTAAGACTGCATTTAGAACTCAAAATGGCCATTATGAATTTATGGTAATGCCCTTTGGACTTACTAATGCCCCTGCTACATTTGCGCGAATGATGAATAATATTTTTCTTGATTACCAAGCTTTTGTTCTTGTATTCTTTGATGACATACTTGTTTACAGTAAGAATGATAGTGAACATGAAAAGCATCTTGAAACAGTTTTTCATTTGTTACGAGAAAACACACTTTATGCTAATCCTGAAAAGAGTTATTTCTTTCAGCGTAAGCTAGAATATTTAGGACATATTATTTCAAGTGAAGGTGTGCATGTGGATCCGAAAAAGATTAGAGTTATCATAGAATGGCCTACACCACAATCACTCAATGATGTTCATTCTTTTCTTGGGTTGGCTAGTTTCTATAGGAAGTTTGTTCGAAATTTTTCTTATTTAGCATTGCCTCTTACTTTGTTGTTGAAAAAGAAAATAAAATTTGCATGGGGATTTACCCAACAATAGTCCTTTGACAAACTTAAGCATGCACTTTCACATGCACCTGTTTTACAATTACCTGATTTCTCACAACCCTTTCATGTTGTTACTGATGCTAGCAGTTCAGGAATAGGTGCTGTTCTGATGCAAAATGACCATCCCATTGCATTTGAGAGTAGAAAGCTTAAACCCTCATAACATAATTATAGTACGTATGATAAAGAACTGTTAGCAGTTGTGCATGCTTTGCGAATTTGGAAACACTATCTTATGGGCTCTGAAGTATTAATCAAAACCGATCAACAGGCTATTAAGCATTTATTAAGTCAGCCCTTAATCTCTGATAGACATCTTAAATGGGCATCATTCATTCAAAATTTCCAACCCATGATACAATATCAACCTGGTAAAGCTAATGTCGTAGCTGATGCTCTTAGCCGTTTTCCTTCGAATTCCGTTGTTTTGAATAATATTTCTGCCATTCAAATTCATTCTTTTCAAGACATGGTTTCCACTTATGCATCTGATTTGTATTTTTCACATGCATGGCATGACTTCAACAATGCTGCATCTTTATCTTATGAACATTATACATTTCATAATGGTTTTCTCTATTTTCAACATAGATTGTGCATAACCCAAGCTTTTAAAGATTTTGTCATTAAAGAAATGCATGAACCATCTTACATGGGTCATAGAGGCATACAAAGCACCATTTCTGCTTGCAAAGATTTCTTCTTTTGGCCACACATGGAAAAATACATTGCACATTATGTTTCTCAATGCATTGTCTGTCAGCGTGTCAAACGTCATCATGGTAAACCATTTGGATTATTAATGCCCCTTCCTATTCCAAATGAACCATGGGAACAAATCTCTATGGATTTTATCACAGGTCTTCCTATCACTTCATCACATAATGATATGATTTGGACAATAGTTGATAGGTTTAGTAAATATGCATATTTCATTCCATGTAGAAAAACTTTGACTGCACCTCAAGCTGCAAAATTATTCATTAAATGCATTTTTCCACATCATGGATTTCCTAAAGTAATGTTATCTGATCGTGATGTTAGGTTTTGCAATCATTTTTGGGTTGCCTTATTTCAACATTTTGGTTCTAAAATAGATTTTAGCTCTGCATTTCATCCTGAAAGTAATGGACAAAGTGAGGCTACAAATAGTACTATTCTTGATTTATTGCGTTGTTATTCATTAGATAATCCTAATAACTGGGATGAAAAGTTGCCATTGCTTCAATTTGCTTACAATAACACTTCACATACCACTACTGGTCGTGCACCTTTTGAAATAGTTTTTGGTAAAAAGCTTCCCACTCCCATGTCCCTCACCCAAACCGACATTCCGATGGCTGATTCTATTGCTCAAGATCACGTTTCTATACTTCATGATGTTCACGAGCACATTAGGAAAAGTCAAGAGCGATATACACGTATTATCAATACTAAATGATTAGCCAAAGAATTCAGGGAAAATGATTTTGTATGGTTGTGAATAATTAAAAGACGTCTCAAAAATATTTTGCAGCATCCTAAAATTAAACTTGCACCACGCTATTATGGACCGTTTCGCATTATAGAAAAAATTAATGATAATTCATTTCGATTAGATATTCCATCCCATTGGACTATACATAATTATTTTCATATTAGCTTACTTAAACCCTTTAAAGGAACTTTACCCCTTGCTCCACTTCTTGATGATCCTCCTTTAATTGAAGAACAATCTAAAATCTTAGTTCCTGAGAAAATCATTGATCATGATGTCACTACTACACGCACAGGTACTCAATATCATCGATATTTGGTTAAGTACAAAAATCACTCTATTGAAGAATGTCAATGGATACATAAAACACAATTAACACCTCATTATGACCACTTAATTTCTGCATATCATACACAAACACATTAATGTAACAGCTCCATGAACATTTCCATGCATGTATTTTTACATGGCACATGCCTATTTTCTTTATTCAGTGATGAAACATGTGACTGGCCATCCATGTTTATTCTTTTATCACCTGAGGTCAGTTGCTTGCTCAACTGAGGGGCATGTTGTACCTTATGGAATATGTTGAACAATGCATTGTTGGATTGAAATATGGAATAGCCAATGCATTGTTGGATTGAAATATCGAATAGCCAATGCATTGTTGAACTGTAACATGAAATATGTTGGCCAATGCATTGTTGGATTGAAATATCGAATAGCCAATGCATTGTTGGATTGTAACATGAAATATGTTGGCCAATGCATTGTTGGATTGTAACAGTAATATGGAATATGTTGAACACTCCATTACAATTGTTAGAGTGTTGAATTCTTTTATCAACTGAGGTCAGTTGCTTGTCAACTGAGAGGCATGTTGTATATTATTGAACAAGGCATTGTTAAAATGTTAAATATTATTGAACAAGGCATTGTTAAAATGTTAAATTATTAATGTATTAATATGTTTTTGATGTTTTTGATATAGCAGCTGAAGGTTCGTGAGGAGCGTGCAAGGCATGAAAGGGCGGACATCAATAATCCGAATAATTATTATTTATTTTGTAAATAAACCTGCGTAGAAGGTTCTATTGTTAGAAAAGTAATGGTTAGAATAAGGGTCGTTGTAGACCGCAGTTTCTATTATTTAAAGTAATGGCTTTCTGTAAAAGTTACCAACTTTTAGTTTCACGCCTGCTTTTCGAAGCCGCCCTCATCTAACCACTATTTTCGACGTAATCAAAAGTCCTATAAATACATGCACTCTATGGACTGTCGAAACAGAGTGCGTGGGGGGGAGATTGCACCCAATACTGCGTTGTGTCTCGTCTCTTGTTGCGTCTATTCTCTGTGGTTTTCTGTGTCCGTAATCTCTGTATGCGCGTGAGTAAGATCCTGACAACACATGTCTTGAGCCTTTAACATACAACAAGCCATTTCAACTACTGTCCTGTTCTTGCGCTCAACAACGCCATTTTGTTGAGGTGTATGAGCTGTGGTAAGTTGCCTTTTCACACCATGCTCCTTACAGTAATTGTTGAATTCTGTTGACAAGAATTCACCTCCTCTATCTGTTCTAAATTTTCTTCAGTTTCCTTCCTGATTCATTTTCTACATACATATGCCACGCTTTAAATTTTTCAAAAGCATCAGCCTTCTCTCGAATGAAATAAACCCACATCTTTCTACTATAATCATCGACTAACAGCAAGAAGTAGAAAGATCCTCCTAAAGCAGGTGTAGATATTTTACCGTAGAGATCAGCATGTACCAACTCTAGAGGAGCTTGAGATCGATTGCTGGTCTCTCTTGGAAACGCCTTTCGTTGTTGATTGCCCATCATACAAGCTTCACAAGGTTCCTGCAACTCTAAAAATGCAGGCAAATGAGCAACCATCCATGTTCTTTGCATCTCCTTCAAAACTGCAAATCTGAGATGCCCAAATCGTTGGTGCCATAACCTGCTTACATCTTTATCTTCTGTAGTAGTTAAAGCACTTAACTCATACAAGTTATCCCGTCGTATGCCTTTACCTACAACATTACCTGATGAATCCATGATTTCTGCACCACTCTTATTGAAGTGAACTTCGAGTCCACGATCTGTTATTGCAGAAACTGACAACAAATTTCTTTTGAGTGTAGGTACATAGAGAACATCGGATAAATTTTTCTCAACACCTGGAGAAGTGATAAAAGAGATGGTTCCGGTTCCTTCGGCTGGACACTTGGAGTCATTTCCCACCACTACATTGATGGATTCCCGCAGAGGCACTAGGGAACTATACCAATCCTTTTTACTAGTCATATGGCGAGAAGCTCCACTATCTAAAATCCATGGTTCATCAATACGAGCTTGAGCAGATGAACATACCTCTTCAATAGCTACCCAAAGTTCTAGCTCTGTGTTGTTTGCAGACTCTTTGTTCTTCCATGATGATTTTACAGTCCCATTCCATTCATCAGCTTGCTTCTTTCTGCAATCCTTGATGGCATGGCCTTTCTTTTCACAATAGAAGCAACTTCTTGTGAACTTTTTCTTCTTTGGCTTCTTTTTTGATCCTTCAGAAGAGCCTTTACCTTTTGCATTTGCTGAGAATGCAGCATCACTTGTACTTTGCTGATTCTTCAGCCGCATCTCTTCTTCTAAAAGCATCGCACAAAACTCTTCAAATGTAAGAGGAGTTGGTCTTACCTGAGTGTTAAGGGCTATTACTAATCCATCATACTTTGCTGGAAGAACACGTACACATCTTCGAGCCAGCTCTTCTGGTGCTATAACAACACCAACTGCAGCCAATTGATCTTGAAGATGCTTTATCCGTTTGATAAAATCTTCAGCCTTTTCAGAATCAGAATGCTTTTCATTTGCCAACTGATTTTCTAAATTTTGTATCCTAGTGTGTTTCTTGGTCTCATATTGACGAGCCAATATGCCCCAAGCCTCATGTGCTTTAGTAGTATGTTGAACTAAAGTAAGCACAGAATCACTTACACTAGTGACAATCGCACATAATGCATCAGCATTCGCCTCTTCCAAGCTTGTAGAAGATCTGGATCTGGCTGAATCATCAATCTTGCATTTGTTGGATCTTCAACTGGTATAGACTCTGGATCCAATCCCATCGGTCCCATGACAGTGTCAAGTAATTCATAGGAGTCCAAAATTGTAGAAATTTTGAACTTCCAGAGTGTATAGTTGGTTCCATCCAGCTTCCCTTCAGTGAATGCAGGTGTGACGAATTCGAATAGGTGCAGCATTAACATTAGCTGAAGCACCAAGACTAGTGTTTGACGATGAAGCCATCATGTAATCACTCGAATAATCTACTGATATTCTAGTCTGCTAGTAGGCTAAAATAGTGATACTTCTAAAGCTATTCGAACCTTACAACTCTGATACCATGTAAGACAATAGTTACGCAATATAACACAAGAGCAATAGCAGAGAAGATAACAGATATAGAAGAATTTCAACAATTTTCTACTAGCAGCAAGTACAAAGATGATGACATTGTCCACCCGTGCGCTCTCAAGGTAGAGCTTAAATGGTGATCTAGACAACTCTAGATAGGGAGATACAAGGTAGAGGTATGCTGGCTCAACTTGATGTCTTAGGTAGTGCAGAAGTCATGTATATATAGGATCATGGGTGGCCTTCCGTGGACAGCTATACATGGGCGGTAGAGCATGGGTGGCCAGTACCCGCGTAATTGCCATACACGGCTTAGACCGGTTGACCGACCTAACAAATATAAATGATTTCTGACTCCGACAGGGAATATTCTATGGAATATTCCCTTTACTGTCGCCCCGAGGGCGTTGCCCCCGGACCCCCACCAGGGGGCCCGCTGGCCCCCTGGGACCCGCCAGCCGGGGCTGCTCCCCGCTACCCCGGACCCCCCAATTGGGAACCCTGGTAACTCCCTTTCCTTACCATACCTTACATGGTCCAATATGACCTTCATCCAACATGCAAGTTGGGATTCCCATCGATTGGGTAATGCACGCTTGGCTTCTCCTCATAACGGGGGCCTTACAAAATGTGCATACAATCATGAGGGGTAGACATTGATCATATACTAACAAAAGCACCATAGATAGATCAAGTGTTAAATATAATTGAATTAATAGGCCACTTTCATTCATGTAATTCAAAGAAAAAATTATCACTTGTCTTTATGAAAGACTTCCCTGAAAATCCTTTAGCTTCCTCACTCCTCTGGAAGGTCAACTTCAAAATACTATGTCTGAAACTCAATGAGCTTTCCAACGAACTAAATAAAGATCACAAAAAACGGATTGTGTATGAAAAATTTAGGTTAATTCAGAGTCGTGGGGGTCAAAAGAGGCAAGTATGCCAACAAGACTTCCCTGAAAATCCTTTATGAAAGACTTCCCTGAAAATCCTTTAGCTTCCTCACTCCTCTAGAAGGTCAACTTCAAAATACTATGTCTGAAACTCAATGAGCTTTCCAACGAACTAAAGATCACAAAAAACAGATTGTGTATGAAAAATTTAGGTTAATTCAGAGTCGTGGGGGTCAAAAGAGGCAAATAGGCCAACAAGACTTCTCAAAATATTTGTTTGGGGGCCTCATGATGCTCCAATCACTTGAAGTTTATGACCCAAAATTAGCTAAATTTTGAAAATTTGAAAACCCTAAAAATTGGCTAAAATTGCCTATCACTCGCAATGGATAGGGCTATCAATCATGATGGACAAGGTTGTCCATCATGGCATGTCAATCGTGATGGACGATATCAATCACGATTGATGGTGTCAATCCTGATTGATGGTGTCCATTGCAATGGACAATGTCAATCGCGATTGATGGTGTCAATCACGATGGATGAGTCAATCGCAATTGATGGTGTCAATTGCGATGGACTGAATTTTTTGGTTTTTTGTGTAGCTTTGTGTCAATCATGGCCCAATGCATCACGATTGATAGGTTTTCTTTGCTGTGTTTAAGTGTCAATCATGATATTTGTGCTGATCACGATGGACAAGGATGTTCATCACGATGGATGCTATCTATCACGATGGACAATGGCGTCCATCATGGTTTATCAATCGCAATCAATGGTGTCAATCGCAATGAGAGAAGAAGTGGAAGAGAGTGATAGGAAGAGAGAAGGAGTTCATTTTATACGACTGAGTATAGTCGGGCTTCTCTGAGTGAGAAAGCATCTGTAAAACTTCTGAGTTTTCATAGCTATGAGAAAGAACTGAGTAAAGTTCTGTGTATGAGACTCTCTCCATCATCTCCATGCTTGCCTACTGTGTGATGAATTCAAAAGTTCAAGTTTTTCAAGCAATTCGATGTCTGGCATCGAGTTTGTGTTGATAAGTCCTTGTTTTATTCTCTGATTATTATGTACTGCTAGAACTTCTTAAAATCATGAGGTTTGTGGAGCAACTCGATGCCTGGCATCGAGTTTCAGCATAAAGTCGATGCCCGGCATTGGCTTCCTACATACAAGTGGTCTTCTTCATGTGTGTGTTCAAGAGGCTATTTCTGGTGCATAAAAAGAGGCTAAAAAAGCTCAAAGTCGATGCCCGACATCCACTTTGGTTGCGATTCGATCCTAGGCATCGAATTTTTATTTTTAGACACTCTGGATTACTAAAACAGGCAAAAATTCTACTTTTGGAAGTCATACACGGTGATCTTGTGAAGGCCATAACTTGAGTTCTAGAGATCCGTTTCATGCATATGATAGCTTGTTGGAAAGATCCACTCTTCTAGTTTCAGCCTATAAAAGATCTTGGAGAAATAATATTTAAAGCATTGGCAGAAGAAGGATGCAAGTGCAAAAGCCTACATCTACAGTACAATCTCTGATCATTTTCTACCACACATCAGAGGATTGGAATCATCTGAAGATATATGGAATGCATTGGAGTATCATTTCCAAAGTACTACCAAAGCACAGAAAGCAAGTCTATGGTCAAGGTTTACAACATTCAAGAAGAAGCCAAGTCAAAGTATTAGTGACTATGTAACTAAGATGAAGGATCTAGCAGATAGTCATGGATCCATAGATGAAGATGTTGAAGATCACAGATTGATTGCTCAACTACTTGCAAGATTGAGAGGAGATGAAAGGTGGAAACCTTTTGTCTTGTCAACAGAACTTTCTTTGAATCATTATGTTCCAGATTTGAATCAGTTGCTTGGTTTGATGCTCACATATGAGCAAGACTTGAAGGGAGATGGAGATAAAGGACAAAGTTCTGCAATGTACATGAAGAATAAGAAGAAAGGAGATAAAGGTAAAGCAAAGGAAGAAGAGGAGTCGAGTTCTCAAGTTTATTATGCAAGAGGTAAAGGCATTGGCAGAGGAAGAGCAAGAGGTTTTGGAAGAGGAAGAGGTAATCAAAATAACAACAAGAAAGCTTGTTGGATCTGTGGATTGCGTAATCATTTGGCTCATGATTGTTGGCACAACCAACAAGAATCAAACCAGAAACAAAACAACAATAGCAGAGGTCAAGGTGGAAGATATCAAAGTAATTTTCAAAGAGGTAGACAAAGTCAAAGAGGAGGCTATGGTAGAGGTGGAGGAAGAAGTTGGGGACAGAATCAATCCTACAACACTACATACTACAATTATGCTTCAACTCCACTTGAGGTTAATCACAAGCTTAGTAAATATGATGGTGCAGAATATAAAGATATGAGGAAGTATCAATCTCTTGTGGGTAGTTTGATTTATGCTACACTAACAAGACCTGATCTTAGTTATGCAGTGGGATTTTTGTCACAATTCATGCATTGTCCAAAGGACCCACATTGGATTGCAGGTCAAAGAGTTCTCAGATATATCAAAGGAACTATAAAAGAAGGATTATATTATCCTTTTACATCAGATTTGAAGTTGAGAGCCTACAGTGACTCAGACTGGGCAGGTAATCAAGATGACAGGAGATCAACTCATGGTTACATGATATACAATGGTGATAACCTTGTAAGTTGGTGTTCAAAGAAACAACATACAGTAGCATTATCATCAACTGAAGCAGAGTACAAAGGACTTGTGGAAGCAGCTAAGGAGGTCATATGGATGCAGACATTGTTCAAGAGCTTAGGCATTGATCAAGGTACACCTACAATACATGGAGATAATATGAGTTCACTTTATCTTGCAGCAAATCGAGTTTTTCATGCAAGGACAAAGCACATAGAGATACAATATCATTTTCTCAGAGAAAAGGTAATGGAGAAGGAGATTGAAGTGGAGTATATTTCTACTAAAGATCAGTTAGCAGACATAATGACAAAGAGCTTGGATGGTGTGAAGACCAGCAAATTCAAAAGCATGGCAGGCGTAAAAGAAAAGAAGATGATTTGAAGAAAGAGAGAATGTCAATTAATGATTGAGGGGGAGCTATTGGAGAAACAATCACTAATTGGACATATATTTGAAGGTCAAATCTTAGGAAGAAAACCCCATGCCTATGTGAAGGGACAAATTCACAAGTGTATCATATTTGTAAAGTTAATTTCCTTTAGTTCTAGAAGTTTTTTAAAAAGTCATGAGAATGCGAAAATCTATATAAGTTAGTTTGTATCAACTGACGCGATGAGAGAAGAAGTGGAAGAGAGTGATAGGAAGAGAGAAGGAGTTCATTTTATACGACTGAGTATAGTCGGGCTTCTCTGAGTGAGAAAGCATCTGTAAAACTTCTGAGTTTTCATAGCTATGAGAAAGAACCGAGTAAAGTTCTGTATATGAGACTCTCTCCATCATCTCCATGCTTGCCTACTGTGTGATGAATTCAAAAGTTCAAGTTTTTCAAGCAATTCGATTCCTGGCATCGAGTTTCTGTTGATAAGTCCTTGTTTTATTCTCTGAGTATTATGTACTGCTAGAACTTCTTAAAATCATGAGGTTTGTGGAGCAACTCGATGCCTGGCATCGAGTTTCAGCATAAAGTCAATGCTCGGCATCGACTTCCTACATACAAGTGGTCTTCTTCATGTGTGTGTTCAAGAGGCTATTTCTGGTGCAGAAAAAGAGGCTAAAAAAGTTCAAAGTCGATGCCCGACATCGACTTTGGTTGCAATTTGATGCTAGGCATCGAATTTTTATTTTTAGACACTCTGGATTACTAAAACAGGCAAAAATTCTACTTTTGGAAGTCATACAGGGTGATCTTGTGAAGGCCATAACTTGAGTTCTAGAGATCTTTTTCATGCATATGATAGCTTGTTGGAAAGCTCTACTCTTTTAGTTTCAGCCTCTAAAAGATCTTGGAGAAATAATTTTTGAGCTAAGAGAAATTAGCAAAATAGTGAAGGTATGTCATTTCGGTGACTAGGAATTTCTATAGAAGAAAAGTTCTCACTTTAGGCCATCATTTCTCAAAGTTTGGAGTGGCAATGAGTTAATGGTGACTATAGAGGTGTTCTAGTGTCACATTAATTCATTTCTTGTGGTGTTTCATACATCAACAAGTGGTATCAGAGCAAAAAGGTCCTAAAGAGCAGAAGGCGGCAAAGGTACGAGAAGTTTTGTAAAGTTTTCCATTGAAGTTTCAAAGGTGAAGCATTCGACGACACAAGGCATCAAAAGATTACTTTCAAAGTATTCTCATACACAAAGAACTTCAAAAGGTATTATCCTTAATCCTTTAAGCTCACAGGTTGCAGCAGAAGGGAAGGAGTATGGCAGATCATATCTCCATTGACAAACTGGACAGAGATAATTACCCCGCATGGGTAATGAGAATGGAAGCCTTACTTATGAGTAAGGATCTCATGGTATATGTTACAGGTGAAGAAGAGAAGCTAGTATTTCAAGATGAAAGTCGACCAAAGAAAGAGGAACTTGATGCTTTAAAGCATTGGCAAAAGAAGGATGCAAGTGCAAAAGCCTACATCTACAATACAATCTCTGATCATTTTCTACCACACATCAGAGGATTGGAATCATCTGAAGATATATGGAATGCATTGGAGTATCATTTCCAAAGTACTACCAAAGCACAGAAAGCAAGTCTATGGTCAAGGTTTACAACATTCAAGAAGAATCCAAGTCAAAGTATTAGTGATTATGTCACTAAGATGAAGGATCTAGCAGATAGTCTTGGATCCATAGATGAAGATGTTGAAGATCACAGATTGATTGCTCAACTACTTGCAGGATTGAGAGGAGATGAAAGGTGGAAACCTTTTGTCTTGTCAACAGAACTTTCTTTGAATCATTATGTTCCAGATTTGAATCAGTTGCTTGGTTTGATGCTCACATATGAGCAAGACTTGAAGGGAGATGGAGATAAAGGACAAAGTTCTGCAATGTACATGAAGAATAAGAAGAAACGAGATAAAGGTAAAGCAAAGGATGAAGAGGAGTCGAGTTCTCAAGTTTATTATGCAAGAGGTAAAGGCATTGGCAGAGGAAGAGCAAGAGGTTTTGGAAGAGGAAGAGGTAATCAAAATAACAACAAGAAAGCTTGTTGGATCTGTGGATTGAGTAATCATTTGGCTCATTACTATTGGCACAACCAACAAGGATCAAACCAGAAACAAAACAACAATAGCAGAGGTCGAGGTGGAAGATATCAAAGTAATTTTCAAAGAGGTAGACAAAGTCAACGAGGAGGCTATGGTAGAGGTGGAGGAAGAAGTTGGGGACAGAATCAATCCTACAACACCACATACTACAATTATGCAAATGACACACAGAATGAAAGTCATACATTATTGATGATGAATTCAATCAGCACATCAGATAAAGAAGATCTAAAGGTATTTTACATTGAATCTGGATGTTCTAATCATTTGTCAGGAAACATAGAATTGATGTCAGAATTGGAAAAAGGCATTTCTAGCCATACAGTTCAAACAGGTGACAATACAAGACATAGTGTACATTCAATTGGAAAAGTGAAATGCAAGAGTGGAGCAGATTTGCTAACCAATGTTTTGTATGATTTCACAATACCTAAAAACTTGATTAGTGTGGGACAGATAGTTGAAAAAGGTTTTCAAGTCAGGTTTCCAAATGAAGGAGTATTTATTGAAGATCCAGAGAATGAATATAATCAGATTGTCTCTGGTAAGAAAGAAGGTAGACTCTTTACTTTAAGAGTACAAGGGAACATTGGTCAAGCTTTACTCACACATGGTGAAGGAGTGATTACAGAACTTGATCTCTGGCATAAGAGATTAGGTCATTTCAATAAAAGAGGAATTAAAGCTATGGTTGCTAATCAGTCTGTACTAGGATTACCACATGTGCAAAGTTAACATATGGTTTATAAATGTGAAGCATGTCAAATGGGTAAAGCACACAGGTTACCATTTCAGAAGAAAGGATTCAAACATGATGGATTACTAGAGCTCATTCATACAGATGTATGGGGACCAACAAAAGAAGGATCTATCAGTGGCTCAAGGTATTATGTTCTTTTCATTGATGATGCTACAAGATGGATATCATTATATGTTTTGAAGGAAAGATCAGAAGTGTTTGGAGCTTTCAAGCATTTTCATGCATATGTAGAAAGAGTCACAGGTCAAAAGCTTAAAAGACTAAGGTCTGATGGAGGGGGAGAATACTTCTCCCAAGAGTTCAATGATTATCTTTGGAATGCAGGTATTAAGAGAGAAATAACTTGCAGGTATACACCACAACATAATGGTGTAGCAGAAAGAAGGAACATGACTTTGGTGGAGTTTGCCAGAGCTATGCTGAAGGAGAAGAATTGTCCAAATTATCTTTGGGCTGAGGCTGTAAATATAGCTACATATCTTGTGAATAGATTACCATGTGCAACTCTAAATGGAATGACTCCATATGAAGCTTGGTGGGGTAAAAAACCAACACTAGATCATTGTAGAGTGTTTGGATCAATTGCATATGCTTATGTGCCATCACAACTTAGGCATAAACTTGAACGAAAGGCAGAAAAATATGTGTTCATTGGTTATGATGAAAAGCAGATGGGTTACAGATTGTGGAATCCTCTAAACAAACAATTTATTGTTTCTAGAGATGTTACATTTGATGAACAGAAAAGTTGGTATGCAGATCAAAGTCATACAGCTGAAGAATATGAAGAAGAGGTAAGAAGATGTGAGAAAGGAAAATCAATTGTGCAGGTGAATAGAGATGAAGACTATATGCAAGCAAGTACATCCAGAAGTGGATTAACAAGAAGGAATGAAGAAGCTCCTATATTGGATGAAGAGGTGTATCCAGAAACTTATGAAGAATGTGAACCAAGAAGGTCAAGCAGGACTACAAGACAACCAGAAAGGTATTCTTATGATACTTCTTACATAACTCAAAAGAACTATGCATATATGGTCAAAGATGATGAAGAACCCCAGAACTATGATGAAGCTAAAGGTAAGAAGCAATGGGAAGAAGCAATGAAGGAAGAGTTCAATGCACTAGAGGAGAACAACACATGAGAACTTGTTGCTAAACCAAATGGTAAGAAAGTAATTGGAAATAAATGGGTTTATAAAGTGAAGAAGCTTGCAGATGGAAGTATAGCCAGATACAAAGCTAGACTGGTGGTGAAAGGCTATGCCCAAACCTATAGCATAGATTATGATGAGACATTCAGTCATGTAGGTAAGATGTCAACTATAAGAACAATCATTGCTATTGCAGCTTCAAAAGGATGGACCCTAAGTCAATTGGATATAAAAAATGCATTCTTGAATGGATACATATTAGATGAGGTATACATGGAACAACCTCAAGGGTTTATAGATTCCAAGTATCCAAATTTTGTTTGCAGGTTGAGAAGAGCATTGTATGGATTGAAGCAAGCTCCAAGAGCTTGGAACTATAGACTGGTGAAGTATCTCAATGATCTTGGATATCAAAGTTCAAAAGCAGATTCAAGTCTACTTATCAAAAGAACAGAGGAAGGTACAATCTACATTTGTATTTATGTAGATGACATTATAATCACAGGTACTTCAGATGAAGGAATCAAGGAGGTAAAGAGATTACTTGAGAAAGAGTTCAAGATCAGTGACCTAGGAAGGTTGTCATACTTTCTTGGAATGGAAGTCACTTATACAGATCATGGCATATATGTATCACAAGAAAGGTATCTTCTGAATCTATTGAAGAAATTTGATATGGAAAATTGCAGAGAAGCTTCAACTCCACTTGAGGTTAATCACAACCTCAGTAAATATGATGGTGCAGAATATAAAGATATGAGGAAGTATCAATCTCTTGTGGGTAGTTTGATTTATGCTACACTAACAAGACCTGATCTTAGTTATGCAGTGGGATTTTTGTCACAATTCATGCATTGTCCAAAGGACCCACATTGGATTGCAGGTCAAAGAGTTCTCAGATATATCAAAGGAACTATAAAGGAAGGATTATATTATCCTTTTACATCAGATTTGAAGTTGAGAGCCTACAGTGACTCAGACTGGGCAGGTAATCAAGATGACAGGAGATCAACTCATGGTTACATCATATACATTGGTGATAACCTTGTAAGTTGGTGTTCAAAGAAACAACATACAATAGCATTATCATCAACTGAAGCAGAGTACAAAGGACTTGTGGAAGCAGCTAAGGAGGTCATATGGATGCAGACATTGTTCAAGAGCTTAGGCATTGATCAAGGTACACCTACAATACATGGAGATAATATGAGTTCACTTTATCTTGCAGCAAATCGAGTTTTTCATGCAAGGACAAAGCACATAGAGATACAATATCATTTTCTCAAAGAAAAGGTAATGGAGAAGGAGATTGAAGTGGAGTATATTTCTACTAAAGATCAGTTAGGAGACGTAATGACAAAGAGCTTGGATGCTGTGAAGACCAGCAAATTCAAAAGCATGGCAGGCGTAAAAGAAAAGAAGATGATATGAAGAAAGAGAGAATGTCAATTAATGATTGAGGGGGAGCTATTGGAGAAACAATCACTAATTGGACATATATTTGAAGGTCAAAACTTAGGAAGAAAACCCCATGCCTATGTGAAGGGACAAATTCACAAGTGTATCATATTTGTAAAGTTAGTTTCCTTTAGTTCTAGAAGTTTTTTAAAAAGTCACGAGAATGCGAAAATCTATATAAGTTAGTTTGTATCAACTGACGCGATGAGAGAAGAAGTGGAAGAGAGTGATAGGAAGAGAGAAGGAGTTCATTTTATACGACTGAGTATAGTCGGGCTTCTCTGAGTGAGAAAGCATCTGTAAAACTTCTGAGTTTTCATAGCTATGAGAAAGAACTGAGTAAAGTTCTGTGTATGAGACTCTCTCCATCATCTCCATACTTGCCTACTGTGTGATGAATTCAAAAGTTCAAGTTTTTCAAGCAATTCGATTCCTGGCATGGACTTTGTGTTGATAAGTCCTTGTTTTATTCTCTGAGTATTATGTACTGCTAGAACTTCTTAAAATCATGAGGTTTGTGGAGCAACTCGATCCCTGGCATCGAGTTTCAGCATAAAGTCGATGCCCGGCATCGACTTCCTACATACAAGTGGTCTTCTTCATGTGTGTGTTCAAGAGGCTATTTCTGGTGCAGAAAAAGAGGCTAAAAAAGCTCAAAGTCGATGCCCGACATCGACTTTGGTTGCAATTCGATGCTAGGCATCGAATTTTTATTTTTAGACACTCTGGATTACTAAAATAGGCAAAAATTCTACTTTTGGAAGTCATAGAGGGTGATCTTGTGAAGGCCATAACTTGAGTTCTAGAGATCTGTTTCATGCATATCATAGCTTGTTGGAAAGCTCTACTCTTCTAGTTTCAGCCTATAAAAGATCTTGGAGAAATCGTATTTGAGCTAAGAGAAATTAGCAAAATAGTGAAGGTATGTCATTTCAGTGACTAGGAATTTCTGTAGAAGCAAAGTTCTCACTTTAGGCCATCATTTCTCAAAGTTTGGAGTGGCAATGAGTTAATGGTGACCATAGAGGTGTTCTAGTGTCACATTAATTCATTTCTTGTGGTGTTTCATACATCAACAAGTGGTATCAGAGCAGAAAGGTCCTAAAGAGCAGAAGGCAGCAAAGGTACGAGAAGTTTTGTAAAGTTTTCCATTAAAGTTTCAAAGGTGAAGCATTCGACGACACAAGGCATCAAAAGATTACTTTCGAAGTGTTCTCATACACAAAGAACTTCAAAAGGTATTATCCTTAATCCTTTAAGCTCACAGGTTGCAGCAAAAGGGAAGGAGTATGGCAGATCATATCTCCATTGACGAACTGGACAGAGATAATTACCCCCCATGGGTAATGAGAATGGAAGCCTTACTTATGAGTAAGGATCTCATGGTATATGTTACAGGTGAAGAAGAGAAGCCAGTATTTGAAGATGAAAGCCGACCAAAGAAAGAGGAACTTGATGCTTTAAAGCATTGGCAAAAGAAGGATGCAAGTGCAAAAGCCTACATCTACAATACAATCTCTGATCATTTTCTACCACACATCAGAGGATTGGAATCATCTGAAGATATATGGAATGCATTGGAGTATCATTTCCAAAGTACTACCAAAGCACAGAAAGCAAGTCTATGGTCAAGGTTTACAACATTCAAGAAGAAGCCAAGTCAAAGTATTAGTGATTATGTCACTAAGCTGAAGGATCTAGCAGATAGTCTTGGATCCATAGATGAAGATGTTGAAGATCATAGATTGATTGCTCAACTACTTGCAGGATTGAGAGGAGATGAAAGGTGGAAACCTTTTGTCTTGTCAGCAGAACTTTCTTTGAATCATTATGTTCCAGATTTGAATCAGTTGCTTGGTTTGATGCTCACATATGAGCAAGACTTGAAGGGAGATGGAGATAAAGGACAAAGTTCTGCAATGTACATGAAGAATAAGAAGAAACGAGATAAAGGTAAAGCAAAGGATGAAGAGGAGTCGAGTTTTTAAGTTTACTATGCAAGAGGTAAAGGCATTGGCAGAGGAAGAGCAAGAGGTTTTGGAAGAGGAAGAGGTAATCAGAATAGCAACAAGAAAGCTTGTTGGATCTGTGGATTGAGTAATCATTTGGCTCATGACTGTTGGCACAACCAACAAGGATCAAACCAGAAACAAAACAACAATAGCAAAGGTCGAGGTGGAAGATATCAAAGTAATTTTCAAAGAGGTAGACAAAGTCAAAGAGGAGGCTATGGTAGAGGTGGAGCAAGAAGTTGGGGACAGAATCAATCCTACAACACCACATACTACAATTATGCAAATGACACACAGAATGAAAGTCATACATCATTGATGATGAATTCAATCAGCACATCAGATAAAGAAGATCTAAAGGTATTTTACATTGACTTTGGATGTTCTAATCATTTGTCAGGAAACATAGAATTGATGTCAGAATTGGAAAAATGCATTTCTAGCCATACAGTTCAAACAGGTGACAATACAAGACATAGTATACATTCAATTGGAAAAGTGAAATGCAAGAGTGGAGGAGATTTGCTAACCAATGTTTTGTATGTTCCCACAATACCTAAAAACTTGATTAGTGTGGGACAGATAGTTGAAAAAGGTTTTCAAGTCAGGTTTACAAATGAAGGAGTATTTGTTGAAGATCCAGAGAATGAATATAATCAGATTGTCTCTGGTAAGAAAGAAGGTAGACTCTTTACTTTAAGAGTACAAGGGAACATTGGTCAAGCTTTACTCACACATGGTGAAGGAGTGATTACAGAACTTGATCTCTGGCATAAGAGATTAGGTCATTTCAATGAAAGAGGAATGAAAGCTATGGTTGCTAATCAGTCTGTACTAGGATTATGAAATGTGCAAACTCAACATATGGTTTATAAATGTGAAGCATGTCAAATGGGTAAAGCACACAGGTTACCATTTCAGAAGAAAGGATTCAAACATGATGGATTACTAGAGCTCATTCATAGATGTATGGGGACCAACAAAAGAAGGATCTATCAGTGGCTCAAGGTATTATTTTCTTTTCATTGATGATGCTACAAGATGGATAACATTATATGTTTTGAAGAAAAGATCAGAAGTGTTTGGAGCTTTCAAGCATTTTCATGCATATGCAGAGACAGTCATAGGTCAAAAGCTTAAAAGACTGAGGTCTGATGGAGGGGGAGAATACTTCTCCCAAGAGTTCAATGATTATCTTTGGAATGCAGGTACTAAGAGAGAAATAGCTTGCAGGTATACACCACAACATAATGGTGTAGCAGAAAGAAGGAACAGGACTTTGGTGGAGTTTGCTAGAGCTATGATGAAGGAGAAGAATTGTCCAAATTATCTTTGGGCTGAGGCTGTAAATATAGCTACATATCTTGTGAATAGATTACCATGTGCAGCTCTAAATGGAATGACTCCATATGAAGCTTGGTGGGGTAAGAAACCAACACTAGATCATTGTAGAGTGTTTGGATCAATTGCATACGCTTATGTGCCATCACAACTTAGGCATAAACTTGAACCAAAGGCAGAAAAATATGTGTTCATTGGTTATGATGAAAAGGAGATGGGTTACAAATTGTGGAATCCCCTAAACAAACAATTTATTGTTTCTAGAGATGTTACATTTGATGAACAGAAAAGTTGGTATGCAGATCAAAGTCATACAGCTGAAGAATTTGAAGAAGAGGTAAGAAGATGTGAGAAAGGAAAATCAATTGTGCAGGTGAATAGAGATGAAGACTATATGCAAGCAAGTACATCCAGAAGTGGATTAACAAGAAGGAATGAAGAAGCTTCTATATTTGATGAAGAGGTGTATCCAGAAACTTATGAAGAATGTGAACCAAGAAGGTCAAGCAGGACTAGAAGACAACCAGAAAGGTATTCTTATGATACTTCTTACATAACTCAAAAGAACTATGCATATATGGTCAAAGATGATGAAGAACCCCAGAACTATGATGAAGCTAAAGGTAAGAAGCAATGGGAAGAAGCAATGAAGGAAGAGTTCAATGCACTGGAGGAGAACAAGACATGGGAACTTGTTCCTAAACCAAATGGTAAGAAAGTAATTGGAAATAAATGGGTTTATAAAGTGAAGAAGCTTGCAGATGGAAGTATAGCCAGATACAAAGCTAGACTGGTGGTGAAAGGCTATGCCCAAACCTATGGCATAGATTATGATGAGACATTCAGTCCTATAGCTAAGATGTCAACTATAAGAACAATCATTGCTATTGCAGCTTCAAAAGGATGGACCCTAAGTCAATTGGATAAAAAAAATGCATTCTTGAATGGATACATATGAGATGAGGTATACATGGAACAACCTCAAGGGTTTATCAGATTCCAGGTATCCAAATTTTGTTTGCAGGTTGAGAAGAGCATTGTATGGATTGAAGCAAGCTCCAAGAGCTTGGAACTATAGACTGGTAAAGTATCTCAATGATCTTGGATATCAAAGTTCAAAAGCAGATTCAAGTCTACTTATCAAAAGAACAGAGGAAGGTACAATCTACATTTGTATTTATGTAGATGACATTATAATCACAAATACTTCAGATGAAGGAATCAAGGAGGTAAAGAGATTACTTGAGAAAGAGTTCAAGATCAGTGACCTAGGAAATTTGTCATACTTTCTTGGAATGGAAGTCACTTATACAGATCATGGCATATATGTATCAGAAGAAAGGTATCTTCTAAATCTATTGAAGAACTTTGATATGGAAAATTGCAGAGAAGCTTCAACTCCACTTGAGGTTAATCACAAGCTCAGTAAATATGATGGTGCAGAATATAAAGATATGAGGAAGTATCAATCTCTTGTGGGTAGTTTGATTTATGCTACACTAACAAGACCTGATCTTAGTTATGCAGTGGGAGTTTTGTCACAATTCATGCATTGTCCAAAGGACCCACATTGGATTGCAGGTCAAAGAGTTCTCAGATATATCAAAGGAACTATAAAGGAAGGATTATATTATCCTTTTACATCAGATTTGAAGTTGAGAGCCTACAGTGACTCAGACTGGGCAGGTTATCAAGATTACAGGAGATCAACTCATGGTTTCATGATATACATTGGTGATAACCTTGTAAGTTGGTGTTTAAAGAAACAACATACAGTAGCATTATCATCAACTGAAGCAGAGTACAAAGGACTTGTGGAAGCAGCTAAGGAGGTCATATGGATGCAGACATTGTTCAAGAGCTTAGGCATTGATCAAGGTACACCTACAATACATGGAGATAATATGAGTTCACTTTATCTTGCAGCAAATCCAATTTTTCATGCAAGGACAAAGCACATAGAGATACAATATCATTTTCTCAGAGAAAAGGTAATGGAGAAGGAGATTGAAGTGGAGTATATTTCTACTAAAGATCAGTTAGCAGACATAATGACAAAGAGCTTGGATGGTGTGAAGACCAGCAAATTCAAAAGCATGGCAGGAGTAAAAGAAAAGAAGATGATATGAAGAAAGAGAGAATGTCAATTAATGATTGAGGGGGAGCTATTGGAGAAACAATCACTAATTGGACATATATTTGAAGGTCAAATCTTAGGAAGAAAACCCCATGCCTATGTGAAGGGACAAATTCACAAGTGTATCATATTTGTAAAGTTAGTTTCCTTTAGTTCTAGAAGTTTCTTAAAAAGTCACGAGAATGCGAAAATCTATATAAGTTAGTTTGTATCAACTGACGCGATGAGAGAAGAAGTGGAAGAGAGTGATAGGAAGAGAGAAGGAGTTCATTTTATACGACTGAGTATAGTCGGGCTTCTCTGAGTGAGAAAGCATCTGTAAAACTTCTGAGTTTTCATAGCTATGAGAAAGAACTGAGTAAAGTTATGTGTATGAGACTCTCTCCATCATCTCCATGCTTGCCTACTGTGTGATGAATTCAAAAGTTCAAGTTGTTCAAGCAATTCGATGCCTGGCATCGAGTTTGTGTTGATAAGTCCTTGTTTTATTCTTTGAGTATTATGTACTGCTAGAACTTCTTAAAATCATGAGGTTTGTGGAGCAACTCGATGCCTGGCATCAAGTTTCAGCATAAAGTCGATGCTCGGCATCGACTTCCTACATACAAGTGGTCTTCTTCATGTGTGTGTTCAAAAGGCTATTTTTGGTGTAGAAAAAGAGGCTAAAAAAGCTCAAAGTCGATGCCCGGCATCGACTTTGGTTGCAATTCGATGCTAGGCATCAAATTTTTATTTTAAGACACTCTGGATTACTAAAACAGGCAAAAATTCTACTTTCGGAAGTCATACAGGGTGATCTTGTGAAGGCCATAACTTGAGTTCTAGAAATCCGTTTCATGCATATGATAGCCTGTTGGAAAGCTCTACTCTTCTAGTTTCAGCTTTTAAACGATCTTGGAGAAATATTATTTGAGCTAAGAGAAATTAGCAAAATAGTGAAGGTATGTCATTTCGGTGACTAGGAATTTCAGTAGAAGCAAAGTTCTCACTTTAGGCCATCATTTCTCAAAGTTTGGAGTGGCAATGAGTTGATGGTGACCATAGAGGTGTTCTAGTGTCACATTAATTCATTTCTTGTGGTGTTTCATACATCAACAAGTGGTATCAGAGCAGAAAGGTCCTAAAGAGCAGAAGGCGGCAAAGGTACGAGAAGTTTTGTAAAGTTTTCCATTAAAGTTTCAAAGGTGAAGCATTCGAAGACACAAGGCATCAAAAGATTACTTTCGAAGTATTCTCATACACAAAGAACTTCAAAAGGTATTATCCTTTATCCTTTAAGCTCACAGGTTGCAGCAGAAGGGAAGGAGTATGGCAGATCATATCTCCATTGACAAACTGGACAGAGATAATTACCCCGCATGGGTAATGAGAATGGAAGCCTTACTTATGAGTAAGGATCTCATGGTATATGTTAGAGGTGAAGAAGAGAAGCCAGTATTTGAAGATGAAAGTCGACCAAAGAAAGAGGAACTTGATGCTTTAAAGCATTGGCAGAAGGAGGATGCAAGTGCAAAAGCCTACATCTACAATACAATCTCTCATCATTTTCTACCACACATGAGAGGATTGGAATCATCTGAAGATATATGGAATGCATTGGAGTATCATTTCCAAAGTACTACCAAAGCACAAAAAGCAAGTCTATGGTCAAGGTTTACAACATTCAAGAAGAAGCCAAGTCAAAGTATTAGTGATTATGTCACTAAGATGAAGGATCTAGCAGATAGTCTTGGATCCATAGATGAAGATGTTGAAGATCACAGATTGATTGCTCAACTACTTGCAGGATTGAGAGGAGATGAAAGGTGGAAACCTTTTGTCTTGTCAACAGAACTTTCTTTGAATCATTATGTTCCAGATTTGAATCAGTTGCTTGGTTTGATGCTCACATATGAGCAAGACTTGAAGGGAGATGGAGATAAAGGACAAAGTTCTGCAATGTACATGAAGAATAAGAAGAAACGAGATAAAGGTAAAGCAAAGGATGAAGAGGAGTCGAGTTCTCAAGTTTATTATGCAAGAGGTAAAAGCATTGGCAGAGGAAGAGCAAGAGGTTTTGGAAGAGGAAGAGGTAATCAAAATAACAACAAGAAAGCTTGTTGGATCTGTGGATTGAGTAATCATTTGGCTCATGCCTGTTGGCACAACCAACAAGGATCAAACCAGAAACAAAACAACAATAGCAGAGGTCGAGGTGGAAGATATCAAAGTAATTTTCAAAGAGGTAGACAAACTCAAAGAGGAGGCTATGGTAGAGGTTGAGGAAGAAGTTGGGGATAGAATCAATCCTACAACACCACATACTACAATTATGCAAATGACACACAGAATGAAAGTCATACATCATTGATGATGAATTCAATCAGCACATCAGATAAAGAAGATCTAAAGGTATTTTACATTGACTCTGGATGTTCTAATCATTTGTCAGGAAACATAGAATTGATGTCAAAATTGGAAAAAGGCATTTCTAGCCATACAGTTCAAATAGGTGACAATACAAGACATAGTGTACATTCAATTGGAAAAGTGAAATGCAAGAGTGGAGCAGATTTGCTAACCAATGTTTTGTATGTTCCCACAATACCTAAAAACTTGATTAGTGTGGGACAGATAGTTGAAAAAGGTTTTCAAGTCAGGTTTACAAATGAAGGAGTATTTGTTGAAGATCCAGAGAATGAATATAATCAGATTGTCTCTGGTAAGAAAGAAGGTAGACTCTTTACTTTAAGAGTACAAGGGAACATTGGTCAAGATTTACTCACACATGGTGAAGGAGTGATTACAGAACTTGATCTCTGGCATAAGAGATTAGGTCATTTCAATGAAAGAGGAATTAAATCTATGGTTGCTAATCAGTCTGTACTAGGATTACCAAATGTGCAAAGTCAACATATGGTTTATAAATGTGAAGCATGTCAAATGGGTAAAGCACACAGGTTACCATTTCAGAAGAAAGGATTCAAACATGATGGATTACTAGAGCTCATTCATACAGATGTATGGGGACCAACAAAAGAAGGATCTATCAGTGGCTCAAGGTATTATGTTCTTTTCATTGATGATGCTACAAGATGGATAACATTATATGTTTTGAAGGAAATATCAGAAGTGTTTGGAGCTTTCAAGCATTTTCATGCATATACAGAGAGAGTCACAGGTCAAAAGCTTAAAAGACTGAGGTCTGATGGAGGGGGAGAATACTTCTCCCAAGAGTTCAATGATTATCTTTGGAATGCAGGTATTAAGAGAGAAATAGCTTGCAGGTATACACCACAACATAATGGTGTAGCAGAAAGAAGGAACAGGACTTTGGTGGAGTTTGCCAGAGCTATGCTGAAGGAGAAGAATTGTCCAAATTATCTTTGGGTTGAGGCTGTAAATATAGCTACATATCTTGTGAATAGATTACCATGTGCAGCTCTAAATGGAATGACTCCATATGAAGCTTGGTGGGGTAACAAACCAACACTAGATCATTGGAGAGTGTTTGGATCAATTGCATACGCTTATGTGCCATCACAATTTAGGCATAAACTTGAACCAAAGGCAGAAAAATATGTGTTCATTGGTTATGATGAAAAGCAGATGGGTTACAGATTGTGGAATCCTCTAAACAAACAATTTATTGTTTCCAGAGATGTTACATTTGATGAACAGAAAAGTTGGTATGTAGATCAAAGTCATACAGCTGAAGAATTTGAAGAAGAGGTAAGAAGATGTGAGAAAGGAAAATCAATTGTGCAGGTGAATAGAGATGAAGACTATATGCAAGCAAGTACATCGAGAAGTGGATTAACAAGAAGGAATGAAGAAGCTCCTATATTTGATGAAGAGGTGTATCCAGAAACTTATGAAGAATGTGAACCAAGAAGGTCAAGCGGGACTACAAGACAACCAGAAAGGTATTCTTATGATACTTCTTACATAACTCAAAAGAACTATGCATATATGGTCAAAGATGATGAAGAACCCCAGAACTATGATGAAGCCAAAGGTAAGAAGCAATGGGAAGAAGCAATGAAGGAAGAGTTCAATGCACTGGAGGAGAACAAGACATGGGAACTTGTTCCTAAACCAAATGGTAAGAAAGTAATTGGAAATAAATGGGTTTATAAAGTGAAGAAGCTTGCAGATGGAAGTATAGCCAGATACAAAGCTAGACTGGTGGTGAAAGGCTATGCCCAAACCTATGGCATAGATTATGATGAGACATTCAGTCCTATAGCTAAGATGTGAACTATAAGAACAATCATTGCTATTGCAGCTTCAAAAGGATGGACCCTAAGTCAATTGGATAAAAAAAATGCATTCTTGAATGGATACATATCAGATGAGGTATACATGGAACAACCTCAAGGGTTTATAGATTCCAGGTATCCAAATTTTGTTTGCAGGTTGAGAAGAGCATTGTATGGATTGAAGCAAGCTCCAAGAGCTTGGAACTATAGACTGGTGAAGTATCTCAATGATCTTGGATATCAAAGTTCAAAAGCAGATTCAAGTCTACTTATCAAAAGAACAGAGGAAGGTACAATCTACATTTGTATTTATGTAGATGACATTATAATCACAGGTACTTCAGATGAAGGAATCAAGGAGGTAAAGAGATTACTTGAGAAAGAGTTCAAGATCAGTGACCTAGGAAAGTTGTCATACTTTCTTGGAATGGAAGTCACTTATACAGATCATGGCATATATGTATCACAAGAAAGGTATCTTCTGAATCTATTGAAGAAGTTTGATATGGAAAATTGCAGAGAAGCTTCAACTCCACTTGAGGTTAATCACAAGCTCAGTAAATATGATGGTGCAGAATATAAAGATATGAGGAAGTATCAATCTCTTGTGGGTAGTTTGATTTATGCTACACTAACAAGACCTGATCTTAGTTATGCAGTGGGAGTTTTGTCACAATTCATGCATTGTACAAAGGACCCACATTCGATTGCAGGTCAAAGAGTTCTCAGATATATCAAAGGAACTATAAAGGAAGGATTATATTATCCTTTTACATCAGATTTGAAGTTGAGAGCCTACAGTGACTCAGACTCGGCAGGTAATCAAGATGACAGGAGATCAACTCATGGTTTCATGATATACATTGGTGATAACCTTGTAAGTTGGTGTTCAAAGAAACAACATACAGTAGCATTATCATCAACTGAAGCAGAGTACAAAGGACTTGTGGAAGCAGCTAAGGAGGTCATATGGATGCAGACATTGTTCAAGAGCCTAGGCATTGATCAAGGTACACCTACAATACATGGAGATAATATGAGTTCACTTTATCTTGCAGAAAATCCAATTTTTCATGCAAGGACAAAGCACATAGAGATACAATATCATTTTCTCAGAGAAAAGGTAATGGAGAAGGAGATTGAAGTGGAGTATATTTCTACTAAAGATCAGTTAGCAGACATAATGACAAAGAGCTTGGATGGTGTGAAGACCAGCAAATTCAAAAGCATGGCAGGAGTAAAAGAAAAGAAGATGATATGAAGAAAGAGAGAATGTCAATTAATGATTGAGGGGGAGCTATTGGAGAAACAATCACTAATTGGACATATATTTGAAGGTCAAATCTTAGGAAGAAAACCCCATGCTATGTGAAGGGACAAATTCACAAGTGTATCATATTTGTAAAGTTAGTTTCCTTTAGTTCTAGAAGTTTTTTAAAAAGTCACGAGAATGCGAAAATCTATATAAGTTAGTTTGTATCAACTGACGCGATGAGAGAAGAAGTGGAAGAGAGTGATAGGAAGAGAGAAGCAGTTCATTTTATACGACTGAGTATAGTCGGGCTTCTCTGAGTGAGAAAGCATCTGTAAAACTTCTGAGTTTTCATAGCTATGAGAAAGAACTGAGTAAAGTTATGTGTATGAGACTCTCTCCATCATCTCCATGCTTGCCTACTATGTGATGAATTCAAAAGTTCAAGTTTTTCAAGCAATTCGATGCCTAGCATCGAGTTTGTGTTGATAAGTCCTTGTTTTATTCTTTGAGTATTATGTACTGCTAGAACTTCTTAAAATCATGAGGTTTGTGGAGCAACTCGATGCCTGGCATCGAGTTTCAGCATAAAGTCGATGCTCCGCATCGACTTCCTACATACAAGTGGTCTTCTTCATGTGTGTGTTCAAGAGGCTATTTTTGGTGTAGAAAAAGAGGCTAAAAAAGCTCAAAGTCGATGCCCGGCATCGACTTTGGTTGCAATTCGATGCTAGGCATCGAATTTTTATTTTTAGACACTCTGGATTACTAAAACAGGCAAAAATTCTTCTTTTGGAAGTCATACAGGGTGATCTTGTGAAGGCCATAACTTGAGTTCTAGAAATCCGTTTCATGCATATGATAGCCTGTTGGAAAGCTCTACTCTTCTAGTTTCAGCCTGTAAACGATCTTGGAGAAATATTATTTGAGCTAAGAGAAATTAGAAAAATAGTGAAGGTATGTCATTTTAGTGACTAGGAATTTCTGTAGAAGCAAAGTTCTCACTTTAGTCCATCATTTCTCAAAGTTTGGAGTGGCAATGAGTTAATGGTGACCATAGAGGTGTTCTAGTGTCACATTAATTCATTTCTTGTGGTGTTTCATACATCAACAAGTGGTATCAGAGCAGAAAGGTCCTAAAGAGCAGAAGGCGGCAAAGGTACGATAAGTTTTGTAAACTTTTCCATTAAAGTTTCAAAGGTGAAGCATTCGAAGACACAAGGCATCAAAAGATTACTTTTGAAGTATTCTCATACACAAAGAACTTCAAAAGGTATTATCCTTTATCCTTTAAGCTCACAGGTTGCAGCAGAAGGGAAGGAGTATGGCAGATCATATCTCCATTGACAAACTGGACAGAGATAATTACCCCGCATGGGTAATGAGAATGAAAGCCTTACTTATGAGTAAGGATCTCATGGTATATGTTAGAGGTGAAGAAGAGAATCCAGTATTTGAAGATGAAAGCCGACCAAAGAAAGAGGAACTATATGCTTTAAAGCATTGGCAGAAGAAGGATGCAAGTGCAAAAGCCTACATCTACAATACAATCTCTCATCATTTTCTACCACACATCAGAGGATTGGAATCATCTGAAGATATATGGAATGCATTGGAGTATCATTTCCAAAGTACTACCAAAGCACAGAAAGCAAGTCTATGGTCAAGGTTTACAACATTCAAGAAGAAGCCAAGTCAAAGTATTAGTGATTATGTCACTAAGATGAAGGATCTAGCAGATAGTCTTGGATCAATAGATGAAGATGTTGAAGATCACAGATTGATTGCTCAACTACTTGCAGGATTGAGAGGAGATGAAAGGTGGAAACCTTTTGTCTTGTCAACAGAACTTTCTTTGAATCATTATGTTCCAGATTTGAATCAGTTGCTTGGTTTGATGCTCACATATGAGCAAGACTTGAAGGGAGATGGAGATAAAGGACAAAGTTCTGCAATGTACATGAAGAATAAGAAGAAACAAGATAAAGGTAAAGCAAAGGATGAAGAGGAGTTGAGTTCTCAAGTTTATTATGCAAGAGGTAAAAGCATTGGCAGAGGAAGAGCAAGAGGTTTTGGAAGAGGAAGAGGTAATCAAAATAACAACAAGAAAGCTTGTTGCATCTGTGGATTGAGTAATCATTTGGCTCATGACTGTTGGCACAACCAACAAGGATCAAACCAGAAACAAAACAACAATAGCAGAGGTCGAGGTGGAAGATATCAAAGTAATTTTCAAAGAGGTAGACAAAGTCAACGAGGAGGCTATGGTAGAGGTGGAGGAAGAAGTTGGGGATAGAATCAATCCTACAACACCACATACTACAATTATGCAAATGACACACAGAATGAAAGTCATACATCATTGATGATGAATTCAATCAGCACATCAGATAAAGAAGATCTAAAGGTATTTTACATTGACTCTAGATGTTCTAATCATTTCTCAAGAAACATAGAATTGATGTCAGAATTGGAAAAAGGCATTTCTAGCCATACAGTTCAAACAGGTGACAATACAAGACATAGTGTACATTCAATTGGAAAAGTGAAATGCAAGAGTGGAGCAGATTTGCTAACCAATGTTTTGTATGTTCCCACAATACCTAAAAACTTGATTAGTGTGGGACAGATAGTTGAAAAAGGTTTTCAAGTCAGGTTTACAAATGAAGGAGTATTTGTTGAAGATCTAGAGAATGAATATAATCAAATTGTCTCTGGTAAGAAAGAAGGTAGACTCTTTACTTTAAGAGTACAAGGGAACAATTGTCAAGCTTTACTCACACATGGTGAAGGAGTGATTACAGAACTTGATCTCTAGCATAAGAGATTAGGTCATTTCAATGAAAGAGGAATTAAATCTATGGTTGCTAATCAGTCTGTACTAGGATTACCAAATGTGCAAAGTCAACATATGGTTTATAAATGTGAAGCATGTCAAATGGGTAAAGCACACAAGTTACCATTTCAGAAGAAAGGATTCAAACATGATGGATTACTAGAGCTCATTCATACAGATGTATGGGGACCAACAAAAGAAGGATCTATCAGTGGCTCAAGGTATTATGTTCTTTTCATTGATGATGCTACAAGATGGATAACATTATATGTTTTGAAGGAAAGATCAGAAGTGTTTGGATCTTTCAAGCATTTTCATGCATATACAGAGAGAGTCACAGGTCAAAAGCTTAAAAGACTGAGGTCTGATGGAGGGGGAGAATACTTCTCCCAAGAGTTCAATGATTATCTTTGGAATGCAGGTATTAAGAGAGAAATAGCTTGCAGGTATACACCACAACATAATGGTGTAGCAGAAAGAAGGAACAAGACTTTGGTGGAGTTTGCCTGAGCTATGCTGAAGGAGAAGAATTGTCCAAATTATCTTTGGGTTGAGGCTGTAAATATAGCTACATATCTTGTGAATAGATTACCATGTGCACCTCTAAATGGAATGACTCCATATGAAGCTTGGTGGGGTAAGAAACCAACACTAGATCATTGTAGAGTGTTTGGATCAATTGCATACGCTTATGTGCCATCACAACTTAGGCATAAACTTGAACCAAAGGCAGAAAAATATGTGTTCATTGGTTATGATGAAAAGCAGATGGGTTACAGATTGTGGAATCCTCTAAACAAACAATTTATTGTTTCTAGAGATGTTACATTTGATGAACAGAAAAGTTGGTATGCAGATCAAAGTCATACAGCTGAAGAATTTGAAGAAGAGGTAAGAAGATGTGAGAAAGGAAAATCAATTGTGCAGGTGAATAGAGATGAAGACTATATGCAAGCAAGTACATCCAGAAGTGGATTAACAAGAAGGAATGAAGAAGCTCCTATATTTGATGAAGAGGTGTATCCAGAAACTTATGAAGAATGTGAACCAAGAAGGTCAAGCAGGACTAGAAGACAACCAGAAAGGTATTCTTATGATACTTCTTACATAACTCAGAAGAACTATGCATATATGGTCAAAGATGATGAAGAACCCCAGAACTATGACGAAGCTAAAGGTAAGAAGCAATGGGAAGAAGCAATGAAGGAAGAGTTCAATGCACTGGAGGAGAACAAGACATGGGAACTTGTTCCTAAACCAAATGGTAAGAAAGTAATTGGAAATAAATGGGTTTATAAAGTGAAGAAGCTTGCAGATGAAAGTATAGCCAGACACAAAGCTAGACTGGTGGTGAAAGGCTATGCCCAAACCTATGGCATAGATTATGATGAGACATTCAGTCCTATAGCTAAGATGTCAACTATAAGAACAATCATTGCTATTGCAGCTTCAAAAGGATGGACCCTAAGTCAATTGGATATAAAAAATGCATTCTTGAATGGATACATATTTGATGAGGTATACATGGAACAACCTCAAGGGTTTATAGATTCCAGGTATCCAAATTTTGTTTGCAGGTTGAGAAGAGCATTGTATGGATTGAAGCAAGCTCCAAGATCTTGGAACTATAGACTGGTGAAGTATCTCAATGATCTTGGATATCAAAGTTCAAAAGCAAGTTCAAGTCTACTTATCAAAAGAACAGAGGAAGGTACAATCTACATTTGTATTTATGTAGGTGACATTATAATCACAGGTACTTCAGATGAAGGAATCAAGGAGGTAAAGAGATTACTTGAGAAAGAGTTCAAGATCAGTGACGTACGAAAGTTGTCATACTTTCTTGGAATGGAAGTCACTTATACAGATCATGGCATATATGTATCACAAGAAAGGTATCTTCTGAATCTATTGAAGAAGTTTGATATGGAAAATTGCAGAGAAGCTTCAACTCCACTTGAGGTTAATCACAAGCTCAGTAAATATGATGGTGCAGAATATAAAGATATGAGGAAGTATCAATCTCTTGTGGGTAGTTTGATTTATGCTACACTAACAAGACCTGATCTTAGTTATGCAGTGGGAGTTTTGTCACAATTCACGCATTGTCCAAAGGACCCACATTGGATTGCAGGTCAAAGAGTTCTCAGATATATCAAAGGCACTATAAAGGAAGGATTATATTATCCTTTTACATCAGATTTGAAGTTGAGAGCCTACAGTGACTCAGACTGGGCAGGTAATCAAGATGACAGGAGATCAACTCATGGTTACATCATATACATTGGTGATAACCTTGTAAGTTGGTGTTCAAAGAAACAACATACAGTAGCATTATCATCAACTGAAGCAGAGTACAAAGGACTTGTGGAAGCAGCTAAGGAGGTCATATGGATGCAGACATTGTTCAAGAGCTTAGGCATTGATCAAGGTACACCTACAATACATGGAGATAATATGAGTTCACTTTATCTTGCAGCAAATCCAGTTTTTCATGCAAGGACAAAGCACATAGAGATACAATATCATTTTCTCAGAGAAAAGGTAATGGAGAAGGAGATTGAAGTGGAGTATATTTCTACTAAAGATCAGTTAGCAGACATAATGACAAAGAGCTTGGATGGTGTGAAGACCAGCAAATTCAAAAGCATGGCAGGAGTAAAAGAAAAGAAGATGATATGAAGAAAGAGAGAATGTCAATTAATGATTGAGGGGGAGCTATTGGAGAAACAATCACTAATTGGACATATATTTGAAGGTCAAATCTTAGGAAGAAAACCCCATGCCTATGTGAAGGGACAAATTCACAAGTGTATCATATTTGTAAAGTTAGTTTCCTTTAGTTCTAGAAGTTTTTTAAAAAGTCACGAGAATGCGAAAATCTATATAAGTTAGTTTGTATCAACTGACGCGATCAGAGAAGAAGTGGAAGAGAGTGATAGGAAGAGAGAAGGAGTTCATTTTATACGACTGAGTATAGACGGGCTTCTCTGAGTGAGAGCATCTGTAAAACTTCTGAAATTTCATAGCTATGAGAAAGAACTGAGTAAAGTTCTGTGTATGAGACTCTCTCCATCATCTCCATTCTTGCCTATTGTGTGATGAATTCAAAAGTTCAAGTTTTTCAAGCAATTCGATGCCTGGCATCGAGTTTGTGTTGATAAGTCCTTGTTTTATTCTTTGAGTATTATGTACTGCTAGAACTTCTTAAAATCATGAGGTTTGTGGAGCAACTCGATGCCTGGCATCGAGTATCAGCATAAAGTCGATGCCTGGCATCGACTTCCTACCTACAAGTGGTCTTCTTCATGTGTGTGTTCAAGAGGCTATTTCTGGTGTAGAAAAGAGGTTAAAAAAGCTCAAATTCGATGCCCGGCATCGACTTTGGTTGCAATTCGATGCTAGCCATCGAATTTTTATTTTTAGACACTCTGGATTACTAAAACAGGCAAAAACTCTACTTTTGGAAGTCATACAGGGTGATCTTGTGAAGGCCATCACTTGAGTTCTAGAAAACAGTTTCATGCATATGATAGCCTGTTGGAAAGCTCTACTCTTTTAGTTTCAGCCTATAAACGATCTTGGAGAAATATTATTTGAGCTAAGAGAAATTAGCAAAATAGTGAAGGTATGTCATTTCGGTGACTAGGAATTTCTCTAGAAGCAAAGTTCTCACTTTAGGCCATCATTTCTCAAAGTTTGGAGTGGCAATGAGTTAATGGTGACCATAGAGGTGTTCTAGTGTCACATTAATTCATTTCTTGTGGTGTTTCATACATCAACAAGTGGTATCAGAGCAGAAAGGTCCTAAAGAGCAGAAGGCGGCAAAGGTACGAGAAGTTTTGTAAAGTTTTCCATTAAAGTTTCAAAGGTGAAGCATTCGAAGACACAAGGCATCAAAAGATTACTTTTGAAGTATTCTCATACACAAAGAACTTCAAAAGGTATTATCCTTTATCCTTTAAGCTCACAGGTTGCAGCAGAAGGGAAGGAGTATGGCAGATCATATCTCCATTGGCAAACTGGACAGAGATAATTACCCCGCATGGGTAATGAGAATGGAAGCCTTACTTATGAGTAAGGATCTCATGGTATATGTTAGAGGTGAAGAAGAGAAGCCAGTATTTGAAGATGAAAGCCGACCAAAGAAAGAGGAACTTGATGCTTTAAAGCATTGGCAGAAGAAGGATGCAAGTGCAAAAGCCTACATCTACAATACAATCTCTCATCATTTTCTACCACACATCAGAGGATTGGAATCATCTGAAGATATATGGAATGCATTGGAGTATCATTTCCAAAGTACTACCAAAGCACAGAAAGCAAGTCTATGGTCAAGGTTTACAACATTCAAGAAGAAGCCAAGTCAAAGTATTAGTGATTATGTTACTAAGATGAAGGATCTAGCAGATAGTCTTGGATCCATAGATGAAGATGTTGAAGATCACAGATTGATTGCTCAACTACTTGCAGGATTGAGAGGAGATGAAAGGTGGAAACCTTTTGTCTTGTCAACAGAACTTTCTTTGAATCATTATGTTCCAGATTTGAATCAGTTCCTTGGTTTGATGCTCACATATGAGCAAGACTTGAAGGGAGATGGAGATAAAGGACAAAGTTCTGCAATGTACATGAAGAATAAGAATAAACGAGATAAAGGTAAAGCAAAGGATGAAGAGGAGTTGAGTTCTCAAGTTTATTATGCAAGAGGTAAAAGCATTGGCAGAGGAAGAGCAAGAGGTTTTGGAAGAGGAAGAGGTAATCAAAATAACAACAAAAAAGCTTGTTGGATCTGTGGATTGAGTAATCATTTGGCTCATGACTGTTGGCACAACCAACAAGGATCAAACCAGAAACAAAACAACAATAGCAGAGGTCGAGGTGGAAGATATCAAAGTAATTTTCAAAGAGGTAGACAAAGTCAAAGAGGAGGCTATGGTAGAGGTGGAGGAAGAAGTTGGGGACAGAATCAATCCTACAACACCACATACTACAATTATGCAAATGACACACAGAATGAAAGTCATACATCATTGATGATTAATTCAATCAGCACATAAAGAAGATCTAAAGGTTTTTTACATTGACTCTGGATGTTCTAATCATTTGTCAGGAAACATAGAATTGATGTCAGAATTGGAAAAAGGCATTTCTAGCCATACAGTTCAAACAGGTGACAATACAAGACATAGTGTACATTCAATTGGAAAAATGAAATGCAAGAGTGGAGCAGATTTGCTAACCAATGTTTTGTATGTTCCCACAATACCTAAAAACTTGATTAGTGTGGGGCAGATAGTTGAAATAGGTTTTCATGTCAGGTTTACAAATGAAGGAGTATTTGTTGAAGATCTAGAGAATGAATATAATCAGATTGTCTCTGGTAAGAAAGAAGGTAGACTCTTTACTTTAAGAGTACAAGGGAACATTGGTCAAGCTTTACTCACGCATGGTGAAGGAGTGATTACAAAACTTGATCTCTGGCATAAGAGATTAGGTCATTTCAATGAAAGAGGAATTAAAGCTATGGTTGCTAATCACTCTGTACTAGGATTACCAAAAGTGCAAAGTCAACATATGGTTTATAAATGTGAAGCATGTCAAATGGGTAAAGCACACAGGTTACCATTTCAGAAGAAAGGATTCAAACATGATGGATTACTAGAGCTCATTCATACAGATGTATGGGGACCAACAAAAGAAGGATCTATCAGTGGCTCAAGGTATTATGTTCTTTTCATTGATGATGCTACAAGATGGATAACATTATATGTTTTGAAGTAAAGATCAGAAGTGTTTGGAGCTTTCAAGCATTTTCATGCATATGCAGAGAGAGTCACAGGTCAAAAGCTTAAAAGACTGAGGTATGATGGAGGGGGAGAATACTTCTCCCAAGAGTTCAATGATTATCTTTGGAATGCAGGTATTAAAAGAGAAATAACTTGCAGGTATACACCACAACATAATGGTGTAGCAGAAAGAAGGAACAGGACTTTGGTGGAGTTTGCTAGAGCTATGCTGAAGGAGAAGAATTGTCCAAATTATCTTTGGGCTGAGGCTGTAAATATAGCTACATATCTTGTGAATAGATTACCATGTGAAGCTCTAAATGGAATGACTCCATATGAAGCTTGGTGGGGTAAGAAACCAACACTAGATCATTGTAGAGTGTTTGGATCAATTGCATATGCTTATGTGCCATCACAACTTAGGCATAAACTTGAACCAAAGGCAGAAAAATATGTGTTCATTGGTTATGATGAAAAGCAGATGGGTTACAGATTGTGGAATCCTCTAAACAAACAATTTATTGTTTCTAGAGATGTTACATTTGATGAACAGAAAAGTTGGTATGCAGATCAAAGTCATACAGCTGAAGAATTTGAAGAAGAGGTAAGAAGATGTGAGAAAGGAAAATCAATTGTGCAGGTGAATAGAGATGAAGACTATATGCAAGCAAGTACATCCAGAAGTGGATCAACAAGAAGGAATGAAGAAGCTCCTATATTTGATGAAGAGGTGTATCCAGAAACTTATGAAGAATGTGAACCAAGAAGGTCAAGCAAGACTAGAAGACAACCAGAAAGGTATTCTTATTATATATCTTATATATGGTCAAAGATGATGAAGAACCCCAGAACTATGATGAAGCTAAAGGTAAGAAGCAATGGGAAGAAGCAATGAAGGAAGAGTTCAATGCACTGGAGGAGAACAAGACATGGGAACTTGTTCCTAAACCAAATGGTAAGAAAGTAATTGGAAATAAATGGGTTGATAAAGTGAAGAAGCTTGCAGATGGAAGTATAGCCAGATACAAAGCTAGACTGGTGTTGAAAGGCTATGCCCAAACCTATGGCATAGATTATGATGAGACATTCAGTCCTGTAGCTAAGATGTCAACTATAAGAACAATCATTGCTATTGCAGCTTCAAAAGGATGGACCCTAAGTCAATTGGATATAAAAAATGCATTCTTGAATGGATACATATTAAATGAGGTATACATGGAACAACCTCAAGGGTTTATAGATTCCAGGTATCCAAATTTTGTTTGCAGGTTGAGAAGAGCATTGTATGGATTGAAGCAAGCTCCAAGAGCTTGGAGCTATAGACTGGTGAAGTATCTCAATGATCTTGGATATCAAAGTTCAAAAGCAGATTCAAGTCTACTTATCAAAAGAATAGAGGAAGGTACAATCTACATTTGTATTTATGTAGATGACATTATAATCACAGGTACTTCAGATGAAGGAATCAAGGAGGTAAAGAGATTACTTGAGAAAGAGTTCAAGATCAGTGACCTACGAAAGTTGTCATACTTTCTTGGAATGGAAGTCACTTATACAGATCATGGCATATATGTATCACAAGAAAGGTATCTTCTGAATCTATTGAAGAAGTTTGATATGGAAAATTGCAGAGAAGCTTCAACTCCACTTGAGGTTAATCACAAGCTTAGTAAATATGATGGTGCAAAATATAAAGATATGAGGAAGTATCAATCTCTTGTGGGTAGTTTGATTTATGCTACACTAACAAGACCTGATCTTAGTTATGCAGTGGGAGTTTTGTCACAATTCATGCATTGTCCAAAGGACCCACATTGGATTGCAAGTCAAGAGTTCTCAGATATATCAAAGGAACTATAAAGGAAGGATTATATTATCCTTTTACATCAGATTTGAAGTTGAGAGCCTACAGTGACTCAGACTAGGCAGCTAATCAAGATGACAGGAGATCAACTCATGGTTACATGATATACATTGGTGATAACCTTGTAAGTTGGTGTTCAAAGAAACAACATACAGTAGCATTATCATCAACTGAAGCAGAGTACAAAGGACTTGTGGAAGCAGCTAAGGAGGTCATATGGATGCAGACATTGTTCAAGAGCTTAGGCATTGATCAAGGTACACCTACAATACATGGAGATAATATGAGTTCACTTTATCTTGGAGCAAATCTAGTTTTTCATGCAAGGACAAAGCACATAGACATACAATATCATTTTCTCAGAGAAAAGGTAATGGAGAAGGAGATTGAAGTGGAGTATATTTCTACTAAAGATCAGTTAGCAGACATAATGACAAAGAGCTTGGATGGTGTGAAGAAGAGCAAATTCAAAAGCATGGCAGGAGTAAAAGAAAAGAAGATGATATGAAGAAAGAGAGAATGTCAATTAATGATTGAGGGGGAGCTATTGGAGAAACAATCACTAATTGGACATATATTTGAAGGTCAAATCTTAGGAAGAAAACCCCATGCCTATGTGAAGGGACAAATTCACAAGTGTATCATATTTGTAAAGTTAGTTTCCTTTAGTTCTAGAAGTTTTTTAAAAAGTCACGAGAATGCGAAAATCTATATAAGTTAGTTTGTATCAACTGACGCGATCAGAGAAGAAGTGGAAGAGAGTGATAGGAAGAGAGGAGTTCATTTTATACGACTGAGTATAGTCGGGCTTCTCTGAGTGAGAAAGCATCTGTAAAACTTCTGAGTTTTCATAGCTATGAGAAAGAACTGAGTAAAGTTCTGTGTATGAGACTCTCTCCATCATCTCCATGCTTGCCTATTGTGTGATGAATTCAAAAGTTCAAGTTTTTCAAGCAATTTGATGCTTGGCATTGAGTTTGTGTTGATAAGTCCTTGTTTTATTCTCTGAGTATTATGTACTGCTAGAACTTCTTAAAATCATGAGGTTTGTGGAGCAACTCGATGCCTGGCATCGAGTTTCAGCATAAAGTCGATGCCCGGCATCGACTTCCTACATACAAGTGGTCTTCTTCATGTGTGTGTTCAAGAGGCTATTTCTGGTGCAGAAAAAGAGGCTAAGAAAGCTCAAAGTCGATGCCCGGCATCGACTTTGGTTGCAATTCGATGCTAGGCATCGAATTTTTATTTTTAGACACTGTGGATTAGTAAAACAGGCAAAAATTCTACTTTTGGAAGTCAGTCAGGGTGATCTTGTGAAGGCCATACCTTGAGTTCTAGAGATTCGTTTCATGCATATGATAGCTTGTTGGAAAGCTCTACTCTTCTAGTTTCAGCCTATGAAAGATCTTGGAGAAATAATATTTGAGCTAAGAGAAATTAGCAAAATAGTGAAGGTATGTCATTTCGGTGACTAGGAATTTCTGTAGAAGCAAAGTTCTCACTTTAGGCCATCATTTCTCAAAGTTTGGAGTGGCAATGAGTTAATGGTGACCATAGAGGTGTTCTAGTGTCACATTAATTCATCTCTTGTGGTGTTTTATACATCAACAGAAGGCACAAGTGCGTGAGTGAGAAGCACACTAGCATGCACACACATACACACACATACACACACATGCACACTTGGCAAGACAAAGAGATGGAGCAATCGAATATATTCTATTACAAAAGATTTCTTTTACATAAACTTTAATCTCTAGCAAGCCAAACTAAAAAATGATCTCTCTAGCTCTTTTTATAGTTTTTGACGAGCTTTTGGCCCTATCCAAACCTAGTGTCTAGCCTAGTTAAAAATTAGGTTCGAGGGCTTATTTGAGGGCTCAATTAGAGTCTAAAAATTATGAAAATTGACATGTAGGTACTTTTGATACTCCTCAAGCTTGAGGACACCTTATCTTGAACAAAAATAGAGTCTAGTCTACCAAAAATGGTATTTACAATATGGATGTAGTGATGAAAATCATTGTTGAAAAAAAAATTGTCCTTTGAAAAATTATACAGTGCTAGTTGTCGGATCCTCATTGATTGCTCTACCTACTTGGTCCTGCTTGACTTTCCCTTTGTTTTGACTCTCTCCAATGGCTTCCCTATCTTGTTATGCCTTGACTACCTTGGCTACTACCAACAGAGGTCTTCTAATATCACATTAGCTTGGTTCTTGTGGTGTTTCATACATCAATGGTGTATAGGTGTGTGTGAGTGCCACACTATTGAATAAGTGATATTCATTCTCCTTTTAGTTGATAAATCCCACATAGCATGGAATTTTCCCATTTTGTATATAAAGAGGTCAGTACCTCTCATTTGAGAAAGCATTCTTGGAGATAATGAGACCATGCTAGTTTGTGGAATGCTTGGAGAGCTCTTGTTGTCTTCATGATGTGATTGTGTGCTTGTTCCTTTCTTGCCTCATGCTTGTGAGATGTTTGTTTGTTGATTAACGACGTGATTATGCATGTGATTAATCTTGTGAATGTGTATCATTAACAATACTTGCTCTTATTTCATGTGTATTTTGGTTATTAATCTCATGCTAACGAAGCACCATTGCATCTATTGAATGCTCCTATGCAACATTTGGGTCTTGTGATATGCTCCTTGGTTTGATAAATATGAATTGTAATGCTACAACATCAACAAATTTTGGCACCCTTATTGGGGAGCATCCTCTTGTCACTTATGTGATGGTTTATGGCATGAAAGTGACATGTACACTACCTTTTCATGATAGTTTTTGAGTTCTTCATTTCATGACGCTCTTGTGAGTATTTTGCGGCTTGCAAGATTTACAAAACTTGTCGAGTTGAACCATTTTTGGTGTGATTAGAATCCCTGTTTTGGGCGATTTATCTACCATCTGTGGTGATTCTCCAAGTCACGAATAAAATAGTACTTTTTTACAAAGTTGTAATTAACTTGATGATTTTGTTTTTAATTTTGTTGATTAGTTCTCTAATCATGTGTAAATAAGCCCTTTTTGGGGTTCTTCTACAAGTTTCAAGTAGATTTTTAGCTCATCATCTTCATCAATAAGCATTTCTGGATAGTTGAGAAGAGAAAAAGGAAGAATGTTGTTTTTGTGCCTACCTTGAACTCTAGCAAATATACCTTGGCAAGTCAGGAACGGAGAAAGAGAACTTGACCTTATTGATGTGAAGAAAGATGGCACAAATAAGAAAAGAATGAAGTAGCTATTGTTTCTAGTAGATCGCGCTAAGATTGATTCTCTCGTGAGCAAATCCCGAGCAGGAGGATTAGTGCTTAAGTGGTTTACATGACAATGGAGTTCAGCCGTTAAAAAGATATGGCAATTGTCCTATATGATGGGAATAAAAAAGTAACAACTGTGATTTATTCTTCGTGGCCCATCTCATCTGCATATTTATGTTCTTTAGGAGCTTACCTGAAGCTCAACAGGTCTTCAATAGCTAGGAGTGCTATCAACTCTATACGTACCCATCTTGGGCATCCTTTCCAAGCCTTGGATCTCTATGTTCATATGCAGCAGGAGATAAACTCTCAACCACTCAATGAGTTTGTCTTCATCTCTATTTTGAAGGCTTCTAACAAGGTTGCAGATTTACACCTTTGCAAATTTCTTCATGCACGTATCTAGAAAAGCTACATGGATTCCAAAATAATAGTGGCAAATACTCTTATAGACACCTATGGTAAATGTGAATACCTTGATGATGCATTTCACATCTTTTCCTCAAATAATAGCATGGAATGGGCATCACCTAGAATGCCATTATTTTTTCTTATTACTAAAATGGCCATATTGATCAACCTTTCTACCCCTTTGGATAAATGCAAGTGCAAGGACTCAAGCTAGAATAGATGTTCAGCAATCTACAAAGCAATCATAAGCTAGTGCAAAAGACAATGTTATTCATGTGCAAGATGCGAATGTTAAAATGGTTAGGAGACCTCTAGAAGAAATGAACAGAGAGGTTAATGGGGAAGACTTCTCTACCAATTTGGATGATAGAAGAGTGAATAACTAGAATGCTAGGGATGATCTCACCGGAACAGTGAACAAGTAAATGGCTAGAATGATGAGCCGGCTATATCCAGAAGTGGTAGTGCCTTTAGGAGACAAATTGGTTGTAATGTTGACATGTCAAAAGGAATCTTTGAGAGAGGAAGTCCAGGTGGTCCCCTTGGAAAGAAGTAGTTCCTTGATGTGGATGGGGGAAAGCACATGTTTAAAGGTAGATTTGATGGGGATGGATTTGTGAAGAAGTAGTTCAGCAAAGATGATGGTCGAAAGAAGTATTTCAATGGCGATACATCGCAAAAAGGACAATCTTTATCTGAGAAAACTTCAAGAACACGTGTACAAAGGCACTCTGAAGATGAAGTGGATGATGAAACAGTTTTGAAAGAAGAAGATGAAGAAGATGATGATGATGATGAAGACTTTCCTCAACCTGGTGATGTGATAAGACATAGTAAATCAATCAGTAATAATGTAGATGATGTTGATGATGAGAGGCTCATTGTAAAGGAGATGGATGAAGAAGAGAGAGATAAAGATGTTATTGCTTATCAAAGAAGGGCATCCATGTCATTTAGGAAAGAGCTATTGTTAAAGGATTCATCTTTGCCGATTCTGAAAGGTGGAGGTAGTACAAGCAAAAAGAAGGAGAAGAAAGCCTTTGAATTGATCATCCGGTCTGCAATGGATAGAGGTTTGGAATTTAAAGAACTTTCAAAGCATGGTTTGAATATGCTGGTGGACAATAGACCTGATCAACATTTGATTTTGGATGCATCTCCTTTGGAAATGGAAATTTCTACTTATCTAGAGGAGCCACATGAAAGCCATGGAATAGCACTTGTTTGGGTTTCCTTAGATGAGGTAGCGGATACTCAACATTTTGGAGTGATTTTTGAGGTTTATCTACTTCTTAGGAGCTACATGTGTAATAGTCTGTGCAAAAAAGTCAGCTCTATTAAGTGTCATGGTGAGCAAGGCAAATGCAGGTGTATTAGAGGATATGGAACTACGTTCTTACGAGAATATGATGAAATTTTTGTATAAATCAATAGAGAATGGATGGCATGTAGTGGGAGGGGTAGTGGCTGGGACTAATGTCTTGTGTGTGAGAAGTCTCCAACGAGGTTTGCCAACTATATTCGTTTTGGGTGGGGAGTTGATCTATGGGCCAACTTTTGCATATGAAAACTTCAGGGTAAAACATTCTAGTATAGGGTTCATATCTATGGTGAATAGTGGCGCATATTCAAATGAATCACACATTTTTATCACAACAATGAAAGCAATCTAGTTGGATGGCAAACATCTGGTATTTGAGAAAGTGGTCTCAAGAAGGATTTTTGTGTTTACCATAGAAGGTGGAGCAAAAACGTGCACTGGTAAGCTATCAAAAATGGTATGCATTGTGGAAAATGGGGAGATTGATAACTCGAATTTGTGAAGGAAATAGCAAAGACAACTAGAACTATCCCGGATCCTGTGAACGGTGGAAAAGCATTATTTGGTTTGTTGGGAGGTATGGAGGAGGAAGTTGGGGAATGGAGTATGCACATAGGTGGACTTCACAGTATGTATGATAAACTATTATTTCAGAGGTTGGCATGAATGGAAGAATGCTCTAGATATCTCTCAGATTGGGATGTGTGCCTAAGTGGCCACAAGATTCAATTTCGTCAATTTACTGTTTCATGGATAATAATAAACTCCAGAGCAATGAAGTGAATGAATAGAGCTAGAGAAAAGTGCCTGGCTAAGGGGGTACTGACTCACATTCGACTGGAGTGTTTTTGTGAGTACAAAGCGGCTTGTGGTTGGGGATGCATACCTAATTGTAGAGGAATGAAGTAGATCTGTTTAGGGATTCGAATTTTGCACTTGCTACTTTATGAACATCAAATCCATTTCCATCATTAACATTGCATCCATCTCTAGTTTCTCATTTTCTAACATCTGCTTCTCCAAGACCAATAAAGGTTTAATTCTAGATCTCAACACTTCATTATCTACTTGTAATGTTATATTCAATTCAGTTAATTTCTTTATTTATATCTCTACCATATGCTTCATCCCTTTTCTCCAATTATCGAATTCTTGAAGAGGCTTCTTAACCTTCAATATTTCTACTGCCTGTTGCTGATGAAAAGAAGATAGTACCTCTTCATGCTACTATGTTGTCTTTTGTAACTCCTGTAAACTCTGAACCTGAGCCTTGAGTACCTAATATTCCTCACATTTTAAGACATTAGTAAGAAACTATTGTTCTTTTAACAAACCATATTGCTTTAATATAAATTTACACGCTGCATCCAACTTCTGTTGCATTTCTGCCACTTCTGTACTTGGTTCAACATTAGCTTGAGACACCTATGGTACCGAAATTTTATCCACCACACTTCGTAATATAAGTTCCAACCTATTTTTCTAACAATTTAAAACTTCGACCCACCACCTTTGGCTGCTCTATCTCTTCTGCTACATTAAATGGTGTTTCATGAAAACTTATCCCTTTAGAAGATTTTCTCTGTAAGTTTGTACCACTGAATCGACTTCCTCTAACTTGTAACCAGCTTTTAATAAGTCACTATATGTGTCGTCCAATTGGTCTTGCTCTTTAATACCACTCTGCTCCTTCTTTAGAATCCTTAGAGAATCCATCTGCTAGTCTTGTGCTTTGGTCCAAACAACCTCATTTCTCTCGACCTGCTAAATAAATTGGAAAACTGCTGCAAAATAGGCTGCCAACCTACTATTAGCCTGTGTCTTGGATTTATCTAAAGAAAATACCTCACTATACATCCTTTCAAATATCCAATGAGCCCAACTAATAGTTCTCCCTTTTTCTGCCCAGCTTAACGCTGCAAAATTATCTTTGGACATGTATCATATTTGACAATGAATCATAAATGCTCAAGATACCACTTCAACTGCTCTCTTCATGCATATGATACATTCTTTAACATATAATATTGTCGACCTCCCTCCCTAGGGCCAAATTCCTTCTTCATTTCTTCCTCAGTACACTTAGGCACCACCTGCTCTTTTAACAAAGGTACTTTAAAGACTTCAACAGTTAGTTGAGGAGAGAATTTCACCTTAGGAGACAATTGTCCTTTCATCTTCTTGATGATATCCATCTGGCTTCTACTGTAGTAATTCAACTTCCAGTTCGCCCACGGTAATGATGCAAACTCGAAATGGAAATATGTTGTAACCAAATAATATGCAATGGTGCACTTACATCAATTTCTATCTTAAAATTTGTAAAAGGCTCCATCAACGACTACGACAACTTACTGGCCGATGTCGGAGTTTGTGCATCATATTCTTCCTCTTGGAGCAAATTATCACTCTCTTCAGTAGAAGAATTTCCTTTCCGAGGGATCACTTCTCTTTTGTGCACTCTACTCCTCATGTTTGTGTCTACACTCAGAATCACAGAGGCTAAACTAATTGTCTTCCTTTGGTGCATATATATGCACGTTTGAAACGCACAATTGAACTATACCAATCCGAAGCCAAAATCCAAAAATTGTACGATACTAATTCGCATAAACTGCACCACCTTTCCATAATGCATACTTTCGAGCAAAACTTTCAGCAAATGATTTAAATTTTTCCCACAAATCGATGCAACAAATTAAAATATTTTTATGCTTCTCTTCTCCCATGAACAAGTGTCAGACAAAAAATGATTGAATAGAGCACCCATTACACGTACAAACATCAACCCAACCATTTTTGAGTGAAGAAATTCTATCTGAGGGAATTTGGAACCAGTAGAATCCGACTAAACGAGTTCTGACATACCAACATCCAATTGAGGAGAATCCGATTAACCAAGATCGGATATAGTAAAATCCAACGAAGTAAGATTTGATTGAGTAAACTTTAAATAGTACAACCCTTAACCTCAAATCCACTTTTGCATACTAATGTACCCTTAAGAATGTACTTAAAGTACTCTTTAACCAACATTTTTCCAGAAAAAATAGAACCATTGAAACAAAATGTAGAGAAATATGGCTTCTTACTTCTATGATCACCAATGGTGCTATTTTGATTTTCTAAATTACACATCACCTGCACTAGATTAGATGAAAACCAATCCTTATGCGGCGGCTTCCCTTGAAACTTCTACAAACCAAATCCATTGATCGGTCTTTACATTCTCATGCCAAACACATCAGCTACTAGGAATGTCCCTTGACCTAAATCTTGCACAATCTGATACAGAACCGTATACCTCAAAGTAAGCTTTCTTGGATGTGGTCCTAATTTAGAGTTATGAACCATCACCCAATCTCCAACCTAAAATAACTTGAATTTCACATTCATATTGACCCAAGCATGTCTCCTTCTTTGAATTACCTTTGTTATGTATGCACTAACTAAGCAATCCTCCTCCAATTGAAGAAGATACTTACACCTATGCTTGACCAATACTTTAGTTGACATCTTTTCTACTATAACTCACAAACTAGGAACCACAAACTCCATTGGAACTACCACTTCCAAGCCATAAACCAATGTGAATGGTGTCATACCTGTTGTCACTTTGAAAGCTATTTGAAACGACCATAATGCTGAATCAAGAAAAAAATCCCAATTTTTCTGATTGTCATGCACTAACTTTTTAAGAATATGCAGCAAAATCCTATTAGTGCTTTTTGCTCGATCATTTGCTTGAGGATGATAGGTTGTAGACTTTTTATGCATAATCAGATGTATTCTTGTTAATTCTGACATTACTTCATTAAGGAAATAAGCTCCCATATCACTTACTAACTCAACTAGACAACCAAACCTTTCATGATGTTGTGATAGAGGATCTTTGCAATACTTCCTGCCTTGTTGTCCTTGAGTGCTACTACTTCCACCCACTTTGTGGAGTAATTGGTAGCTACTAAAATATATTTACTACCACATTGAGTAATAGGCTTGATAGGCCCAACAAAATCCATGCCCCATTTTTGAAATGGATCCAATGGTAAAACAGGGTGATCAGACATTCTATCAAAATCACTTGGTTGACCTATTTTTTGACAAATCACACATCTTTTAGCATTCTTTAATACCATAGGCCAGCACAAACTTTCTTGTAACACATTTTTCCCTGTAATATCACCTGTCAAATGTCCTCCTGCTGCTCCTTAATGTGCTTCTTGCAAAACAGTTGGTTGCTCAAAATCTAGTACACACCTTCTAATGACCTGATCCATCCCTTTCTTATATAATGCAATAGCTATAACCAAATATGTTCTACTTTTAAGAGCAAACTTCTTCCTCTGATCAGGTGTAAAATGTTGCCGTAATGCTCCATCTATTAGAAACACTAATAATTGGTCATACCAAGAATCAGAATCAATAATTTGTGCATTGAATAACTCTGCATCTAGAAATTCATCACTGACACTTGTCGGTGCTTCCCCTTACTCCAATCTGTTGAAGTAATTTTCCATTGCATGTTCCTTACCTGGAGTAGGAACAATGACAAAATCAAATTACTACAATAGTACATCCACCTTGCCAAGCTTCCTATTAATAATGGCTTTTTTATCAAATATACTAAAGCCTGGTGATCAACATGAAAGATCACTTTATTACCCAATAAATAATGTCTAAATTTATTAAGAGCATACACCATTGCTAATGCTTCTCTTTCAGTCAATGCATAATTTATTTCGGATGAACACAACATCCTACTAGCATAATACACTGGTCTATACCATCCTTTTTCTTTTTGCTGCATCAACATTGATCCAACTGCTACATCTAATGCATCAACAAATATATAAAATGGGAAAGACCAATCTGGCGGCTTCAAAATTGGTGCTACTGAAATCATCTTCTTCAATAACTGAAATGCTTTTTGTTGAGCTTTAGCCCATAAAAATGGAACATCTTTCTTTGTTAAATGAGTCAAAGGTAATGAGATATTAGCCAAGCACCTCAAATACCTAGCATGCCACTTGATTTTCCCAACAAACCTCAATACTTCTTTCACATTTGTCGAGGCTTTTGTTGTCCTAATGGCTTCAATCTTTTTAACATCAACAGCTATTCCCTCTTGAGAAATAACATGCCCTAATAAGATGCCACTCTTCACAACCATGACACTCTTGAATGGATTGAGCACCATCTTGAATTTTCTACATCTATCAAAACAAGATTTCAGATGCAGCAGGTGTTGTAGCTTTTTTCCAAATACCAAAAAGTCATCCATAGACACTTGTGTGAAATCCTACAAATAAGGTTCAAACACTTTATATGCCACATACTTGAATGAAGACGGTCCATTCTTCAATCCAAAACTCATGACTATCAACACATAAGCACCAAAATCTGTAATGAATGCAATTTTGTGTTGATCCTCCTCAGCGACACGAGTTTGATTGTAGCTAGAAAATCCATCCAAAAAACTATACATCTCATGTCCAACTACTCCATCCAATACTACACCACAAAATGGCATAGGGAAGGGATTCGTAATCATTGATGTGTTTAATTTTGGATAATCCACACAAATTCTCAACTTCCCATTCCTTTTAGGAACCACTATAATAGGAGACAACCATGTGACCTAATTAACTGGTTTGATAAATCCTACTACCAATAACTTATCAATTTCTTCCTTAACCTATGTTGCAAAATTAGAATTCATTGGATGTCTTTGCTGCACAATCGAAACTACATCTTTCGTTAAATTATCCTATGTTGATATAGATCTAGGTCTATACCTTTCACCTGTGAGTAAACCCAAGCAAATACATCAACGTACTCCTTCAGTAAAAAAATCAAATCCTCCAAGAACTAGCCTTTTAATTCTTTGCTTACAACCCATCTTAGGTTCAGTATCCATTCCCAAACTGACTTCTTGAAGTTCATCCTTCTTTACTCTACCTGAACTTGCATATTTTTGTTCATAGAACCTTTCAACCAAATTGATTGCCTCTTTTTCTTGCTACTGCAGCTTCTGTTGAGTCGGAATTTCTTGATTTCTCTCAAACATCAGCCTCATCTGTGTGCCTTCCAACATGTCACCAACAACTGCTTCATTTGTATCCTCCAACAGTTCTTCATCCTTTAATAACACACCTTCCACATCTACTTCCAAGACTGGTACTATTGTTGGGTTTTCCTTTAGAAATTCCTCATCTTCATCATCTTCTATCTCTTCTGCTAAACTAATGTTCTGAGCTATTAGTGGTTTCTTTATAACCGACATGTTTCTTCTACCTTTCATTGGTATGGTGACCTATTTTTTGCCTTTTGTGATCACAACCACATTCAATCCCCAATCTTGTAACTTTAGTCAACCTAAACCAAGGTTTATCTATGGGTAAGTAAACTCGGACATTCTAATTACCACAAAATTTACCATGAATGACATCCCTGCAATTGTGATTTGCTGCTGCTTTAGAATGCCCAAAGGTTGGACTCTAGTTTGATCTGCCATCTTTACTTGAAAAGGTCTTGGAGTCAAAACTCCATTCCCCATTTCTTGAAAAATGAGCTCACGTAATATGTTTGCTCCTGAGCCACCATCTAACAAAACCTTATCAAATCGCCTTTGTTTATATTGTGCCTGAATTACTCGCACAACAAAATCTACATCAGATGGATCAACATTATTATCTGATGTTGAAGGTACGTGCATAATTGTTGGCTCTGATTGTTGTCCCACTAGCTTCTTTAGCAATTTCTCTCCAAAAGTTGGTACCAAAGATCTAAGGAAAATTGCAAAGAAGAGTTGATTATTACCTCAAACCAATTATTGTCTAACTCCTTGGTTTTGATCTTATCCTCCTCCTTTTTTAACTGTAGGAATGTTGCATCCTCCTCTTCCTGAGATAAAATCTGAAATTGTATTTACTTCTGCTGATCTTGCAGAATCCATTTATCAAATTGGTCCCTAATCTATCTTTGCTCTTGCCAATCAATAGGACCTTTACTCTTGCCAACTAATGTACTTGCACCTAAATCATTACGACATTCTTGATCTGATAAATCTATTACTACAACCTTCACTTGAGCAGCCTGATGGTCTTGTTGCTGTTGCTATCCTTGCTGGTTATTCTGATTATAACAAACCACGGGTATACCCCTTTCTTCTCTGTGCTTAACCCATAAAGGACAATTAGGCCCAATCCAATGGTCTGGTGCAGAACAATATCCACATGGCATCACTCTCAGTGGGCTGCCCAACTCATTCCCTTGCTGATTACCTTGATAATTTCCTTGTTGGTTAGCCTGATCTCTCCATGGAGGTCTTCCTTGATGTTGCCTATGAAAACCACCATGTCCTTGAACTCGGATGGCTTGATTTGCTGCCACTTCATTATTATTCCTATTGTCCTATCTTGAATTTTGTCCTTGATGCTTTGGGTTATACCAACATTGACTTGTGGTATGTCCATCTTTGTCACAAATTTCACAAAACATTTTCTCCTTGGGAGCAATTATTTCTTTAATTTACTAATTAAAGCTTCCTCTTTACTTTGCTTACCTTTGTGTTTGCAATGTCTTCTTACTATCACTTCTTCATCTTCACTCTTTGATTCGGAATCCATCATCCCTTTGACTGACTCTGATTGTAAATTGGATTCAGCATCTAAACTAGAGTCACTATGTCTCTTCTTCAATCTGCTCAATCTTCTTTCCACTCTTGCAGTTGCTACCACTAACACATCAAATCCATTAGTGATGTCAACACTAGCTACTGCATGCCTAATGCTACTCATTAATCCTTTTAGGAAATAACCCACCAACATCTCGTCAGTGGGTCTCATTGCCTTGAAATCTTTCCATCAAAGTTCTTCTAAAAATGTTGTTTTTAATAAATCATATGTAGCAAAATGAGAAATACCATATTGACTGAACCAGCTGATTGCTCTTCCGTCTAATGTAGCTGCAAATTGCTAGAGTTTTACTACATCATCGTATATTGTGTCATATCCATTTGCTGTCCACTTTATTTCAATTTGAGCAATGTGAGAAACAACATCTTCTTAAGAGCCTCCTCTAAAATGGGCTGCTTTGACCTTGGGATTTGGAGGTGATTGCACCATTGGCTATGGCTGAGGTGTACGCCTAGTTCTTTGATCATTCGTCTCTGCAAGTGGATCAAACTAGAGTCCTCTTCTAACTCCTACAGTTGCTTCTGTTAGGAATAGCGTTCCTATTATACCGCCCATCAACCTAGCTTCAGCCACACTTGTTCCTCCTTCCTCCTCTTCAGTTTCTAGGTTAGATTCCTCTTGTGCTTCATACAAATCCTAGAATTTAGAAGATGACTCCACGTTAGTTGCTTTTGTTTGCACTCTTGTATGATAAACTTTACTAAATCTTCCTCTTCGTCCTTTCATGATCTCTGGCTCTTTAGCAAATGTAGTAGGATTGCCAAATGTGTTAGGGTTCAAGAACACATAGCTTCTTACACAATCTGCAAAGTTCAAAAAATTCAACCTCAGCAATGTTCTTCACACACAGAGAAAAATACTTGCAAACATACTTCAAATCCAGCACTCTTATGCTGTGGTAGAATACTGTGTCATACCAAATTTACTCAAACAGAAAAAATTTGACACTTGCACTGAATAGAGAATACAAAATATATTGATTGAAGTTCTTCAAAAACACAGAATTACAAGATAGATAATCATGACACTTCTCTGAATTGATGATATTAGACGGACTGAACTATGTTCAGCCTGCTCAGTTACGTGATATAGTCCTTTCCACTTTCTCTAGGCTCTTTGTGTTCTCTCCTCTCTCTATGTTCTTGAAATGCAGTTCTTCTACCCGTTTTTCATACTCGCGAAAAAACTACGAATTTGTAACTGGTTATCAAAATTCCAAGTGAGCAAAATACGAGCTCAACAAAATTCGGAGTCAGCAATGTTCGGACTCAACAACTTCAACATCCCGCTTAGCACTTGTTCTTGCATTTTCTCTCATGTCAATAGAACCCATACTAGAACATACGTTGATGGGTGAAGATGAGCCTGTAGTGTCCAAATATCATAATTGGTGGGTGAGCATTGTTGCACAATAAGCATTACAAAAGAAGAGCACATTGGCAAGCGAGTCTCTAGTCAAGGATTACAGTTTTGGTTTCACAAACCTTAGGGAGGATCAAGCATATATTAAATTCTCTTAATGTCTTAGTTCAAGGCAAAACTCCGTCATGTTATGCTAGATTGTATGCTTTTGGTTCCATATATAAATAAAAGAAATTTTCGTTTGTTAACTCGTGCTTATTTCGAGATCAGACATAACAAAGAGCTATTGACCAGACAATCCAAACCTTAATGCTTTGAAATCTTCAAACAGAAAGAAGATTCTATCATCATCGCACTTCAAACATTCTTTTACAAATAACAATTGTCCTAATAGAAGCCATATTAAAGGAATTTGAAATTCACAATGAGATCGTATTATCGTAAGACGTTTATGTTAGAAAGTTTGCACATGGACGTTGTCGTCGAGATTTTCTCTCCTCTCTCACTTGTGAAGGCCTACAAAAAACATAATTGATGAAGGTAGCCGGAATTCCCCGAGAAGTCCAGGATGCATCAAGGATGTCAAAGGAAGCTCACATACAAAGTTTCAAAGAAATCAAGAAAGTCCATGGTAGCGGTCAAAGCTAGTCAAAGTTAGGAAATTAGGGAAAAAATTTCATTGTCACCAAATTAGATGAAAATTTATATGCTTGTAAAGATTGTCAAAGGCAGTCTATAGCCAAAATTTCAGCAGAAAATGGATTTTTTAGCACATTGATATGCTATGTTCATTTTGTAAAAATGTATTTTTTCTAGTTTGACCCTACAAATTCTTGTATAGAAATTTATGTTAGCCATATGGTTTGGCATGTATAAAGACCATATGTGGTTACATATTTGTACAAAGTTTCAAGGCTATCAGAGCTTCCTAGAGACCTTAATGCCACCTTGCAAGCTTCCAAATGTAGACAAACTTGTACAAGGAAGATTCAGATGGAAGTTTTTTTTGCATATTCCTGAAGGAGTTCTTTGGAAACATACTGCTACAAAGTTTCATCTTCATCAAAGCCTATTTGGAGGGTCAAAGAGCACAAAGTCCAGTTTTCGAGATCACCGCAGTTTTCTAGTTTAAGCAAATTGAAGGGTTGAAGGGCTACCACATGGCGAAAGCTGATTGAGCCATGTTGTACGATCAAGATGAGCTCATATTCAAGGGTGAGATGCACTTATGCTTAAACCAAGGAGGATCCACGAGTTTTTTCATAAAAGAAGACTTTTTTGACAATCAAAGATCAAACTGATGTCACCACTGATCCGACGGTCCAGATCATCCCCAGATCCAATGCTGGATAATGAAGGCGCCTAAGTTTCACTCCTTTACACTAGATTTGATAGAAAGAACAATTCCAAGTCGTTGATTTGATTAATCAAATGGTTGTAATTGAAAGTAGTGATCCTAGAGTTGAGAGTTGATTTCTCTAGATCCAAGGGCCCAAATTCATTCAAAAAACTATATAAACCCCCCTCCAAACTCCTAGAGCATCATTGTTAGGCATCCATAGGGCTCATGCTAGCTTACAGCTTCCTTGAGACGATCACCTCGGTTGAGCGAGTGAGGATCCAAGGTGGGCTAGTATGAGTATACTACATAGTTTCAAATTTAAGTCAGAACTCCAATCTAGGATAGGCTCTTGAAACCAGCATCTCTATCTTGACTCACCCTCGGTGGAGCGTGTGAGTGAGTTAGAGCTGGTTTTAATGAGTCTTAGACTTCTTTAGTTAGACGTTACGAGCCTAGACATACATAGGGTCAATGAAGTGGAACTCGCCTTCTTACGTGTGACATTCAGTTGAACTGTCATGGTTTGAAGGTCAGAACCGCCTTTGATCAGTAGACTGCTTAGCTTGACGTACCACGACGATCTTACACATGTAACTTAATTCATGTCACTTGTCACTTGTCTCTTCTCTCTTGTCTTTCAGTCTCTTAAGTATTTTTACATGTCTTCTATTTTCTTCTATGTGTGAGAAGGCTCCGCAGCATTGCGTTGAACCAGTGAGGATGTTTCATTGAGCTTGTGAGTAAACTCTATCATCATAATACACTTGCATGCATATAATCCATACATACCCATACATATTGATTAGTTTCTGAAAGTGTATAACACGCTCCAATATTGGACCATTCTTCCTTTCAAAACAGATTTATGTGTAAGGATTCCATCTATTCTCGTCATGCATACATATCATCCAAAGAAGACTATGCATATGGATTAGAATTAGGAAGTGTTTAAGAAGCTCCTTCAATGGACCATTCTTCCTTCCAAATTTGATTCGTGTGTATGGTTCTCTTTCATTCTTATCAGTCATGTTCATAAATCTAACTTGCACTCCTACAATCCCATTCCCATAATCATTTCAACATCTCTCTCTTCTCCATACTCAACATTAATTTCACTTTCATGTCCTTAAACCTTCCAACATTCATTAGCTTCATACACCCTGTGTGTGCCACGACCGGACCCGATCCACCTGGATTGCGATCACCTCCACATTTGAACCCGACGTGAAACGCTTCGTGGCATTTGCTTCTGATTTTGTTGGGAGGTTGTGATCCATATCCTTTGTTTCATATTTTTCATCCTCATCATTTCATCATCATCAATCTTGAGTGTTGCACTGGATTTCTCACAGTATCGTGCACATCTTCGTCGTGAAGTAAACGCATTTGTGAGAGATCTAGAGCATCTTGCATTACGTGCTTATTCACATAAGATGGAGGAAGGATTCAAATACCTTATTGTTGAGAAACAAGGCCAAAGAATAGTCTCTTCTATGTTGAGAGAGAAGGGAAAATTCAATGGCATCAACATCACAAGCTACTTAGATTTGTTTGAAGAGCAAGCTATGATTTTTGGTCTTCCCGAAGATCTTTTGATATCATTCTTTGAGCGAATTGTTGATAGCTCTATCATAAACCGTGTCATTCAATATGATAGTCTTCCTTGGAGTGATTTTAGAAAGGAGATGCTCAAAGAATTCTATCTTGAAGATTATAGCCAACATAATCGGGATGTATTCTTACGATGGGTCAATTCACCAAAGCCTAGTAGCTCTATTACTCACTTACAAAATGAGTATATTAGACGCTATGAATAACTTCTTGATGAGGATAAGATAACTTTGGAACCTGATCTTGTGATCAATTTTCTTAAGCTTCTTCATCCTGAATCTCGTAGGGAAGTTGAACGGCGATTAGAAGAACCAGATAAGCGTTATGGTCTTACTGACAATTGGGAAAAAGGGCGTAAAGTAGTAGAGGTTGTAGCCCATAGACATCAAAGACAATCCATGCTTTATGAGCAAACTAGTCTTCCTCAAGCTAGCCTTCCACAAACTAAGGAGCAAGTTAGAGAACAATCCCATGCTATGCTTTTTGACTCTACTCCTATTCCTCAAATGATGGAGCCTACTCAAGGTCTTAAAGTAGAGCCAAATAAAAGTGTAGTTGAACAATCTCAAGTGGAAATTCTCACTAAGCAAATGGAAAGTCTTATTGCTACACAATCCAATTTGGCCAAGACTATAGATGCTTTACAATCTAATTACACCAAAACTTTCCAAAATCAAATGAGCCCAATGTCTTTTCAAGAGCCTAATCAACATGTTATAGCTACCAATCAAAATCCACAAGTAGCTCCTACTCAAGCATATCAAGTCCCTCCAATGCATAATCCTTCAATGCAAAATCCTCATCCTCATGTGCAAAATCCTCAAATGTATCAAAACATATATCCTCAAGCTTCACAAATAGCTTTTCAAAATCCTCAAAATCAAAATTTTCAAAATCATCAACCGTATAATATGGAAGCTCCTCTTGCACCTCAAGTACCACATGTTGCTCCCCAAGCTCCTCAAATACATCAATTGCCTTATCAAAATCCTAATTATCCTGTTCAAGCAATACCTTATCAACAAAATCCTCAATTTCAAAATTTCTCACCACAAGTTAATCAAAATCAAAATGGTTTTGTGTGTGGCCTTCGTAGGTGTCCTTGGTGTGATTCGTTAGAGCACTTTTTGAGAGATTGTGAACTATTGAAGGCTGCTAAGGAGCAACGACTAGTAATAGACATAGATAAGAAAATCTGTGACTATCGATCAGGCTACCTTTGCAAGGAAATTATGGTAAGGGAGGAATGAAAAAACATTATGAAAATATAACCATAACGGACGTAGGAACTAGAGGAGTGAAACTAGAAGCTCTTGATGAACAACAAGTAGAATCAAGTAAACCCACAAAGGAAGGTGACTTTTCCATAGAGGCTTTAGTAAGAGCACGAGATGAGATTAGGAGAATAACGGCTTGGGAGTCACCGATAGAAGATCAATTCTTATTTCTCACATATCCAGTGTAGAAGAAAAACAAAAAAGAGATGAAGTTGAGCCTAGTGAAAGAAGAGTAACACGAAAACAAACCTCAGAGGGAATAGAAACAATCATAGAGCAGGGAGAAACATCACAATCCAAAGATAAAAAAGAAGAATCACAACCCAATGAACAAAAACAGGAGGAGAAACAAAAAGGGAAGAAGACAAAGCAAAGAAAAACAGAACCAAAGCCTTTAGATAAACAAGAACAATCAAAACAAACTGAAGACCAAACACGAGAACATGAACAAAAACAAGACCCTGAGCAAAAACAAAAGAAACCAAAGAGAAAACCTAAAGACATCTTGATTTCAGAAATTGTGAGAAAAATAGATCCTATGGAGATTTTAGATGACATTTTGCTTAAGAGTCAAGTGACTATGTCTTTAGAACAAGTTTTCTCTATTGCAAAGCCTATTTTTAAAGATAACTTTATCGGCCTAATTAAAAGGAAGACGTTTCCGCTTAATCTAGATACTGAGATGCAAGATTCTCTAGATCAAGATCAAGCTATGAATGAAGCCTTAAACTTTGATGAATCTAATGAAGAGGACTTTGATGATGATGAAGTAAATGTTAATAAAAATTTCTTAGGACCTATTCAACCTGACCATGAAAATCATGAAAACAATCCTGAAAGTCACTTTAAAAGAACATTTTGGTCTAGAGGTACATCAGAGATGCATGTTAAAATAGGAAATGATAAGAACACTATCACTGTAAATGCATTAGTAGATTCCGGCTCCGAAATCAATGTGATTTCAAGAGAAGTCTATGATAAGTTTCGATGGCCCATAGATAAAGATTGTGGATGGCGTATGAGAACTGCAGATAATGGTGTAGGTACCGTGTATGGAGCTTGTGCTAGTGTGCCCATATCCATAGGAGGAATCACAGAAGAGTTTCACTTTTTTATTCAAGATAATTGCTCCTATGAAGTTCTCTTAGGTCAACCCTTTATTTGTGAGAGTCGTATGGAAACTAAAGCCATGGATGATGGGTCTACCTATGCTAGATTTAAGTCTAAGGATGGAATGCAATCACTTCAAGTCATGATAGTAGGAGTGAATCATCCTAGGAATCGATTGTCAATTAGAAAGAAACCTATTAATACTCAGAGTCATGAGCATGCTTGTAGTGATTGTGCACCTCGATTCATGTTTGGAGCTACATATGATCAAAATTTCGGATAGAATCCATTGTTGAGCGGGACAACAGTGGATATTGGTTTGACATCTCGCATCCAACCAACATGTACAATAGTTTGTCACTTTGTTTTCCACATTCTAGATTAGATTTTCTTCATAAGAGTCAATTGTCCAAGTCTTTTATCCAAAAAACCCAAAAAATTTAAAAAAAAAACAGAATCATGGAACACGATGAGAACATTGAGCATGTGATTGAAACATCTCATTGTTTCTCTACTCTTGAGGAGTTAGAGTTATGTCTTCAACAAAATTCTAATTCCCATATTATTCTTCTTTCTTCCCTTGATGAGTATGCTCTAATCCAAGAGTATACTCTCAATGTTGACAAGTGCTCAAAATTTAACCAAACACATGATGCCTTAGTTGAAACAAAGTACAAAATTGTAGACAAAAAAATCAAACCCATAGCTCAACCATTACCTCAAGGAAGTAATGAAAAAATTATTGATGTGAAAAATGATCCAATTCTTCGGGATAAGAAAAACATAGGACATACATTCACGGATGAGACAATCAAACAGGTGAAAATTGGTAGAGATGATGACTTTCTTTTGCCAGCAGAGAGAGATAAATTTGAGGGAGTCATACGTAGCCATGGAAAAGCCTTTACTATGTATCCTCATGAGATTGGTTGTGTAGATCCTAAGCTAGTTGCACCCATGATAATCTTTACTATTCCACATATTCCATGGAATCTTCGTCCTATACCAGTTCCAAAGGCTCACTTACCTGAGCTAATGAAACTACTTAAGGAGAAGATAAACATGAGAATTTTAGAACCATCTTTTGCACCTTACTCAAATAGATGGTTCACAGTGCCTAAAAAGAATGGGAAACTACGTTTTATTCAAGATCTCCAACCTGTCAATAAAGTCAACATAAGGAATGTAGGAACAGGACCCATTGTAGATGAGTTTGCTGAATCATTTTCAGGACATTCTATCTATTCAATGGGTGATTTATATTCTGGATATGACCAATTCCAATCAGCAATTGATAGTCGTGACATTACCACAATGAAAACTCCTTTAGGCTTAGTACGAATGTGTACTTTACCTCAAGGAGCGACTAATTCTGTGGCTCATATGATGAGTGCTATGAATATGGTCTTACATGATTTTATCCTCATATAACTATGCCATTCATTGATGATATTCCAATTAAAGGGAGTGAGGAACGTGTAAAGGACATTACTTTAGATTCATCTGGATGTCGTAAATTTGTTCTTGACCATATCTCTGATTGTGAAAGAATATTTCAACGATTTGAAGAGGTAGGTCTCACATTTTCCATAGAAAAATCTATTTTTGATGTCAACGAGGTTCTTATTGTTGGACATTTATGTGGCCATTATGGTCGAAAGCCATACCCACAAAAAGTTGATGCCATTAGCAAGATTTCTAAAACATGTAACAACGTTAGTGAGGTACGTAGATTTCTTGGTGCTTGCATCTTTTATGTTATTTGGATCCCACACTTTGCTCATGTTGCTGATTGTCTCTATGACTTGTTGAGGAAGAAACGAAAATTTATTTGGACTGACAAACACACTCAATCTATGTCTAAATTGAAGAAATTATTGCTTGAGGCTCCCATCCTTAAGCGTGTAGACTATTCTGCTAACAAACCTATTATATTGACTGTTGATACTAGTCCTATTGGCATAGGTTGGGTCATAATTCAAGATGATAGTGAAGGGAATAGATATGCAATTAGGTTTGGTGCCAAAATTCTACATGAAACACAACGAAAATATCCACAGATCAAACGAGAACTATGGGGTATGGTAACAGCTTTGAAAACAAACAAAGAATATTTCATTGGTGCAAATGTCAAAGTTGAGACTGATTGTTTGCCTCTCATTGGAATGATAGCCAATTGTTCATCTCCTGATATAGCCATGCTTAGATGGATCTCATATATTAAGTTCATAAATCTTGAGTTAGCTCATATTTCAGGTAAGTCAAATTCAGTTGCTGATATGTTATCGAGAGCTAGATTTGATGATCTTGAAAGTGATCTAATAAAGAATGTGAACTTAATTGACTATGTTCCACATATATACGAGTATGAGCAATTTCATGAATCTGAGTATGAAAATGAATGGAGAGACATAGGAAAGTATCTGAGTACACTACAACCATTACCTAACTGGACTACGAATAGATTCCGCAACATTAGGAAACGAGCTTATAATTTTTTCCTATGTAATGGTTATCTTTGGAGACATGCTAAGGGTAAGGTTAAGAATCCACACGAGTCCTAGGAAAACGAGGTCTTCAATTGCAAGTAATGAAGGAAATGCATGAGACATTATGGGCAGTCATGAAGGATTTTTTGGAACATATGAAAAAATTAAAAGTACCTATTATTGGCCTAGGATGTATGTTCACATTAGTAGCTATGTTTCGACATGTTCGACTTGTCAACTTCATTCATCAGTCAAACATAGAGATCCGTTGCATCCTACTTATCCACCTTGTATTCACTACAAGTGGGTAGTAGATCTTGTAACTATGCCTAAAGGTATTGACAAAATGCATTACATTGTACTTGCAAGAGAAGACTTAACTAATCATGTAGAGGGACGTGCACTACGAAACTAAGACCACTTCCAATGTTTGCAAATTCTTGCTTGAAGATGTCATAAGTCACTTTGGGTACATAGAGAAAGTAGTTGCCGATCGTGGAGAGTTAAATGCGAGAGAAGCTAAAGAGTTCTTTGAACATCACGGTATTCGTTTGTCTCTTACTACTGCATATAATCCAGAGGCCAATGGTAAAATAGAGAGAGGGCATCCAACTATTGTGAAAGCCATATCTAAAGCATGTAACGGTGACATCAAACAATGGCCTAGATTCTTATCTTTTGCACTTTGGGCAGATAGAATGACATGCACACGCACTACTGGGTATATGCCTGCTGAACTCATGTACTGCCAAAAACCATTGTTTCCAATTCAGTCTCATATTTCTGCATGGTCAAATTTGCCTTGGTCTGAAAACATATCTACTGATGATTTTTTGAGTTTGCGCATTAAACAGTTAGAACAAGGTAAATTAAGACTTGATGATGCCGTTGAAAAATTAAGAGAATCTAGAATGAAGAACAAGCATTATTTTGATAAAACTCATCGATTGCGTCCTAAGCCAATTGAAGTAGGAGATTGTGTGCTCATTTATGATAGTACATTTGACTCTCAATATGATGCACGCAAAAAGCTCACTCAACGGTGGTTTGGGCCATACATTGTAGCAAAAGTCAACAACAATGGTACGTATGCTCTTTGTGAATTAAATGGTGTTGCACTAAAAACTTTGATTGCAGATAAAAGGATAAAGCTATTCAAGAAACGTGATAATGATGAGTACATTTTGGATGAGGACATTGAAGAATATGACAACAATAAGGCCGATTCATAAACAGGAGTATCCATGTTATAAAAAATAAAAATAAAAATTAAAAAAAATAAAAAAATAAAAAATATATAAAAATATCATTAATTTTTCAAGTTCATGTTGCTTTGTTTTTTTCAAGTTCATTCTATTTTTTTTTTCCATGCTTGTTTCATGCAGGTTTTTTTTCAGTCTTTGCATTGCAGTGCATATCCACATCACTTGAGTCAAAAACGGCAAATGATGATTTCTCTACTTGTGTAAAATTGTATCTTAAGTAGTAACTTATCTACTAAGAAATTGATTATAATCTAGGATTGTGGAAAGATAGGGCATGTAGATTTGGAGGTTTATTTTGGTGACATGACTTTCATATATAAACATGCATATGTATCGAGTATCGAAAGCATAATTGTTGAAATCCTAGCTCTTGATATTGCATGTTTCTACATCCTTAGTCCATCTCACAGCACTTGTATCGGAGTTTAAACGACTGTTCTCCGTCATAAAAAATGGTTGTACCTTGTATCGGGGTTTAATTTTTCCCTGTCATCAAAAAAAAAAACTACATGTTACCAGGAAGTTTACACTTTCTTTCACCCCAAAAAAGTGATCGTAACCATAAAGGTGCCGAATCATCATCATCATCAAAAAAAAAAAGAGCAAGCCAAAGGAGGATAAAGAGGCATAGTAGAATAAATCATGGGCTATATAGGTAGATTTATGCATTAGTGGAGTTTAGTTAGATTTCCTTGCATGTTATTAGAGAAAAAGCATATTCATATTTATGTAGGAAAGGAGTTGATCTAAAATAAGCTAAAGATGAAAGATGTCTCTTGAAAATCCTAAATCTTTGTTTATAATCGTATTTAAGGTAGATTGCTTTATGAAAAAGATACAAATTTTTCTTCAAGATGAGAGGAATTGATGCTTAAAACGACTCAATACATCCACTTCCACTTCATATTGATGCTTGTTTGTTTTCTTTCTTGTTGTCAATGTTGCTTGTTCGTTTGCATATATGTTGCCTATTTGTTCATGCATATTCATGTTGCGTGTTCCAATTCTTTCTTTCATGCAAATTTCGCTTCATGTCACGTTGCCTACTCATTCATAACAATGTTGCATGTTCATTTATAGAAATGTTACCTATTTATTTATGCATATTCATGTTGCCTGTTTTAATTTTTCTTTTCATACATATGTTGCTTGATATCATGTTGCCTTCTCATTCATGCATATCATCAATCTCTCCTTCCTGTTGCCTATTTTCCTTTAAAAGAATATGATGCTTGAAACTTATGTTTTTTAGGAACACTAGAGTGGCGCTTCCGGAGGAACCGCAGGTTTAGTGGGGGCGTATGTCGTCGAGATTTTCTCTCCTCTCACTTGTGAAGGCCTACAAAAAACATATTTGGTGAAGGTAGCCAGAATTCCCCGAGAAGTCCAGGATGCATCAAGGATGTCAAAGGAAGCTCACATACAAAGTTTCAAAGAAATCAAGAAAGTCCATGGTAGCGGTCAAAGCTAATCAAAGTTAGGAAATTAGGGCAAAAATTTCATTGTCACCAAACTAGATGAAAATTCATATGCTTGTAAAGATTGTCAAAGGCAGTCTATAGCCCAAATTTCAGCAGAAAATGGATTTTGTAGCACGTTGATATGCTATGTTCATTTTGTAAAAATGTAATTTTTCTAGTTTGACCCTACAAATTCTTGTATAGAGATTTATGTTAGCCATATGGTTTGGCATGTATAAAGACCATATGTGGCTACATATTTGTACAAAGTTTCAAGGCTATCAGAGCTTCCTAGAGACCTTAATGCCACCTTGCAAGCTTCCAAATGTAGACAAACTTGTACAAGGAAGATTCAGATGGAAGTTTTTTTTGCATATTCCTGAAGGAGTTCTTTGGAAACATACTGCTACAAAGTTTCATCTTCATCAAAGCCTATTTGGAGGGTCAAAGAGCACAAAGTCCAGTTTTTGGGATCACCGCAGTTTTCTAGTTTAAGAAAATTGAAGGGTTGAAGGGCTACCACATGGCGAAAGTTGATTGAGCCATGTTGTATGATCAAGATGAGCTCATATTCAAGGGTGGAGATGCAATTATGCTTAAAGCAAGGAGGATCCACGAGTTTTTTCATAAAAGAAGACTTTTTTGACAATCAAAGATCAATAATGCAGCTTTTCTCCAAAATAGTGGCTTATCTTATCCAAACTGATGTCACCACTGATCCGACGGTCCAAATCATCCCCAGATCCAATGGTGGATAATGAAGGTGCCTAAATTTCACTCCTTTACACTAGATTTGATAGAAAGAACAATTCCAAGCCGTTGATTTGATTAATCAAATGGTTGTAATTGAAAGTAGTGATCCTAGAGTTGAGAGTTGATTTCTCTAGATCCAAGGGCCCAAATTCATTCAAAAAACTATATAAACCCCCCTCCAAACTCCTAGAGCATCATTATTAGGCATCCATAGGGCTCATGCTAGCTTACGGTTTCCTTGAGACGATCACCCTCGGTTGAGCAAAGAAAAAGGATGGCTTACCTCATCCATGATGTAAAAGCAAATTCGTGGCTCTAACTACCTAAAACCACAAATTTTTGAGCTAAGGCAATATCTCCTAACTTTGGGTATCACTTTTAGGTGGAGCCATTTGAATTCGAATTCAAAACTCCCTCATGGAATAGCTATAAAAAGACCAAGAAGGAAGAGGCGATTAGCAAGCCTTGTACATGACCATTTCATGTCATTTTGTACAGATTGAAGAGCTTACTCCATAGCTCTATCATTCTACTGCCATTGTGCAAAGATTCATTGCCAATGTGATTGTAATCATATGTGAATTTATACATTCATCATTCTCTACTTCTCTGTTTTGTTCTCTGCTATACTCACTCAGAGCAGTAACTTCAGAAGCTCATAACTCGAGCTATACTCATCTAATTTTAGTGTTTTAATGTGCGTTGATAGCTCCCAAAGTCTATTTTCTTCATAAACATTTTCATGGTCATTGGATTTGTAATCCGGGAGAAATCTCTATTTTACTGCTCACTAGTCTATCTCTGTAGAGCCCCGAGAATGGCGGGCATGTTCTAGATTTTGTTAAAAGTTGTTCTAGTCCTGAGTTCATCATTTGAAGTGTTTGAATTGGATTAGCAAACTTGCTAAGTCTATTTGCTATCCCCAAAAGGAATTTATCTAATTCCTATAAGATTAAGAGCACTGTTCAGTTTTTCGGATGTGAATATGTGTATGATTAAGCTTGTGTGTGTGTGTGCGTGTCGTTAAGCATATTTTCCTCTTATATCACATGAAGTTTTGTTGTTAATCACATGCTAACAAAGAATCATTGCATCTATTAAATGCTTCTATGTGACATTTAGGTCTCCGGAGATGCTCCTTGGTTTGACAAATATGATTGGTGATGCTACGATGTTAATAGTTCACAAATTACTAAGTCATTGTGAGAGAGTGTGATAGAGACGACGGTAGAGAGTCACACTTATCAAAGAGCTCAGCAAGCAAGCTATCCTATACACGTATTGCAACTCCTACATTTCAAAGAGCAAGAAGTGAGTCCAAAGAATCGTTTTTCAATATTTTGGAGTAAGTTTTTATTGTTTTAAGTGGAATAGAAAATTGTGACTTCTTGTTTATGTTGAAAACCCAAGGAATATGATTGATAATAATCAATTGATTAGAGAAAAAGAAGGAGGGGGAAAAGGTGCTTCTTTGGGGATTCAAAGATGTGGAGAGAAGTTGGTATCAAAGGGGCAAGATAAAATCGTGACTTTTTTATTTGACTTTAGGGGCAAAACATGAATTTTTTATTAAAATAACTTGAAATTCAATAAAAACAAATAAGAAAGTTAAGAAAATAATAAAGAAAGAAAAAGAGGAAGAATAGAAAATTTTTGGAGTTTCGCAAGTGAAAACAAAATCATGATTTTTTTTTTTAGAAAAAGAACTTAGAAAATTTTGGCAAATTTTTCAAAGGCTTGCAACTTTTTAGAAGGAAAAAAAGTGAAAGAATCACGACTTTTTGACAAAATTTCCACAAAGAACTTAGAGCGTTTTTGTAGAATTTGCAAGAAATCATGACTTTTAGGAAGGAAAATTGTGAAAAGATCACGACTTTTTGAAGGACCTATCAGAAAAGAACTTAAAAAATTGTCAAAATTTTAGAGAGAATCACGACTTTTTTAAGGTTTCAAGCCAAAAGGACTACAATTTTTTTGGAAAAGACCATAAATATCAAACAATCACAAATTTTTGGAGATACAATAAGAAAACAACTTATAATTTTGCTTAGAGTATGGAAGCAATCGTGAATCTCTAAAAGGGGATGGAGGCAATTGTGACTTTTTGAGAAAAACCTCAAAATACAAGAAATCAAGATTTTTGGAGATAAAAAAACTTTGGAAATTTTGTTAATTATTTTTGAGAAAAATAAATAGAAGAAAATTAAATCTCTATGGAGAGAATAACAACTTTGTGGAAAAAAACACTTTCAAGAAAATTACAACTTTTTCAAGAGTTTTGTAAAGGGAAAGAATCACGATTTTTTTAGTGTATTGGAAATCTTTGGGAAGTTCCAAAAAAAAACATAATTGAACAAATTTTTTAGAATTCCTTCAAGTGACTCTTTTGGTAAAGTAATGCAACTCAGTGTTCATGATTCTATGAGACTTTGGTCTTGCCTATAAAGGAAGCAAAGAAAAGTGATTTTTTGGAATTCAACAAAAACATGGTCTTTGGAGCCGACATAGACTCAGAATTTGGGATTTTTATTTACATACACAACCCAAAAATTTTAGAAACAACACTTCACATGAAATTGAGAGGAGGAAAAGTGATCCTAGAACCAAACCCTAATCACACCCAAAATCAAGACTTGAAATTCTGACCTCATGAAAACTTGATGAGCTCAAAAATAGAAGCAACATTTGTGAAAAAGTTATTTCATATATTGTCTCTAGCAAAAGATCAAAGGAATATAGTACCAAAAACAATGAAACAAGCAAAGCCAATGAAGGACGAGGTAGCGAAGGAAGTGCGAGAGGATAATGAGATGAAGAAAATTAAAAAGAGAATTAAAATAAGAGGAGATGAAGAAGAAGAGGATAGAGAATATGAACAACCACGTCCTCTACTACTAAAACCCCCACCATGTCTATTAGAAGGAAGCTTAGTGCTGGTACATAGAATGAATGAAATTATATGCATCCGTCAAACTCCTAAGGAAGAGGAAGTATTTGAGGAAGAAGAAAATGAAGTTGGGGAGTATCAATTCCTCTAGGATATTGTATTTTCATCAAAGGAAACAAAACAAATTAACGGGTTTGATATTCAAAAATTAAAGGAGTTATAAAAGTATGCAAACATTGATGATTTCTTTCATGCATCACTGGGTTGGACTTACAAACTATTTACCATGATGAAGAACACTAGGGTGTATTGGCTGTCACCACTTTGGAGGAACAACAAGATTAAGACAATCAAATGGTGTAGTCTATCATATGAGAAGAGTCAAAGGAGAGTGAGCAACAAGACAAATAGTTCCTATTGCTACTTTAGAGGAAGATCAAGTCAAGGAAAATACAATAGACCAATCAACCATACAAGAGGATATAAAGGAAATAGACCACTAAGAATCAGTGGTTTCAACCATTATTGAAGATAAAGACATAGGTGTAGTCATGGAAGATGTAGAGGTATAAGAGGAAATAGTAAAAGAAGAACACAAAGGGGAAGCAATAGTTAGAGAAGGCCAAAATGACACAACACATGAAAACAAGGAACGAATAGTAAAAGAGTCCAAGTTGGTTTTCTTGGAGCTCTTAAAAGTTATGAAATATGTTGTTTAGGATGCAAAAGAAATAAAAGAGGAAATACATAAGTTAGAAGGACGCAATGAGAAAGAAAAGAATCCTAAAGATAATAAATAAATTAAATTTTTAGAAGAAGAGAATGTATCCATTACAATAGATGTCACTATACAGAGTATAGTCAAGGACATAGAGGGAGAATTCGCGAATACCAAAGAAGAGACTAGGAGTCAAGGACAAATAAAGACCATGGATCAAGATGTAGAACAAACAAGTATGCAAGAAAGTAGTGCAAGTCCAAATAGTGAAATACTCAGAATCAAAGATGAACAACTAGTGATTAAGGAAGCACAAGAAGTAGAGGAACTAAAAGTGTCAGCAGTCTAGCAGTCTAATGAAGGCAAGGAGATAATTCAAAAATCAGAAGACATACTAAGGAGAAATGAAGAAACTGATGAACAAATCAAAAATCTAAAAGAAGTATTAAAAGAGTATTTCCATTGTTTCTCATAAGGATCTCAAATGGCAATCACATCAGGGATCAGGATGGAAGAAGAAAATAGAAGTCATATAAAAGATAAGCTCGTGAGTTAGGAACAAGCCACAAAAAATACAAGAGGGAAAAAATTTCCCTTAGAAGATAATTCATGTCTTGAAGATGAAATCATTAAGATGAATAAAGAGGTGGTGAACTATTCAAACCAAATAAGGGAGCTCAAGGAAGAGAAACAAAATCCGGAGTATGAA